>JBBDGP010000437.1:1200000-1742500 GCA_037952835.1 Lithobates septentrionalis | reverse complement strand
ACTCTCAGTGCCGGTTCACACTAGCGCGATGTGGGAATCAGTGCGATTCCACTGCGGGTTCCCACATAGCATAGGACTCGCAGGCAGTTCACACTGCGATATGCGAACCGCTGCGTGTGTCAATAGAAAGTTAATGACACCCCCAGATTGGTTCGCATATCGCAGTACGAACTGTCAAATGGTGCAAGAATTGGATCGCATGGGTGTCAACACCCATGCGATCCGATTCTGGTGCGGACAAAAAAAAGGGTCCTTCACCATTTTGGTGCTAATGCGATGCAAATTCAGCCATACAATCTGTATGGCTGAATTTGCATTGCATGTGATCTGCACAGCAGCGCGGTGCCAATCTCATGCCATGTCTAACATCACACCAGTGTGAACCCAGCCTCAAGGACGGCCTGCAAATTACCAGCCAGCTCGAGATACTGGTTCTGAGTGCTGCTGAGACTTCATCAATCAGGTATTCGTACTAGCTGCATTTAGAAATACACACATATACAGCATATAATATTTTTTTTCCTATATCTGCCTGGAGTTTAGCTGTAAATGAACTTGCCCACTCCCTTGTGTAAGCTGTATTATCTCACCTTCTGACACGTCGGTCAGCTGTGGTGTAGTAGCTCTGGATACGGAGAACCCTCCACTCTCCAGTATAGAGGCCTCTTCATCTGACAGCTCAGAATCAGTAATAGAAAGAGCCAAAGCTGTGATCCGCACATCCATCTGGAAAGAAACATTTAAATTAGGCAACTCGTACAACTTCTACAAAAAAAAAAAACCCTCCACAATGGAGGACGAAGGAATAACAAACGTTGAACAATTCTCCAAAAAATCCCATCCTTAGCTGTGCTAGTACCGTCTGTGAGCCCCATCCCTTCATAAACCTAGAACTTTGGGCGCTTCTACTGCAGAGCTCAAGCCAAGGCACACACAAGCTGTGTCAATTACATATAATTTTCTATTTGTCTCCTACTGAGTGGTGTGGTTAAACAGCGGTTTGGGGGGAGGAAAAGGAGAAAGGGGGGGAGGGAGAAAGGGGGGGGGGAGAGGGAGAAAGGGGGGGGGAGAGGGAGAAAGGAGGGGGGAGAGGGAGAAAGGGGGGGGGGAAGAGGGAGAAAGGGGGGGGGGAGAGGGAGAAAGGGGGGGGGGGAGAGGGAGAAAGGGGGGGGAGAGGGAGAAAGGGGGGGGAGAGGGAGAAAGGGGGGGGGAGAGAGGGAGAAAGGGGGGGGGAGAGAGGGAGAAAAGGGGGGGGGGAGAGGGAGAAAAGGGGGGGGGGAGAGGGAGAAAAGGGGGGGGGGAAGGGAGAAGGGGGGGGGGGAGAAAGGGAGAAAGGGGGGGGAGAAAGGGAGAAAGGGGGGGGGGGAGAGGGAGAAAGAGGGGGAGGGAGAAAGGGAGGGGAGGAGGGAGGAAGAAAGGGAGAAAAAAAAAGGGGGGGGTGCTGCTGTCGATCATGCTAGCTCGGCATTCACAACACCAATCAAAACAGGACAAAGTGCCACACACACACACACAGGGGTTACTAAAGGCAAAAAGACTGTGCACTTTGAGAAGTACATTTTCACTCCTCTGTAAGTGCAGTTGCTCCAGAGCTTAGAAAATTAGCAGAAGCTCTGCTGACTTCCATCATCCAATCGTGTGCAAGTAAAATGCTGTTTTTTTTTAATTTTCCTTGCAGGTGATTGGGTATTCTTTGCAAAGTGAAGCTTCACCTCATTTATTAAGCTCTGGACCAACCGCACCTGCAAAGTGCACATTCTTTTTGCCTTTAGTAAATCAACCCCACAGTGTCTGTGTTCGGGGGCTTTGCAACCTTACAGATTGGCAGCGGCAGCAGCAGCAGCGTCCGTGCGGCCGTTGCGTCCCAATTGACATCCATGGGACTGCCTGCACGGGGACGCATGAAACACCTGTGCATTTCCATGCAGGTAAACATGGCTCTCGCGTAGGTGTATGCTGTAATACGCTCCACCTGAACGAAGCCTAAAGCAGACCAAAATGTGACATTAATTATTCTGCTTCTCTATCCTACTGCACCTTAAAAAGTTAAGGGACTTACATACTTTATAGGCACATTGATCCATTCTATTCCCAGCTTACTGCTCCGGCTGTGTGTGGGATAGAAGCACCAATTAGCTGGAACCAGCTTGCCAGCAGAATCTGGAGGGAGCGCTCAGTGCATGACCGGATAGCATCAGCGTCTTACCTTGTGTTTTACAGAGGAAGTACAGCCAAAGCCTGCCCATATGGTCGGGATTCACCCACATCCTGGACTGACACCCGGATCAACCTCTCAGAGAGTCGCTGAGAGCCTGAGCCGACCGCTCCCGCCCCTTCCACAGCCCAGTGCTCCAGTGAGGCAGGTAGGCTCACTGCTGGCAGAACACAATGGCGCTGAGGGAGACAGTATTAATGGGAAATCGAGCAATTTTCTTTCCTTCCACCATTGTATAATCTATAGCTTGCTTAAGTGTGTCAGGACTACAGAAGATCTCCTCTCCATACCTAGGGAGTCAAGTACTGTAATCCACAGAGATAGCTTGGAACAATGGGAACAATGGCACTGATAACAGTCAGTAGAGGCAGGGAGGACAGGAAGTTATCAGATATTTTTTGTGCTTCCATCAAAGGAGATGCAAGCCAAGAAACCTGCACTTTTAAATACAAGTCAGCTAGAGCAGTTCTTGTTTTTCTCTTCAGAGGCCTCACAGAACACCACAATGGACATTAATAATTTTAGATGAGCTTATTCATGTTCAATTGTCTTCGCAGTAGGAATTCATGATGGGATCACTTACCTCTGGAGAGAAGCCGGAGAGCTCAATCTCACTGTCGCTGTCTGTCTCTGCTGTAGGCTCCTCTCCTTCTTCCTGCTCCTTTTTTACTTGTCTCTCTGAGAGAGGAGAGAGAGAGAGTGAGAGGGCAATATTGCTGAATCACAAAGGCCGACTGCAAAAGGCATGCTAAGCAGGAGTTCTGTTCAAGCTGAACACGGAATCCACTGCAAGACCTGTTACTGTTTCTGGGAGGAATAGTGCCCCATCATTGGTGCCAGTGGAAGGAATAGTGCCCCATCATTTATATCAGCGGAATGCCCCATCATTGGTGTCAGTGGAATGATTAGTGTCCCATCAATGGTGTCAGTTGGATGAATAGTGTCCCATCATTGGTGTCAGTGGGAGGAATAGTGTCCCATCATTGGTGTCAGTGGGAGGAATAGCGTCCCATCATTGGTGTCAGTGGGAGGAATAGCGTCCCATCATTGGTGTCAGTGGGAGGAATAGCGTCCCATCATTGGTGTCAGTGGGAGGAATAGCGTCCCATCATTGGTGTCAGTGGGAGGAATAGCGTCCCATCATTGGTGTCAGTGGGAGGAATAGCGTCCCATCATTGGTGTCAGTGGGAGGAATAGCGTCCCATCATTGGTGTCAGTGGGAGGAATAGCGTCCCATCATTGGTGTCAGTGGGAGGAATAGCGTCCCATCATTGGTGTCAGTGGGAGGAATAGCGTCCCATCATTGGTGTCAGTGGGAGGAATAGCGTCCCATCATTGGTGTCAGTGGGAGGAATAGCGTCCCATCATTGGTGTCAGTGGGAGGAATAGCGTCCCATCATTGGTGTCAGTGGGAGGAATAGCGTCCCATCATTGGTGTCAGTGGGAGGAATAGCGTCCCATCATTGGTGTCAGTGGGAGGAATAGCGCCCCATCATTGGTGTCAGTGGGAGGAATAGCGTCCCATCACTGGTGTCAGTGGGAGGAATAGCGTCCCATCACTGGTGTCAGTGGGAGGAATAGCGTCCCATCATTGGTGTCAGTGGGAGGAATAGCGTCCCATCATTGGTGTCAGTGGGAGGAATAGCGTCCCATCATTGGTGTCAGTGGGAGGAATAGTGTCCCATCATTGGTGTCAGTGGGAGGAATAGTGTCCCATCATTGGTGTCAGTGGGAGGAATAGTGTCCCATCACTGGTGTCAGTGGGAGGAATAGTGTCCCATCACTGGTGTCAGTGGGAGGAATAGTGTCCCATCACTGGTGTCAGTGGGAGGAATAGTGTCCCATCATTGGTGTCAGTGGGAGGAATAGTGTCCCATCATTGGTGTCAGTGGGAGGAATAGTGTCCCATCATTGGTGTCAGTGGGAGGAATAGTGTCCCATCATTGGTGTCAGTGGGAGGAATAGTGTCCCATCACTGGTGTCAGTGGGAGGAATAGTGTCCCATCACTGGTGTCAGTGGGATGAATAGTGTCCCATCATTGGTATCAGTGGGATAAATAGTGTCCCATCATTGGTATCAGTGGGATGAATAGTGTGCCATAATTGGTATCAGTGGGATGAATAGTGTCCCATCATTGGTGTCAATGGGGGGAATATAAAGCTTTATTTTTATAATCACTTAAATACTGCGGCAAAACCTGTACGTTGTTTGGTGCACTAGATACTGTGGGCGTGCACGCTGCACAGGGATTGAGCCAATTCACGTGTCCTGCGGACCCGATATCCACCAGCCACCCGCGATCGCTCCACAGAGAGGCAGAACAGGGATCTGCCTATGTAAACAAGGCAGATTCCTGTTCTGACAAGGGAGGACACAGAGATCTTCTGTTCCTAGTAATCAGCAAGAGATCTGTGTTCTTCCTGTCAGTCCACCCCCCACACAGTTAAAAAAACACTAGCACTAACACTAACACATTTAACCCTTTAATCTCTCCTGTTAACCCCTTCCCTGCCAGTGTCATGTATACACTGATCACTGTATTTGGTGTCACTGGTCCCCAAAAAGTGTCACTTAGTGTCAGATTTGTCGGCCGCAATGACGCAGTCCTCCAAAAAAAAAAAAAAAAAAAAGCTGATCGCCGCCATTACCAGAAAAAAAAAAATTGGAAAGTCCCTAAATCTATCCAATAGTTTGTAGACGGGATAACTTTTGCGCAAATCAATATACAGTACGCTTATGCGTCTAAATTGATGAAAAAATTTGTTTTTAAAAAAAAAAATTTTATTGGATAAGTTTTATAGTGAAAAAAATAAAAATGGCAGAGATGATTAAATACCACCAAAAGAAAGCTCTATTTGTGGGGGTATTGAGGGTAAAAAATTACATCAATTTTAATTGGGTACAGTGTCGCACGGCCGCGCAATTGTCAGTTAAAGTAACAGTGCCATATCGCACAAAATGGCCTGGTCATTAAGGGGGTAAATAATTCCGGGAGGGGGGCTGAAGTGGTGCTGAAGTGATTCAAAACCCCACACTTCTCTTTTAATCCCTCAGAGTGTAGCACTTACTCTTGTGTGAGCGAGGCAGGTCCTCCCCCTTCATAGTATAATCTATCTTCATCAGAACAGGTTCTAGAGTGGTGTACAGCCTCTGGATCAGCTCGCGATATACAACCAGTGGCCACAAGAGGACGCTGAGAACTGTAAGGGAGATAAAAGAGTGCTGCGGTCACAGGTATAGGTTTGTACGTGCATACCAAAGGATACAACAATTATGGGAGATCTTACGTATTATGTAGGAAATCATAATGCCCGGAACATAATGTCCGACAACAGCCAGCACTGCACAGCACGAACAAACCATGGCACAGAACTGAGGCAGAGAGAAAAGAAAATGAATACACTGGATATGCAAAAGATGAAGTTACCAGCCCCTAGGTCCCAGTGCAGAAAAGAAAGGGTTAGGCTAACCTAGACATGAGATGGAGCCCAGAAGATCTGATTTGCTCAGTAAAACAGTTGCGGTGTTAAACATGCACCATTGCTTTAGGTGAACATGCCTGTTTGTTAATGAAGCAGGCACCCTTGGCACTACCCCCATCTCCAAGACAGAAGAGCAATGATCCAGGAATAGTGAGTAATGCCCTTGCTATAGGTGTAGGCCAGGGACATGCAATTAGTGGACCTCCAGCTGTTGCAAAACTACAAGTCCCATCATGCCTCTGCCTCTGGGTGTCATGCTTGTGGCTGTCAGAGTCTTGCTATGCCTCATGGGAGTTGTAGTTCTGCAACAACTGGAGGTCCGCTAATTGCATATCCCTGGTGTAGGCCATTTACAGTGAAGGAAAAAAGTACAGTATCTTACAAAAGTGAGTACACTCCTCACATTTTTGTAAATATTTTATTCTATCTTTTCATGTGACAACACTGAAGAAATGACACTTTGCTACAATGTAAAGTAGTGAGTGTACAGCTTATATAACAGTGTAAATTTGCTGCCCCCTCTAAATAACGCAACACACAGCCAATAATGTCTAAACCGCTGGCAACAAGAGTGAGTACACCCCTAAGTGACAGAATAACAACAAAAATATCCAAAAAAAAAAACGCATCTCAAAAAAGTTATAAACTGATTTGCATATTAAATGAGTGAAGTATTTGACCCCTTCACAAAACATGACTTAGTACTTGGTGAGGTGTCCCAGAAGGCTAAGGGGGAAGGAGGGGGAGGGGGTCGAACTTCTGGCTCAGTTCGTTGCAGCAGACTGAGCCAGAAGTGGGATCGGGTATCTGTCAAAACCAGGTACCCGCTCTCCCCTCCTCCCCAAAAGGTGCCAAATGGGGCAGCAGAAGGGGGGGGAGGCAGACAAGCGGATCTTCCCCTCTTGGGTGGAGCTCCGCTTTAAATATTTCTCCCCTGCCTAAACAGCACTCTGCTCAAGTCGTAGCTTACACAGAACTATAGATTCCACCCATGTGATGGTGCTGGTACTTGGTAATTGGCCTGGTGCCGTCACATAGAGTGAATCACATAACTCTCCAATCAGTGATGCAATGGGGAGAGTGGAGTTTAAGAAAATCTAATGCTTTATATCGGCAAATTTAATGCATAAAGGCTGGTTTCATCACTAGTCATTGCAATGCAGCACAGTGGCAGGAGTGCCGAGTAATCCGGCTGGGATCAGCGCAGTGTTTCTTTTTTCTTTTCTTTTTTTTTAAACAAACTTTATTGAGATGTCACACAGACATTTCATAAAGTTTAATTGCCGGCCAAGCGGTGCTAGGCAGTGGATTGCCTCATACTGCATGCAGTACTTTTTTTCAGCACATCGTGCCTGCACACCACTGCAACACAGTAGCGTGAACCAGGGAACATAGCAGACAAGCTATTTTGCCTTGTCAATGCGGTAGGACTGCGATGGATTCGTTTCCTAACACAGTCCCACCACATCTGGTGTGAACCAGCCCTTTCTGTTCCAGTGCTGATATACAAGATAAACTGGGTCACATAAAAAAAAAAAAAAAAAAAAACAGCATAGGAACAATGAATTAAAGACCCTTTGGATAAAAATGTGCACTTATCCTTTTTGCCTCCTTCCCCTTGCCTGACCTAACCCACCCTCCCCCTCCACTGATATATTCTTACCTCAATCTGACATCCGTGGTTCCGCTGTTTGTTTACATCCATCAGAGACGGACTATGGGACCATCTCTGATCATTTCTGGCGCAGTCTCACTTTGCCGGAGATGATCAGAGACGGTCCCATAGAAGTCTGTGGGGCTGCTATACACAAGCAAAGCCAGGGCAGTAAATAAAAACTTACTGCTGGATGTAAACAAACAGTGGAACCACAGAAGTCAGATCATGGTAAGTATGTGTCTGTGGAGGGTGGGTTAGTGTATATCAGGTATAGGGGGGGGGCAAAAAGAATAAATGCACAATTTATCCCACCCATGTCTTTAACAGAGGCAACCCACAGAAACCAGCAAATCCCCAATCCAACACAAATATTGATCTTTTAAAATCATGTCAAGGAACCCCCCTGACCAAACCTGAATAACCCGTAGTTCTGGCTCACCTTCCCTGGGTTCTGATTTTTGTAGAGCAGCAGTTCCTGGCTGTACTGCTGGCAGGTGAGCCATGTCTCAGCCAGGTAATGGCACAGCTCATGCACACTCAGCAGCCGATGCTGACTCGAGCCTCCTGCAGAAACCAGCGTCTCACTACAAATACACAGCACAGTTAAGTTTAGACAAGGCCACTGCACTATTTATTTGTACTCATTTCTCAAATGACATACAGTGCATCCAGAAAGTATCGACTGAACTTCACTTTTTCCACATTTTGTTATGTTACAGCCTTATTCTAAAATGGATTAAATTCATTATTTTCCTCAAAATTCTACAAACAATACCCCATAATGACAACGTGAATAAAGTTTGTTTGAAATCTTTGCAAATTTATTTAAAAATAAAACGAAAAAAAAATCCCATGTACATAAGTATTCACAGCCTTTTCTCAATACTTTGTTGAAGCAACTTTGGCACCAATTTCAGTCTCAAGTCTTTTTGAGTATGATGCTACAAGCTTGGTACACCTATTTTTGGGCAGATTCTCCCATTCTTCTTTGCAGGACCTCTCAAGCTCCATCAGGTTGGATGGGGAGCGTCGGTGAACAGCCATTTTCAGATCCCTCCAGAGATGTTCAATCGGGTTCAAGTCTGGGCTCTGGCTGGGCCACTCAAGGACATTCACAGAGTTGTCCTGTAGCCACTACTTGGTTATCTTGGCTGTGTGCTTAGGGTCGTTGTTCTGTTGGAAGATAAACCTTCACCCCAGTCTGGAGGTCCAGAGCGCTCTGGAGCAGGTTTTCATCAAGGATATCTCTGTACATTGCTGCGTTCATATTTCCCTCAATCCTGACTAGTCTTCCAGTTCCTGCCACAGAAAAACATCCCCACAGCATGATGCTGCCACCGCAATGCTTCACTGTAGAGATGGTATTGGCCAGGTGATGAGCGGTGCCTGGTTTCCTCCAGACATGATGCTTGCCATTCAGGCCAAAGAGATCAATCTTTATTTCATCAGACCAGAGAATTTGGTTTCTCATGGTCTGAGAGTCCTTCAGGTGACTTTTGGCAAACTCCGGGCAGGCTGTCATGTGCCTTTTACTGAGGAGTGACTTCCGTCTGGCCATCATACAGGACCGATTGGTGGAGTGCTGCAGAGATGGTTGTTCTTCTGGAAGGTTCTCCTCTCTCCACAGAGAAATGCTGGAGCTCTGTCAGAGTGCCCATCGGCTTCTTGGTCACCTCCCAGACTAAGGCCCTTCTCCCCCAGTCGCTCAGTTTGGCCAGGCGGCCCGCTCTAGGTAGAGTCCTGGTGGTTCCAAACTTCTTCAATTTATGGATGATGGAGGCCACTCTGCTTATTGGGACCTTCAATGCTGTAAACATTTTTCTGTACCCTTCCCGAGATTTGCACCTCGATACATACCTGTCTCTGAGACAATTCCTTGGACTTCATGGCTTGGTCTGTGCTCTGACATGCACTGTTAACTGTGGGACCTTATATAGACAGGTGTGTGCCTTTCCAAATCTTGTCCGATCAACTGACTTTACCACAGGTGGACTCCAACGAAACATCTCAAGGATGATCAGTGGAGACAGGATGCACCTGAGCTCAATTTTGAGTGTCATGACAAAGGCTGTGAATACTTATGTACATGGGATTTTTTCGTTTTTCATTTTTAATAAATTTGCAAAGGCTTCAAACAAACTTTCACGTTGTCATTATGGTGTATCGTTTGTAGAATTTTGAGGAAAATAATGAATTTAATCCATTTTGGAATAAGGCTGTAACATAACAAAATGTAGAAAAAGTGAAGCACTGTGAATACTTTCTGGATGCACTGTATGCTGGATCCCAGACAATATTTTGGTTGTTATAAAATATGTGGAGACAACTGGAATACAGAGTTCTTGCTTGCTACTTGCTGCCATGTTTTAAAATGTAATTTACCAAGTCAAGCTCTGACAGTTTTATAACTAATAATTATTATTATTATTATTATTATTATTATTATACAGGATTTATATAGCGCCAACCATTTGCACAGCGCTTAACAAAATGAGGGCAGACATTACAGTTACAGTACAATTTGGTACAAGAGGAATCAGAGGGCCCTGCTCGCTAGAGCTTACAATCTAGGAGATATAGACAAACATACTGATATAATCTTGCAGAAAACATTTTGCTTGTCCTCACCTGTCACCGGATGGTTCTGCCCGAGTCTCAACTGTAAAACAAGAAGGTTCAGTCAAAAAAAAACAAAAAAAAAAAAAAAAAAACAAAAAAAAAAGATATCCAGCCATAAAGCTCAATACAGATAAGAGAACCATTTTCCTTGTAAAAATATTTGCAGTTTTGTTCAGCCAGCCTTTTGATTCATACTCCTTTGCCAGACAGCACAGCCAGCAGGGTGAAGCCACTATTCCCTATTGTAATCGTCTGCCTGTTCTTCTCTCCTTCTGCCAGCTTCCTAATTATTTCCCCTTCAGCTTCCCCTGCCTGAAAACATGGTACACCGCGACCACACAGCAGAGGCGGCTTGCTTTCAGACTCTCTCTCGAACTGAAAGTTTAAAGCAGCCCATACATGATTTGATTTTCTTTCCTTCCACCCACAAAAATAAAAATCGCTCAATTCCCCCATAAACACAGTCAGCGTTGATGGGAAAATGCCACCCGTAGCACTATTGTGTTCTGCTAGTAGTGGGGGCTGGGCTCAGGGAGCCTTCCTGGCTGGCAGAATACAATGATTACTGCTGGCCACTATAGCTGCATGTAAAAAACCTGACAGGTTGTACCCAAGTTAAAGGATGGAGCGACTTGGGTGCAGTGTGCCTGCCCATAGATGGATTGAATCTCAGCCAGTCCATATATGGTTGACTTAATTGAACAATACTGAACAGAGGGAGGTGGGAGGGAGAGGTGACAAATCACGTATTCAGCTGTGTGCCTAACCTGAGGTTAAGCTATTGATCTCAATAAACAATTGTTTTTTAACAAAGCAGGTAGGAATAGCCATATGAGTGTGTAAGAAGCAGGCTACAGCGACACGTGCTGGCTGGAAACAGGTATAATAGGAAATACAGTAAAACCGCGGAAAGCGAGTAACGCGGTTTACGAGCGTTTCGTAATTACGAGACGTTATTTGTTTCTTAAATCCTGACTCGATTTACGAGCGTTATCTCACAAGACGAGCAGAATTCAAGTTTTTGGGGTGTGCAGTACTGCAGGTGGCCAGAGGCGTCTCCGATGCCCACCACCTCTGGTCACATTCGGTACTGCATACACTAGCAGTGCCATTAGAACAAATTATCTGAGTTTCCATTGATTCCTATGGGGAAACTCGCTTTGATATACGAGTGCTTTGAATTACAAGCATTCTTTTGGAACAAATTATGCTCGTAATCCAAGGTATTATTGTATACATATGGAATTTTCATTTTTACCGAATTGAAAAAAAAATTCTTTCATCAATTTTATTTTTTAGTGCTGAATATAATAACAAAGAGTATATAAATAAAACCCCTAACCATTCTCTCCAGATATTGACCTTATCTATGCTTTTGTTGCCATAGAAACAAATTTTAACTTGCATCTGAATGCAGTTTTATGTTGACTTCAACTTTTTGATATTTTGTAACTAAAAGGAGGATGTTGATTTAAATATGATTTAATACAGCTATTATTCTTGCTTCGCTATTAAAAAGACAATTAAAAAAAACACTCCACCCAAGCAAATATTATATAGGATTAGATAGAGGTGTGTTACCTTTACAGTACTGAAGTAGCCAGGTCTTCCAGTGCTGCACACCCAGGATACATAGGAGGAAGAAGCTGACCAGAAATACAGGTCGCGGGGACAAGTATGAGAACAACCTGCAATTACAAGAGAACCAAAGTCAACACCTATCTGTCCCCTTCCATTTACCAGCACAAATATATTGAAGTACAGCACTGTACTGGAGGGTAATGAGATCCTGTCACAATTTAGCTCAAGCAAGATCTAAATGTCTTAAAGCAAGCAGTGAGCTGGCTCTTGGGAGGAGTTCTGCAAATTGCCAGGATGTCAGTCTGGAGGAGCGGGTGATCCTACGGAGGATGTTTATCCAGGCAGACCATCCTAGGTTACACCCACATCTATTGTATAATGCCCACAGTCTCTGACCATCTCTTGTGTTCTTTTCAGTCACTGACCATCTCCTGTATTTATTCTCCAGGTGCTTATATAGCGCCGTCAATTTACACAGCGCTTTACATATACATTGTACATTCACATCAGTCCCTACCCTCAAGGAGCTTATCACGTCTGCAGTCTCTGACCAACTCGTGTATAACGTCTGCAGTCTCTGACCATCTCCTGTATAACGTCTGCAGTCTCTGACCATCTCGTGCATCATGTCTGCAGTCTTTTGACCATCTCTTGTGTTGTGTTCAGTCTCTGACCATCTCCTGTATCACGTCTGCAGTCTCTCACCATCTCCTGTATCACGTCTGCAGTCTCTCACCATCTCCTGTATCACGTCTGCAGTCTTTGACCATCTCCTGTATCACGTCTGCAGTCTCTGACCATCTCCTGTATCACGTCTGCAGTCTCTGACCATCTCCTGTATCACGTCTGCAGTCTCTGACCATCTCCTGTATCACGTCTGCAGTCTCTGACCATCTCTTGTAGCATGCCCGCAGTCTCTAACAATCTCTTGTATCATGTCTGCAGTCTTTTGACCATCTCTTGTGTTGTGTTCAGTCTCTGACCATTTCCTGTATCACGTCTGCATTCTCTGACCATCTCGTGCATCATGTCTGCAGTCTTTTGACCATCTCTTGTGTTGTGTTCAGTCTCTGACCATCTCCTGCATCACGTCTGCAGTCTCTGACCATCTCCTGCATCACGTCTGCAGTCTCTGACCATCTCTTGTATCACGTCTGCAGTCTCTGACCATCTCTTGTATCACGTCTGCAGTCTCTGACCATCTCTTGTATCACGTCTGCAGTCTCTGACCATCTCTTGTATCACGTCTGCAGTCTCTGACCATCTCTTGTATCACGTCTGCAGTCTCTGACCATCTCCTGCATCACGTCTGCAGTCTCTGACCATCTCCTGCATCACGTCTGCAGTCTCTGACCATCTCCTGCATCACGTCTGCAGTCTCTGACCATCTCCTGCATCACGTCTGCAGTCTCTGACCATCTCCTGCATCACGTCTGCAGTCTCTGACCATCTCCTGCATCACGTCTGCAGTCTCTGACCATCTCCTGCATCACGTCTGCAGTCTCTGACCATCTCCTGCATCACGTCTGCAGTCTCTGACCATCTCCTGCATCACGTCTGCAGTCTCCGACCATCTCCTGCATCACGTCTGCAATCTCTGACCATCTCTTGTAGCATGCCCGCAGTCTTTAACAATCTCCTGCATCACGTCTGCAATCTCTGACCATCTCTTGTAGCATGCCCGCAGTCTTTAACAATCTCTTGTATCACGTCTGCAGTCTCTGACCATCTCTTGTATCACGTCTGCAGTCTCTGACCATCTCTTGTATCACGTCTGCAGTCTCTGACCATCTCTTGTATCACGTCTGCAGTCTCTGACCATCTCTTGTATCACGTCTGCAGTCTCTGACCATCTCTTGTATCACGTCTGCAGTCTCTGACCATCTCTTGTATCACGTCTGCAGTCTCTGACAATCTCTTGTATCACGTCTGCAGTCTCTGACCATCTCTTGTATCACGTCTGCAGTCTCTGACCATCTCTTGTATCACGTCTGCAGTCTCTGACCATCTCTTGTATCACGTCTGCAGTCTCTGACCATCTCTTGTATCACGTCTGCAGTCTCTGACCATCTCTTGTATCACGTCTGCAGTCTCTGACCATCTCTTGTATCACGTCTGCAGTCTCTGACCATCTCTTGTATCACGTCTGCAGTCTCTGACCATCTCTTGTATCACGTCTGCAGTCTCTGACCATCTCGTATCACGTCTGCAGTCTCTGACCATCTTTTGTATCACATCTGCAGTCTCTGACCATCTGTTGTATCACGTCTGCAGTCTCTGACCATCTCTTGTATCACGTCTGCAGTCCCTGACCATCTCTTGTATCACGTCTGCAGTCTCTGACCATCTCTTGTATCGCGTCTGCAGTCTCTGACCATCTCCTGTATAATGTCTGCAGTCTCTGACCATCTTGTGTCATGTCTGCAGTCTCTGACCATCTCTTGTGTCATGTCCGCAGTCTCGGCCTGGCAAATGCCCTGTGTGTTGATTTTCCATTTGCTTTAAAGGGACCAAGTAGAACCCCAGCTTATTAGTACCCTCGTTCAGCAGATCCCCAGCTTATTAGTACCCCCAGCTCTGCAGATCACCCGCTCAGTAGTACCCCCAGCTCTGCAGATCCCCCACTCAGTAGTAGCTCCGCTGATCCTCTGCTCAGTAGTAACTCTCAGCTCTGCTGATCCCCCGCTCAGAAGTAACCCCCAGCTCTGCTGATCCCCCCGCTCAGAAGTAACCCCCAGCTCTGCTGATCCCCCCGCTCAGAAGTAACCCTCAGCTCTGCTGATCCCCCCGCTCAGAAGTAACCCTCAGATCTGCTGATCCCCCCCGCTCAGAAGTAACCCCCAGCTCTGCTGATCCCCCCGCTCAGAAGTAACCCCCAGCTCTGCTGATCCCCCCGCTCAGAAGTAACCCCCAGCTCTGCTGATCCCCCCGCTCAGAAGTAACCCCCAGCTCTGCTGATCCCCCCGCTCAGAAGTAACCCCCAGCTCTGCTGATCCCCCCGCTCAGAAGTAACCCCCAGCTCTGCTGATCCCCCGCTCAGAAGTAGCCCCCAGCTCTGCTGATCCCCCCGCTCAGAAGTAACCCCCAGCTCTGCTGATCCCCCCGCTCAGAAGTAACCCCCAGCTCTGCTGATCCCCCGCTCAGAAGTAACCCCCAGCTCTGCTGATCCCCCACTAAGTATTAACTCTCAGCTCTGCATATCCTCTGGTGTTCTGATCCTCCTCTCTCTCCGGTCCCCACTCACCTCCCCCTTCCATGCTGCACACCACATTTTACATCTACTAATTTCTCCTGCTCTGGCACCCATCCTTTGCCGCTCAGTCCTCACTCTCCAGTCCCATTCACCTTCCGCTTAAACGTTCCCATGTTGCACACCATGTGTGCCATCTGCTAATTGCTCCGCTCCAGTCCGGACCTACTCACCTTCCTGCTGCTCCACACTGATGTGATGTCTGCACCAGACACTCCCAGCATATATACACATGAACCGGAAGTGAGCCCTTTCCGATTCGCTTGTTGGTTTCCCAGTACATCCTGGAATATCTCATGCCTGCAATATCTCCAAATCAAAGCGCAGCAAACTGAATAAAAGCCTCTCAAAAGCTGAAGATACTGTTAGCGAGCGTTGCATAGTTACATAGTTAGTCAAGTTGAAAAAAGACACAAGTCCACCTAGTTCAACCAAAAAAAAAAAATTACTTCTATGGAGGCTTTGGAGACGCTTTGGAGCACCAAGAAAGCGACATGGGGTAGAATATTTGAAGCAAACACAATGTGTTAAGAGAATTGTAAGATCACCATATTATTTAGTGACAGGTGCTTTGATTGGCATTCAGGGTGCTTTAAAAAAAGCGTGTCCAAAGCCACATTTTGAAGGAAGAGTAAACAAGCCCTTACAATAGAAAAAGTTGTAAGAATACTGCACATCTGGATACCTGGCAGATTTTTATAATAAAAAAAGAGAATACACCACTTGATGATGTCCTCTATGGTTCTCAAAATCTTACCAAAACACTCCATGGACAGCAGCAGCTGTTATCAGGCTAGGCAGGGGTCGCTCCCACACCAGAAGTCGCTGCCCCGCAATAAGTAGAGGTCCCCATTCCTTCAGTCTACGATGCAGGTGGGCCTCTAGGTAGCTCATGTCCTCCTCCGAGGCTCCAGGGAGTTGTCCACTCCGCTCTTCATTCTGCGATGGATCTCCCGCTGCAAAGTCCTCCCTAGGCATCCTTCTTGCTGAAGTAGCTGAGGACTCTCCATTGCCGCCACTCATGGTTTTAATTGTGATTCAAACTTTGCTTAGTAGTTCCTCCAACTCCGCAGCCAAGGTAAGCAGTCGGCACTCGGATACAGCAAGGTTCCTCCCGAGTCCCTCCGCAACATTCCCTGGATCTACTGACTGCCAACAGATCCAGCAGAAGCGCAAAAAAGTAAACAAATGTTCCAGGCGTTCCGTTTGCACTATCCCCTCAGATAGATGGCATCACCACCATTTTGGCTGGTAAATTATTCACTACGTTTCTCCCTTTAAACCCAATGTGTATGCCCGACTCAGAACTTACTTTATCTACCAACCTCAAATTTCTTTTTTTCTAATCTTTCCCTTACTTTACATGCAACAGTTCTAATAACCAGCAACAATCAATTATTCCTTAATCCACCTATAATTACACCCCGGCCTATGCCCTAAACATGCTAGAACATGACCTCTTTTCTTTTGGCTGTAATATATATAATATATATATATATAATAATTATATAAGCAAAACCTACCCAGCCTACGATGATACCGGATCTCTTCCTAAACTTTATTTTCCTGACACTGCAGCCCTGCAAACCTCCATAGTGGCCTCACTTAGCCCAATCTACTGAGTGAAGACCATCAGATTTCTCCAAAACTAAACCTATCCTGGTAGTAGATCCTCAATCACCAGATCCCACAATATACACCTATTCTGTGAAGAGATCCCGCCTTAGCTAGCCTATCCCAATACTAGATTCCCCCCAATACCCTACGAGCGATCCCTCCCCTAACACCAATCTTTCCTGATATTAGAATCCTTCTTTATCAAGACTTCCCAGATAATAAGTCTTCGCTAAATGTAGTGTAGATTCCTCGACACTGGACTTCCCCAGTGGATTACTCAAGTGTCTCCTTATAGCAGATCCTTCATCAAAAGTCTATTCCACGATGGATCCCTCTGAAGCCCACCAATCCCAATAATAGATTCTCTTAAACAAAGCTGTGCATATGGATAAGCTCAGTAACACCAGTCTTTGCTGATTTTAGATCCTCTTACATATATCTAGATATTAAGGATTCCCTCACCCCGGTCTATCCAGATATTAGATCTTCCCTGACTCAGGTCTATCTAGACTTGAACTTCCCTGACTCAGGTCTATCCAGATATTAGATCTTCCCTGACTCAGGTCTATCTAGATTTGAACTTCCCTGATTCTGGTCTATCCAGATATTGGATCTTCCCAAGCCCTGATCTATCCAGATATTAGATTTTCACTGGCCCCGTTCTATATAGATATTACATACTACTTAGCTCCAATCTATCCAGATATTAGCTGTCCTCTGACCCCGGTCTATCCAGATAACAGATCTCCTCTATGGTCACAGTAGATCCCACTATCTCCTGTCTGGTCTGCCCAGAATTAGAACTCTATGACCCCAATCTAATTATTAATGGAAAGTGTCAGAGTTCACCCCCCCCCAGGATGTGATGACAGGTCAGTCCCCTCTCACCCCCTTTGATGACACCCTCCCCTCCTCCTCTCACCCCCTCTGATTACACTCTCCCTCCTTCTCCTCCTCCTCCTCTGATGATGACACCCTCCCCCCTTCTCCTCCTCCTCTCACCCCCTCTGATGATGACACCCTCCCCTCCTCCTCTCACCCCTTCTGATGATGACACTCTCCCCTCCTCCTCTCACCCCCTCTGATGATGACACCCTCCCCTCCTCCTCTCACCCCTTCTGATGATGACACCCTCCCCTCCTCCTCTCACCCCTTCTGATGATGACACCCTCCCCTCCTCCTCTCACCCCTTCTGATGATGACACCCTCCCCTCCTCCTCCTCCTCTCACCCCCTCTGATGATGACACTCTCCCCTCCTCCTCCTCCTCTCACCCCCTCTGATGATGACACTCTCCCCTCCTCCTCCTCTCACCCCCTCTGATGATGACACTCTCCCCTCCTCCTCCTCTCACCCCCTCTGATGATGACACTCTCCGATCCTCCTCTCACCCCCTCTGATGACACTCTCCCCTCCTCCTCTCACCCCCAGATTTTGCTGTCCCCTGTCAGCGCCCAGCACCTCCGGCCCCCATGGACATCTCTCCGGAGCTCCCAGTCGGGCTGTTGTTGTTATGAAAGGTGCGTCAGCTGAGCGGAAGTGACGTGTGTGCCCGGAAACATCTTCCTTCCGCTGTGTCTGACGGGAAGAGCAAGCTGTGATGCAAGATGTGTACCCGGCAATACAGTCCCCCCGAGGCGGACCTGTGTGCGACAGCCCTCAGAATGCAGGCGCAGAACGTGATAAGCTGTGTCTGTAACAAAGAAAGAACCAGGAATTTGAGATCCGGTGCCCACAGTCAACATGGCTGCTCCCCCGTACCTGCGCTGCTCATGTGACATGTTTACGTATGTATGGGAGGGGCGTGGTGTGGCAGCGGTGGCCATGTTCGTTACTGGCACTGTAGTGAGTCCAGCAGCTGGCTGGATGTGTGTGGGAGAGGTGTCTAGGCGGGGGGGGGGGGGGGTGACAATGACTGGGATAGGAGGAGACACAGGATTGATATTACAGTATGACTGTCATTTATTTAAAAATAAATCATGAAATATTAAAGTAACAACATGGCGGCAGGTCTGTTTTAACGCTTTTGCTGCCCTTTCGTTTTTTTGCGTTTTTATTTTGTTTTGCACACATTTACAAAATCATTTTAGGCCTGAAGATTTGTTAAAACCCCCAAGTATTAACTTTCTTCAAGCAGAGGCACCGGAGAATAAAATAGTGGTAGGTCCAATTTTTATGTCGCACAATTATTGGCCGAAGGTTTACCAAGCCCAAAATTTAAGTTAAAAAAATACACTGAAGTTTACAGCACACAAACACTTGATTTTTTAATTGCATTATTTTTAGTCACTATTTTAATTATTTTTATTTTTTAATTATTTTAATTTATCAAAATTAAATTAAAATAATTATATTTAAAACAGTCATTAAATAATACTAATAAAATAATAATTATTCAAATGTTATTTTACTTAAAGTGATTCTAAATTTACATTTCTTAAAATAAATTAAAATAAATTAAAATAATGAAATAATAATTATTAAATTATTATTTTATTTAAAGTGATTTTAAAGGTTTTTTTTTTTTTTTTTTTTTAAATAACAAACATGTTATACTTACCTGCTCTGTGCAACAGTTTTGCACAGAGCAGCCCCGATCCTCCTCTTCTGGGGTCCCCTGTCTGCGTTCCTGGCTCCTCCCCCTTGACCAGTGCCCCCAATAGCAAGCCGCTTGCTGCAGGGGCACTGGTGTGCTCTCGCTCCCGAGTCCCACTCTGTGGTCCCCGGCCATTAATATGACTCCTGGGATGCCAGAAGTGACCTCACTTCCGGCTCTGGCAGATGTAAACACTGCCAGTTTTTTTCCCCCTGGAGAACATAGATCAATGTTTTTTCTGTTTTTCTGATCTCATGCTTTCCAGGGTAAAGGGAATATCTGGGGTTTCATTGACCCCAAATGTCTCCATTAAAGGGTTTGTAAAGGTTCGTATTTTTTAGCATTTTTTTAAAATAACAAACATGTTATACTTACCTGCTCTGTGCAAGGGTTTTGCACAGGGCAGCCCTGATCCTTCTTTTCTGGGGTCCCCCGGGGGCGCTCCTGGCTCCTCCTCTTCATCGAGTGCCCCCACGAAGAGCAGATTTCAATGGGGGGCACCTGTGCATCCATTGACACAGACAGCAGGGCTCGGCCCCGCCCCCTGCTCCCTTGCCACTGGATTTGATTGACAGAATCGGGAGCCAATGGCTCTCACTGCTATCAATCTATCCAATGATCAGCTGGAGTCGTTTGGCTCGTGCACATCGCTGAAACGACCGGGTTCAGGTAAGGAAAAGGGGGGGGGGGGGGGTGGGGGGCAGCTGCAGCACAGAAGGTTTTTCACCTTAACCACTTGCCACCTGCCATATAGCAAAATGTCGTTGGCAAAGCGGTTGCGATATCCTGACCGGACATCATATGACGCCCCGGGGGCGCGCATCACAGCAATCGCTGTTGCTTTTGTGTCAGTCTGACACACCGCATCTCCGATCTAGGTAAAGAGTCTCTGACAGAGACTCTCGACCACATGATCAGCCGTGTCCAATCATGGCTGATCACGATGTAAACAGGAAGAGCCGTTGATCAGCTTTTCCTCACTCGTGCCTGACAAACGCGAGTAGAGGAGAGCCGATCGGCTTCTCTCCTGACAGGGTTGGTCTACGCTGATTGTTTATCAGCGCAGCCCCCCCTCAGATGCCTGCCCAGGACCACCAGGATGCTACCAGGGCCACCAGGGATGGCCACCGCACTAGACCACCATGTATGCCACCCTCGACCACCAGGGAAATGCCAATCAGTGTCAATGAAAAATGCCTGCCAGTGCCACCAGTGATGCATATCAGTGAAATCTATCAGTGCCAGCCATCAGTGCCCATCAATGCCCATCAGTGTCGCCTTTCAGTGCCCATCAGTGCCGCCTATCAGGGCCCAGCAGTGCCGTCTATCAGTGCCACCCATAAGTACCCATCAGTGTTGCCTATCAGTGCCCATCAGTGCCCACGAGTGTCACCTATGAGTGCCCATCAGTGCCGTCTATCAATGCCCATCAGTGGCCTGGGTGGGAAGTAGTTAAAGACAGTATTTTGTTACAAATGTCTCAATTAAAACATTACAATAATCATCATACCAGCACAAAATGTATGTTGACGCTTATGTCCTAGTTAGTCTATGCATTTAGTGGATGATCTGCTTCATCAGGACTAGGTTCGCTCTCCTCCTCCTCTGTGACGGGGCTTGCTCTCCTCCTCTGTGGTGGGGCTTGCTCTCCTCCTCTGTGGTGGGGCTTGCTCTCCTCCTCTGTGGTGGGGCTTGCTCTCCTCCTCTGTGGTGGGGCTTGCTCTCCTCCTCTGTGGTGGGGCTCGCTCTCCTCCTCCTCTGTGACGGGGCTCGCTTTACTTCTCCTCTGTGACGGGGCTCGCTCTACTTCTCCTCTGTGGAGGGGCTCGCTCTCCTTCTTCTCTGTGGCAGGGCTCTCTCTACATCTCCTCTGTAGCATGGCTCGCTCTCCTCCTCCTCTGTGGTGGGGCTTGCTCTCCTCCTTCTCTGCTGAAGCGGCGGCTCCGGTGTCTGCTCCGGCTCCCAGGATTCCTCCACCATGCCTCCTCTTCTGCCAAAGCGCTGCTAGGCATCCAATGGGATCGCCTGACGCTTTGGCCAATCGGGAAACAGGTCTCAGACCTGCCTCCTGATTGGTGGGAAGGAAGGTTAGTGTGAAAATAGTAAAAATTAATTTGCTATGTCACACAACTGGGTGGGATTGGGACGCAGTGCTCTGCGCCCCAAGCCCTCCCTATTTTGAAGCCTATTAGAGCCTCTGGCTCTAATCACGTGCTTCAAAATACACACCCCCCGTCTATCCCCACCATAGTAATTTATGTGTCCGGCGTCCTTAAAGGGGCCAGGCACATGGATAAGGAGGGCGGCGGATGTGTCAGGGGGGGCGGCCATGTGCCCACAATGCATGGGCCACCACTGCAGTAGAATCTGGGATCTGGCAACTTTAAATCTTCTCCTTTTGTATTTACCATAGTAATGGTCTTGTCTGGCCTGCGAATAATTACACTGTCCAGATTGGTTTTGTGGCCTTAGCCCCAGGTGTGCAACACTGAAACATATCTCTCAGCAACTTTTGGTGACAGCTTTGGAAATTCTACCTGTAGAGGGATCCAGAGGAAACTGCGCACAGCTTCATCTAACCAATGGGTCTCTTTATTCAGAATTTCCTCCTCTAGGTGAGCTGGTAAGTAGGGGTACAGATACCCGTATTCCTCAGCCACTTTCCTTATGATAATGCGCTGCACCTTGGACAGCCTGGGCAGGATCCTAGGATCTCCATACCCGGGTAGGACCTGTGCATCTGGAGCACGCTAAACCGGGTACCCAGCAACAACATCTGACTTGCAATCAGACTTATTCACGGGCGTTTGCTTGGCATCGCGAGCTTTGGAGACCCATTAAGCCCACCGATCCTCCTCAAAAGGTTTAGTAATGTACACCAGCGGAGCTGCATTGGCAGACAGCTCAATCTTAACACTAGCAGCAGTAGCAGGAGAAACTTCATCCTCCTCCACGTCACACTCTTGCTCCTCGTCACTTTCACTCCACTTCCCCATCAAAGACAAAGTGTCCGAAAACAGCTCAGATAATCCATCAGAGGGGATGTCTGAATTGGTTATGGTGGAACACTCTTCGGCCAGGAGGTAGTTGCGCTCGGCACTGGCTTTAACCGGCACAACCATGTTGTCTCCCTTAATGGCTACATGTATTATCTCCCCTACAGGCACACTGCTTTCACCCCTTGCAGGCTTACCTGACTCCGCCACCCTTTTCCTCTGTGGCTCTAACATCAGAGCAAGCAGGTGGGCCCGACCGCGGCCTCAAGGAGCGACCGAAGCGCTGGGTCCTGGGGCAGCCGCCGAGACAGGAGGAGCAGCTTCGTGCATGACCCGGGTGATGGCAGGTGGGCTCTTGATATCACTCCCAGCTGGGATAGCGACATTCTTGTCCCAATCTGCCTGCAGTATCCATGGAGGTTGGGGCTGGTGAGACTACCTTGAGCAGGGGTTCCCCACAGCGTCCACAGACGATCCAAGGCCTCAGACCCGTGGCCAGACCGGAACACTTCCCGCAGTTCAGTCCCAAGGCCTCATAGCCTCCAGCCGTATACAGGGCAAGCCTACCCTTAGGTGTATACCGCACTTTGCTGTCAGTCGCTGTCAGTCAGAAAGCTTTTTGACTCGCTCAGACCGAAACCAACACCCGGAGCGTACATCTTCTAATCCGCTATAGTAATTCCAATCTGCACCATCTTCTCCAACCCACAACCAGGCACACGTAGCAGCACTTCCTTATCCTCCTCTGCAGAGCAGAGGGTCCTCCTCTTGCCAGCGGATTGGTGCAGATACTTTCTAGAAACTCATTTGCTTCTGCAGCGCGCCAAATCTGTAATGAAGTCTGTTTTAACCCTCACAGCGCTGGCGGGAAGTGTCAAAAGACCAGGCTGATACTCCTCCATGAGCAATGAGACACTGACACTGATGGGGACATTGATGTAAGGAGGGGCTCCGCTGATGGGGACACTGATGTAAGGAGGGGCTCCACTGATGGGGACACTGATGTAAAGAGGGGCTAAACTGATGGGGACACTGATGTAAGGAGGGGCTCTGTTGATGGGGACACTGATGTAAGGAGGGGCTCTGCTGATGGGGACACTGATGTAAGGAGGGGCGCTGTTGATGTGGACACTGATGTAAGGTAGGGGTTCAGCTGATGGGGATACTGATGTAAGGAGAGGCTCTGCTGATGGGGACACTGATGTAAGGAGAGTCTCTGCTGATGGGGACACTGATGTAAGGAGGGGCTCCACTGATGGGGACACTGATGTAGAGAGGGGTTCTGCTGATGGGGACACTGATGTAAGGAGGGGCTCCACTGATGGCGACACTGATGTAAGGAGGTGCTCCGCTGATGGGGACACTGATGTAAGGACTCAGGCTCTGCTGCTGGGGACACTGATGTAAGGATGGGCTCTGCTGCTGGGACACCAGATGTAAGGAGGGACTCCGCTGCTGGGGACACTGATGTAAGGAGGGACTCTGCTACTGGGGACACCAGATGTAGGGAGGGGCTTTGCTGCTGGGGACACTGATGTAAGGAGGGGCTCTGCTGGGGGCACCTGATGTAAGGAGGGGCTCTGCTACTGGGGAAACCAGATGTAGGGAGGGGCTTCGCTGCTGGGGACACTGATGTAAGGAGGATCTCTGCTGGGGGCACCTGATGTAAGGAGGGGCTCCGCTGGGGGCACCTGATGTAAGGAGGGACTCTGCTGGGAATGCCTGATGTAAGGACGGACTCTGCTGGGGGTACCTGATGTAAGGACGGACTCTGCTGGGGGCACCTGATGTAAGGAGGGACTCCGCTGGGGGCAACTGATGTAAGGAGGGGCTCTGTTGGAGGCACCTGATGTAAGGACGGACTCTGCTGGGGGCACCTGATGTAAGGGTGGACTCTGGGGGCACCTGATGTAGGGGGGACTCTGCTGGAGGCACCTGATGTAAGGACAGACTCTGCTGGGGGCACCTGATGTAAGGATGGACTCCACAGGGGGCACCTGATGTAAGGATGGACTCTGCTGGGGGCACCTGATGTAAGGACAGACTCTGCTGGGAGCACCTGATGTAAGGGTGGACTCTGCTGGGGGCACCTGATGTAAGGAGGGACTATGCTGAGAATGCTTGATGTAAGGAGGGACTCCGTTGAGGGCACCTGATGGCATCTGGTGGCAGGTGACCTGGCAGGTGACACACTCATGGCTCCCACTGATTCTGCTTATGGTGAGTTGAATTATTTCATTTTATATTACAATGTAATAATAGAAATAATGTGCTTCAATCATCCTGACACCATAACAACCATGGTGTTGAGATGATTGAAGCGCTAACACCAGGTGTTTGGAGTATCTTTATCTGCCGATTGTTAAACTTTCTGGAATACGCATATTTCTATTGTGGTGTAGGACCTGGGCCTGCTGTCCCTCCATCCCTCCTTCTTTCCTTCCTCCTCTCTCCTTCCCTCTCTATCTCTTTCTCTCTCTCTCCCTCCATCCCTCGTTCATCTCAGACTCTAACCACACCCCCTTTGAGCCACGCCCTCTTTAAGCCATGCCCGATATTTAGCTTTAACCACGCCAATTTTTCGCAGCAACGTCCATTTTTCTTTACCCTCTATGCCACACCTACAAACGAATGTCCCACCCCTAATTATAATAAGACTCCACCTACAGGCAAAAAAGTGTCCTTATAATTTTTTTACAATGTTGGCAACTATGCATCCCCCCGTTATCCCTAATTAGTGTCCACCTGTGTTATAGGAGGAGTACTTTTAGTTCTCCCATATAGAGAAGTGTATTTCTCCCATGGTCGAGAAGCAGGATCTTTCATTCTATGGATACTGTAGGACCCACTGATAATGGGTACTTTGACGCAGTAGTGGGCTTAAGCACCATATGTCCATATGGTGTGACCAAATCTCCATATTTTTGCCTATTTGCTGAATATGTTCAGGTGTTTTAAATAGCCTTGCAGGATTTAAATGTAATTTTTGTATGTGTGCGCTATAATCTTTTGTTCTGTTTGTATGGTCTTATAGCTGCACCATCTTTAATGTAATGCATTTTTTAGGGTGTGCCCCCCAAGTCTTTGTTTGTGACAACTTCTTCTCCTTTATCTTCACCAACGAACATGCTCCCTTCAGGCAGAGCCTCTAATGCCCCGTACATATGGTCGGACATTGATCGGACATTCCGACAACAAAATCCTAGGATTTTTTCCGACGGATGTTGGCTCAAACTTGTCTTGCATACACACGGTCACAGAAAGTTGTCGGAAAATCCGATCATTCTGAACGCGGTGACGTAAAACACGTACGTCGGGACTATAAACGGGGCAGTAGCCAATAGCTTTCATCTCTTTATTTATTCTGAGCATGCGTGGTACTTTGTGCTTTGGATTTCTGTACACACGATCAGAAATTCCGACAACGGATTTTGTTGTCGGAAAATTTTATAGCCTGCTCTCAAACTTTGTGTGTCGGAAAATCCGATGGAAAATGTGTGATGGAGCCCACACACGGTCCGAATTTCCGACAACAAGGTCCTATCACACATTTTCGGTCAGAAAATCCGACCGTGTGTACGGGGCATAACACATGCGGTTCCGCCCCAGGCTTCAGGCTTAACCTTGGCTGCTCCTCCTTTGCGGAACCCTGAACTGTTGGATAAGCCTTAAGTGGACCTAGCAGCCAGCATGCCTCCTGGATAGGCCTCAGGCTTCAGGCCTAGCAACCAGGAGCTTCTCAACACACACCCACCCAGGCTGCAGCCTCTGGCGGGATAGAACCCAGATCACCTGACTCCTCCCAAATAAATAGCCTATCCCAGCATATACAGAGGTTAAAGTAACTCCTGCTGATTGGCTGAGACAACCTAGTTACCCATTACCTAAATTTATGGTAATCCATCATTCTAATGCCAAAAGCAACAGTGTCACCTATTGGCAGAAGAGAGAGACTACACCAAACTCAGACTTAGGACAGGAATCAGTGGATAAACCTACCAATTAGCCAGGCTAGTTACTACCTAGCACAATTACAGTATCTCAAAAAAGTGAGTACACCCCTCACATTTTTGTAAATAATCTTTTCATGTGACAACACTGAAGAAATTACACTTTGCTACAATGTAAAATAGTGAGTGTACACCCCTAAGTGAAAATGCCCAAATTGGGCCCAATTAGCCATTTTTCCTCCCCGGTGTCATGTGACTCGTTAGTGTTACAAGGTCTCAGGTGTGAATGGGGAGCAGGTGTGTTAAATTTGGTGTTATCGCTCTCACTCTCTCATACTGGTCACTGGAAGTTCAACATGGCACCTCATGGCAAAGAACTCTCTGAGGATCTGAAAAAAATAATTGTTGCTCTACATAAAAATGGTCTATGCTATAAGTAGATTGCCAAGACCCTGAAACTGAGCTGCAGCATGGTGACCAAGACCATACAGTGGTTTAAAAGGACAGATTCCACTCAGAACAGGCCTCGCCATGATCGACCAAAGAGGTTAAGTGCACGTGCTCAGCGTCATATCCAGAGGTTGTCTTTGGGAAATAGACATATAAGTGCTGCCAGCATTGCTGCAGAGGTTGAAGGAGTGGGGGGTCAGCCTGTCAGTGCTCAGACCATACGCCACACAATGCATCAAATTGGTCTGCATGGCTGTCGTCCCAGAAGGAAGCCTCTTCTAAAGATGATGCACAAGAAAGCCTGCAAACAGTTTGCTAAAGACAGACTAAGGACATGGATTACTGGAACCATATCATGTGGTCTGATGAGACCAAGATAAACTTATTTGGTTCAGATGGTGTCAAGCGTGTGTGGCTGCAACCAGGTGAGGAGTACAAAGACAAGTGTGTCTTGCCTACAGTCAAGCATTGTGGTGGGAGTGTCATGGTCTGGGGCTGCATGAGTGCTGTCGGCACTGGGGAGCTACAGATCATTGAGGGAACCATGAATGCCAACATGTACTGTGACATACTGAAGCAGAGCATGATCCCCTCCCTTCAGAGACTGGACCGCAGGGCAGTATTCCAACATGATAACAACCCCAAACACACCTCCAAGACGACCACTGCCTTGCTAAAGAAGCTGAGGGTAAAGGCGATGGACTGGCCAAGCATGTCTCCAGACCTAAACCCTATTGAGCATCTGTGGGGCATCCTCAAACAGGAGGTGGAGGAGCGCAAGGTCTCTAACATCCACCAGCTCCATGATGTCGTCATGGAGGAGGGGAAGAGGACTCCAGTGGAAACCTGTGAAGCTCTGGTGAACTCCATGCCCAAGAGGGTTAAGGCAGTGCTGGAAAATAATGGTGGCCACACAAAATATTGACACTTTGGGCCCAATTTGGACATTTTCACTTAGGGGTGTACTCATTTTTGTTGCCAGCGGTTTAGACATTAATGGCTGTGTGTTGAGTTATTTTGAGGGGACAGCAAATTTACACTTTTATACAAGCTGTACAATCACTACTTTACATTGTAGCAAAGTGTCATTTCTTCAGTGTTGTCACATGAAAAGATAGAATAAAATATTTACAAAAATGTGAGGGGTGTACTCACTTTTGTGAGATACTGTATGTAGCGCTGGTAGATTTTTAATCTACTGCTGATAGGTAAATTTAGTGGGTTACCTGTTCATACATAGTCAGATTTGCCTCTGTTCCAGCTTGGCTGAGTTGCATGTAGTTTCACACTGTGCCTGTGGGTGTCGCTGTCGCCATGGGTCGGTGTTGGAAAGGCAACACGCTGAAGCGTATGAGTGCTCCTCTGTCCCGGAGATAACTCGGTGGAGGTGGTCCTCCGGGTTGCATTCTGGGGGAGAGTATTTATGGGACAGACGCCGTTTTTGGGGGTTCGTTTCGTTCCACCTGCTGGCCCTCCTGGCCGACATGTATGTGCTAGGAGTACTACCTCGTGGTCCTCCATCCGGGAGGCCCATGTAGCTGAAGCCTGTCTGGGGCTTACCACAGCAGCAGAGGAATGGTCCTGGGCTGTCTGTCCTAGAGGGAAGAAGCCGGACAACTGAGAAGATCCCAGGGGAGAATCCGTCATGGAAGGATCATGCAGAGTGCTGGTCTGGAGAGGGGCCTGGTGACTCGGTTGGAGGACGTATCCTAAAGTAACCCTACCGCATAGTACTGCCGGGTTGGCTTAAAGGTTCTAGTGCTGTGTTTGCTGGACTGTACGGGTTTCAATCCAATCAAGTCTGTGGCAGAGACTTTTGTTCGTGTCGCGTACTGGCTGCTAGGTTAGTGAGAGAAACCTATCCAGGCGGGCAAAGATTTCGACTCTACAGAGAGAGTATATCCATTTACAAGCTTTCAGTTCCTAATACTACACTAAGACAAGGTATTTGAACTTCCCTGCAACTTTCCTTCTACCTCTTATGCCGCGTACACACGAGCGGACTTTACGGCAGACTTTGCCCGGCGGACGGGATTTCGTCGGACAATTGGATCGTGTGTGGGCTCCAGCGGACTTTGTTTGCTCAAAAGTTGGACGGACTTAGATTTGAAACATGTTTTAAATCTTTCCGTCGAACTCGAGTCCGGTCGAAAAGTCCGCTCGTCTGTATGCTAGTTCGACGGACATAAAGCCACGCTAGGGCAGCTATTGGCTACTGGCTATGAACTTCCTTGTTTTAGTCCGGTCGTACCTCATCATGTACGAATTCGACGGACTTTGGTGGATTGTGTGTAGGCAAGTCTGTTCATTCAGAAAGTCCGTCATAAAGTCCGTCGAAAAGTCCGTCGAAAAGTCCGCCGGGCAAAGTCTGCCGTAAAGTCCGCTCGTGTGTACGCGGCATTACCTGCTACTTCCTTCAATTCATGTTTATTAAAGCATTGGAAAAGATACTCAAGTGTCCGGTGCCTACATTGACTGATGTTAAACTCAACGGGATCCTAGACCCGGTTCCGGTGAAATAAAGGTAACGAAGGTGACGGTAACAGCCCGCTTAAACCAGCAGCTCCACCGAGAGTTATTGCTACATGTATATTTATTAACAGCCCTGTTTAGGGCCAGGGTGCCACATTTGGTTATAAGTATATTCTGGGATGATGACCTCTGGGTGATTACTGACATATCGGTTCCACATTTTCTACTTGATGTTGTAACAACAATCCGCCGTGTGCATACGAGCTCTGACATGTTCCTGTGACTTCAGTACGTACGGTGCCTTTGCACATCCTTCCGACTCCATATACATATTCATCACCCTGATTACAGAGACACTTCTATGGGAGCTCTAATTAGACATAAAGAGGCAGTGACAGCAAATCTGACCTTTTCACAGTCATTCTCATTCCTGCCTGTTCCTCTGTAATGATCAGCATCCCTCATCCTATAGGACGGGAACTATTTATGCCTCATTAATGAACAGAAAAATAAAAAAAAGCCGCCAACGCACATTAATATTTTTTTAGCGGTTTGGATTATTTTCTAATTGCTACAAGCGACAAATAACGCACATACTGTATATGTGGGAGAATTAATTTTGGGTTGCTGGTGACGAGTCACGGGAATGACAAGAAATACACAGCCAAAGTTTAAAAACTTTTTTTTTTTAAACTGTAATGGGCAGATCCTTCTTTTCTTGGGTCCCTCGCTGGCACTCCTGGCCCCTTCCTCTTGCTGAGTGCCCCCACAGCAATGCAGCTTGCTATGGGGGCACCCGAGCCGAGCTGCTGCTCTGTGTGTCCATTCAGACACGGAGCCGCGGCTCGGCCCCACCCCCTCTCTCTCCTCATTGGTTCACTGACTTTGAATGACCACAGCGGGCGCCCGCTGCTGTGTTTCAGCCAATCAGGATGGAGAGTCCCGGACAGCCAAGTCTCTCGGGCACATCGCTGGATTGAGATGTGGCCCAGGTAAGTATTAGGGGGGCTGCTGTACACAGATTTTTTTATCTTAATGCATAGTATGCATTAAGATAAAAAAAAACAATTAAAGCGGAGTTCCACTCAGATTTTTTTTATTTTTTTAAAATTTAATTTTTTTTTTGCTAATTCGTTCTGCTACGCTGCATTAAATACTTTAATGCATGTGGTTAATAAATTTGCTATTCAATTCCTGGATTTTTTATGTACTCACGTTTGTTTTCTTCTTTTGCTTCCATCTTCACTGTGGCCATGTGAAGCACACCAGGAGTCTGTTCCAGGATATGGTGCTGCTGGCTACCCAGCATGGCCTCCCGATCTCGCGCGTGCGCAGTATGCACAGGCCGTAGCACAGGAAGATTATCTTGTTGTCATAACAATGGGCGGCGACAGAGGAAGTGCACGCCCCGCTATGTCTACGAAGATGATCTGTTGTCTCCTAGGATTGATGACACGCATCTCCCAAGAGACATAGCAAAGCCGGAAATGACGTGCGCGGCCGGGGCTGTGAAGAAGGAAGTGAGAATAGAATAAAGAATTACTAAAGTACGTGATTCAGAAAAAAAAATGATATGCCAATTTGTAATTACTGCACACATTACTGCAGGATGGTGAGGACTTCAAAATGTAGGTGGAACTGTGCTTTAAGGTCCCTTTCACACGGGCATGTCCGATCAGATCCGCCTGTCAGTTTTTCGGACGGAGCTGATCAGACCCTCCAGTCTCCCCTGTGGTGTGGCGGATGTCAGCGGTGACGTCCGATTCGATCCTGCCCGCATAATCCAGATGGATGGTGGTCCCATTTTCCATCTGTCTGGCGGATTGGATCGGATTTGATCGAATGAAAATGGACAGGCGGTCCGTTTTCCCCTCGATTTCCCCATAGAGGAGAGTGGGACTCTGTCCGTCTCTGCTCTGCACAGTGAGCATAGACCGACCTCTTATCCGCCTGCTCAGCGGGGATCATCAGAGCGATCCCCCACTGAGCAAGAGGAGTCCGTCAGGCAGAGGCACCCGTGTGAAAAGGGCCTAAATGTATTTAATATTTCCTATGATCATCAGCTCCATCTAGTGGCCATAATGCGGTATTTTCCTGATTGTGTTATTTCTGGAAAATACCACATTATGGGCAATAGATGGAGCTGACAATCAGAAGAACTATACATATTAGACACATTACGGGGATTATTTGCAATGGCAAATTCTTTAGAAATGCAATAAACCAAGGACAGAAAGCACACATTTTTGAGACTTTTAAGGTACAGTACTTACTAACACAATCAATAAACTATTAAATTCCATCTGCTTTTGTTGTATCTTAAATATAAAAAGAGTTTAAAAATCAATGTATACAACCGTATTGCTGCCTCATACATACATATATTCTATAAATCTATATAAAACATATCCTGTAGTATAGAAAGTACAGGCCGGCAACTCGACAGCTTCTCCATAGAAAATATTTATTTGAGCATTACAGGAATAGCATCATCCAAAAATACTGACGCGTTTCGGCCTTAGGCCTTTATCAAAAGCAACGCGTCAGTTTTTGGATGATGTTATTGCTGTAATGCTCAAATAAATATTTTCTATGGAGAAGCTGTCGAGTTGCCGGCCTGAACTTTCTATGGATCTTTTGAGAGCTTAATTAGCCAGACCACCGACTACACTACACACCAACTATACTATATAGCGGTGAGTTTTGGGTGAGTTTTTCTCTTGCTACTATATCTTGTAGTATACATTTCCTACCCATCACATGTGCAGCTCAGTTTGCTTTCCAGCACAGATCCTGTGTACCGGATGACCCCCACCCCCCCGCTCGCCCACTCGCCTGCCAGCCCGCCAGCCCCTCCATTTCCCAAAAAATGGAGCACCAGCTGTCACTGTCCATAACACACAATAGTAAAACAAAAATTTGATTGTATCTGTTTAAACTTCATTCAGTTGTCACAACAGTCTTGTGCCAGCAGAGGGATCCCTATACTGGCATTCACAGATCAGCTGTACAGAGACAAATGCTGTCCATGGTATATATATATATATATATATATATATATATATATATATATATATATATATATATATATATATATATATATATATACATCATCTGTAAGAATCTGCCAAGTCGCTTACTTTTCCCCTTTCATTTTCAAGGAAGCCAGCATTAAGAAAATAGAGGAATTGCAATAACTAAACATTTAAAAATGCTAGTTGACTGGCTGTCATGCTGATTATATGGAGCCACTGTCCTGGAACACGCATGCAGCTAGTGAAATCAGAAAAAGTCAGAACTGCTGATCTGTATGCCTGTTCTTGGACAGTGATTGGAAAAGTACTGAACACTTTGACCAAGGATGACAGCCAGGCAACTAGCTTTTTACTAGCTGTGCACAGGTCACACTCCCCATCTCCAGGTATGTGGATGGCACCTGAACCTGCCAAGACCTATCGAGTCCTGCTGGAATTCCCCCTAGGTGCCTGCTTGTGGTGAGGTGCAGCGTGGTGCGGCGGCAGCAATTACACAGACTCTGGTTGTAGAGAACAGAACTTGTATTAATGTAGATTCCAAAAATTCACAACAGACCTGGCGGCAAGACACCCGACATGCGACAGCAACATGCAGCAGAGCAGGTCAAAGATGTCCTGACAGCGACAGCCTCTGTCTTGAGGGGCAGAGTGCGGCCTGGCCAGTCCGAACTCAAATGGTAGGGATGGCGTGTCCCAATTCTTTCCCTACTCTCCCTGACGCCAATCACTGTCCCTGTCAGGCAGGTGACCTGTCCCTACACTACCCACATGTGATATATCTATACAAAAATGTTTTGCCTTTCATTTCTATTTTACACTGAATGGGTTGTGTTACAAGGTGACAATCACTTAAAATCACTTTAACTAGGCTCTGCTTGACCCAAGATGGCAGCTAGAGTCACATGGGGCGTCAGCCTCCAATCAGATAGCTTCCCCAGTGACCCTGGAAACCATAGAGGAATGGAAGCATGTTCCTCCTGACTTCCTCTCCCCTGCAATGCCTCTGCAGTTGAGCGCCACTTGAAAATAGACTGCACCTGCCTACATGCTCCTGTTCAGAACTACATCCTTACGTGCCACCATCCTCAGCCCGGCATACACAGGCAGAACAAGATGGACACTGAGCCAAAGCCTCGCCTCTCCTCCTCCACATCGGTAATGGACAGTGGCTCCCGAGTAGTGTCGGGCTAACGGTTTGGGCCGAGCAAAAGTTCGGCCCGAACATCACCTGTTCACCTATTCAGCGAACACCAGAATTTGCAGGGCGCTCGGCGGGATGTTTGACTGCCGAGTGCTTCACAATGCATTCTAGGGCCCTAATTGGATGAAGCCTTGCACCTGACTGCTGGTCAAGTGCAAGGCTTTGCCAATTAGGGCACAGAGCACTGTCAGAGCCCTGATCGGGATCACTGTAACCAATCACAGCAAATCACATTACAGTTGTAAACAATGGATGGCTTCCTTTAATGCATTCATTGTGTACAATTGTGTTGCTAGCTGTGATTGGTCACAGTGATCACATGGTGCAGACAGGGGCAATCGCAGCCCATCTGTACCATGTGATGAGCTCTGGCCAATCACAGCTAATCACAACAATACTCATTGAATGAATAAGTTTCATTCAGTAAAAATTTTTGCTTATACCAGTGGTTCTCAACCCCAACAGGCCATGTTTTGGGAATTTCTCTTAGATAAAATAGCTGTCCAAAATACCAAGGCATTGACTCTGATTTAAAGCACCTGTGCAAGATAAAGCTAAACCTGCAAACATGGACTGTTGGGGGTACTTGAGGACAGGGTTGAGAACCACTGGCTTATACCAATGAAATTTACTGGTATAAACAATGATAAAGTGTAAAAAAAAATCCTGATCACTTCCCTTACTACTATGACAAAAATATATAACTTCAAAAAACTTGCCATGCCTCTTACTAAATACCTTGGACTGTCTATTTTCCAAAAACGGAAACGGGTCATGGGGGGGGGGGGGTGGGTATTTATTCATGGGGGGGGGGGGGGGATTTATGCTGTCCTGGCATTATCAGGCCTTACGAAATAAGATAGGCCATCAGTACATCAGGATTGATCAATTTTCAGATATACAGTGCTCAGCATAAATAAGTACACCCCAACAGATTTGTCAGAGAACCTTTACTTTCCTTTCAGAATCAACATTTTCTATGGGACACTATACTATAAAATACTCCACAAATGCGGGTCATTGATCGCAACCAAGATTGGTTAATTTGTGCACACAGATGAAAGTCTTAGGAGCAAAGCTAAATTTTAGACAACAAAATCCTAATTAACAAGAATGCAATTACAGATGAGTCTAATTTGTCCAGTAGACAGTTCATTATAAAGGGCGGTACTTAACAAAGAAAAGCCCTCCCATTTCATGCTGTCGGCAATGACACCACATGGAAGAGAAATGTCACAAGGACTGAGCAAGAAAATCATTTCGTCACACAAGAAAGGTGAAGGCTACAGGAAGATCAGCATAGCTTCACTTATCAGTCAGAATACTGGTGCAAAAGTGATACAAAAATGTAACAAAGATGGAGCTGCAACCATCTCACAGAGACGTCCAGGCCGTCCATGGAAGTTAACACCTTCGACAGGAGCGTCTTCTGATGAGAAGGGTCGAAGAAAATCACCATGTAAGTTCACTGCAGTTGGCTAAAGAAGTAGAAAGCCAAACTGGGGTGATTGTTTCCCGTGACACAACATGGCGCACACTGCAGAGGAATGGCATGCATGGGTGTCCTCCCCGAAGGAAGCCTCTCCTAAAAACCATGCAAAAAAAGCCCACCTAGAATTTGCAAGGGCCCTTGCTAAATAAAGAAGACTACTGGGACTCTGTACTCTGGAGTGACGAGACCAGGATAAATGTTTTTGGAACTGATGGCTTCAAAACTGTATGGTGTCGCAAAAGGTGAGGAGTACAAAGAAAAATGCATGGTGCCCACTGTGAAACATGGTGGTGGCAGTGTCCTTCTGTGAGGCTGCATGAGTGCTGCTGGTGTCAGAGAGCTGCATTTCATTGATATCATGAATCCACTAATGTGCTGCTCTATATTGAAAGAGAAGATGCTACCATCACTTCGTGCCCTTGGTCGTCACGCTTTTTTCCAACACGACGGTGATCCAAAACACACATCTAAGGCCACTGTTGCATTTCTGAAGAAGAACACGGTGAAAGTGATTCCGTGGCCAAGTATATCTCCTGATTTGAACCCAATCGTACACCTATGGGGAATTCTAGAATGTAAAAAGGCTGTTTGATCCTGTCTTCTCTGATCCTCCCCTTCTTCTTAAGTCCCCAATCCATCTCCTGATAAGACAGAGCCTTGTGGGCACTCTGCACATGCTCAGTTTGGTGTGTATTGCTAGAGAGTTTTTATTTTTTGCATGTGATCAGCACAGGGCCAATCAGCACTGTCCAGACAGAGGGTCAGGGGGTCCTGCAGCCTCAAAGGACAGTCAGAGGAAAATGAAAGCTCCTCCTACAGACTTTAACCGGACACTGATCGAAGTCACAAGACTGCTATATGCTGTTGATGAGAAAAGGTATTTAGCAGGTTATATTTACTAAAATAATTGCACTTCCATGTTCTGTGTACTGCTGGAGACCAGATTTGGTGAATGCAGGCTCCGGGGTTTAGTACCATTTTAATGCCTCAACACAACATGCGTTAATATGCTACAAAAATGGAAATGGTTCTTTAACGAGCGGCGTGCGCTATATATCGGCGGTGTTTCCCATTCTGGAATGTGCAGAGAAATTTCAGATTTAGGGTCATCAATAAAACAGAATGAAGCTGGAAAGAGTTCAGTGACCGGAAACAACATTAATAAAGAGAATGGATGGCTTTAATCATATGAAGAGCCTTGCTAGATTGGTTCTGTTAATGTTTGTACAGAGCTTCCTATAGACTGGGAATGTATACAAATGTACAAGTCAGCACACCGCTTCGGAGAGGAATGCTAAAAGCACCATTGTCCCGTGCTTAAAAATTAAAGGGTCAGTTCACCTTTCTATTAAAATTTAATATGTAATAAAGGAGCCCCAGTATTTTATAAATCATTGTTCAATGGAGAAAAAAACATCAGCTTAGAGCTTGTTCAACAAGAGGTCTACTCTCTGAAGAGTGATTTGCATTTGCAAAACGTCACAGGCGGTGATGAGGCATTGGGGTTGATTTACTAAAGGCAAATAGACTGTGCATTTGAAGCGGTGTTCATCCCCAGCAGGAAAAAAATGAAAAGTCAGCAGCTACACATACAGTACTGTAGCTGCTGACTGTTAATAGATGGACACTTACCTGTCCTAGAATCCAGCAATGTCGGCAACCCAGCCAATGTTTCCATCGGCTCTCGGGTGCTGCCACCGCCATAGCCGGTAAGGGAAGCTGGGAGTGAAGCCTTGCGGCTCCACAGCCGGTTCCCTACGGCGCAAGCTGTAGGGAACCAGGGCCGGACTTCTGGGCCGGACTTCTGATGTACCTCACCGCGGTGAGGCCCGACGGAAGTGGGGACAGGGTACCTGCCAAAAACAGGAACCCGCTCCCCCCTGAAAGGTGCCAAATGTGGCACCGGAGGGAGGGGGGAGACAGATAAGCGAAGCTTCAACTTTTGGGTGGAACTCCGCTTTGAGGTCGATGTCAGTAGGGCAGTGGATAGTGTCAGTAGTTTTTTTATTTTTATTAATAAAAGCCCTGTTGGGGGGCTTTGGTGAAATATCAGGGTTCTAACAAGACCCCTGAGGTCTCACTTTTGGGACAGAGCAAGGGACTGAGGACATAGATTTCACAGTCCCATTCTCTGCGGCCTCAGCTCCACTTGACAGTGAATGAATGGGAAGTGCTCTGTGCTGAGCGGCTTCCTGTTCATTCATAAACTGAAGCATAGTAAGCACAGCTTACTACGCTTCAGTTATAAATGCACACAGTGAGTGATTGGTACCATGTTCATTCACAAAAGGAAGGGGTCAGTAAATGACACACTCCATCCTGAAAAATCCCCCACAGCAGATGGTAGGGGAAGAGAGGAGGGAAGCCAACAGTACTGTGGGGGGAGGGGGGGTCTGGGCAGCAGAAAGAATATATATATACACACACATATTTATATATATAGTTAATTGCGACCTCGCTCAAACTTTATGACCCTAGGGAACCCTTGAAATAATCTTCAGGTTCTTACATCCGTCTCCCCTTACATTAGAATCTCCTGTTACATCAGAGTCTTCCCTTACATCAGAGTGCTCCTTAGATCAGAAGACACCTTACATCAGAGACTCCTTACACCAGAGTCTCCCCTTACATCAGAATCTCCCGTTACATCAGAGCCCCCCTTACGTCAGAGCCCCCTTACATCAGAGTGCCCCTTACATCAGAGCCCCCTTACATCAGAGTGTCCCTTACATCAGAGCCCCCTTACATCAGAGTGCCTCTTACATCAGAGTGCTCTTTACATCAGAGCCCCCTTACATCAGAGTGCCTCTTACATCAGAGTGCTCTTTACATCAGAGCCCCCTTACATCAGAGTGCCCCTTACATCAAAATGCTCTTTACATCAGAGCCCCCTTACATCAGAGTGCCCCTTACATCAGAGTGCCCCTTACATCAGAGTGCCCCTTACATCAGAGCCCCCTTGCATCAGAGTGCCCATTACATCAGAGTGCTCTTTACATCAGAGACCCCTTACATCAGAGCCCCCTTACATCAGAGCCCCCTTGCATCAGAGTGCCCCTTACATCAGAGCCCCCTTACATCAGAGCCCCCTTACATCAGAGTGCCCCTTACATCAGAGCCCCCTTACATCAGAGTGCCCCTTACATCAGAGCCCCCTTGCATCAGAGTGCCCCTTACATCAGAGCCCCCTTACATCAGAGTGCACTTTACATCAGAGACCCCTTACATCAGAGTGCCCTTTACATCAGAGACCCCTTACATCAGAGTGTTCCTTAAATCAGAGCCCCCTTACATCAAAGCCACTTACATCAGAGTGCCCCTTACATTAGAGTGCTCTTTACATCAGAGCCCCTTACATCAGAGTGCCCCTTACATCAGAGTGCTCTTTACATCAGAGCCCCCTTAAATCAGAGTGCTCCTTACATCAGGAGACCCCTTACATCAGAGACCCCTTACATCAGGAGATCAGATTCCCCACCAGAGCCCCCTTATGTAAGAGTATTCCCTTACATCAGAGTGTCCCTTACATCAGGAGATCCCTTACATCACAGTCCCCCTTACATCAGAGTCTTCCTTAGATCAGAGTCCCCCTTTACATCAGAGCCCCCCTTACATCACAGTCCCACTTACATCAGATTCCTTACATAAGAGTCTTCCCTTACATCAGAGACCTCTTACATCATAGTCCCCCTTACATCAGAGACCCCATTACTGCCCCGTTACATTAAAGTCCTCCCATACATCAGAGTGTCCCCTTACACCAGAGCCTCCCTTACATCAGAGTCTCCTCTTAAATCAGAGACCCCATCAGAGCCCCCTTACATCACATTCATCCCTTACATCAGAAACCCCTTAGATCAGAGCCCCCCCATACATGAGAATCCCCATCAGGGTCCCCCCTTACATCAAAGGCCCAGTTAAAATCTTGCAGTGGGCCGCATTTTGGCCATGGGACCCAGTTTGATGACCCCTCCGCTATATTATACCTGAACAAAGATAGTTCAGTCCTACTGGAAAGAAGAACAGAAGAAAGCATTGTCAGGAGTACTAAATAAATATTCGGAAGGGTGACGCCTACACATTGCTTAGTATGTATGCACCTAAAATGTAAAAATATATCTGATGCAGAGTCCACTTTAAGCAGATTTCTTTGACTTGTGTATCTAAAATAAGCGCTGAAAAGGCGATCTATTCCCTTTGTAAAGCGTTTCCTGTGGAGCTGATTAAGGCTCTGCCTATATCAGACAATGACCTTGGGTGGATGTCACAATTTCCCATCCAAGTTTTTGAAGTAAGTTTTCTTGATGAAAAACCTAAAACCCGTCAGCGTCTCTTTAATGGATCTGAGGAGCTAGCGGCGGCAGAACCGCGACCATTGGTTTGATGAGTAGCCGCGTGCTGTAAGTTTGGCAGAAGGTCCAGGTTTTTTTTTTTTTTCTGAAGGATAATTTTTTATTGCTCGTCTGCTGTAGCCAGATTGGAAGGCAAAGATTTGTTGCTGTATCTTGTCTGCAGTGATAAAATATTCATCACTATTTCAAGAATTTGCTGATCCCATGGAGAGTTCTGGTGCCAGGAAAATATGGAAAGAATTGTGTCAGATTCTGTAGGGAGATCTGTGAATAAGTCATCGGACAGTCGCTGAGAGTTCTTGGGAAACCTACAGCAGAAACAAGGGATTAGTATAAGTTTCTAATACATGGGGACATGTTTATAAAGATATTCCAGACCTGGATTTAGTCTCAGATGCCCTCTTGTATTGGCACCTTTCCCATTGGTGGATGCAGAGGGCAACTGCCAGCTGGATTTTAGACTAAAAGCCTCATTTGCGGGGTGCAAGTGCCAGCATATCAGAATGAAAAATTTAGACTTTAATCCTCATAGAATGTAGAACGTCTACCATGTCAAGCAAGCAAGGCCTGGCCATGATGGGTCTTCCATAGGAACCAATGTTGAATCATCGTCATGTAGCACCCTCTTAGGTGTAGCACCCTCTAGTGTGCTACTAGTGTTAATGCAGGCAAATTAATGTGTAGCACCCTCTAGTGTGCTAGAATAGGTAGTGATAGGGGTTTTTTTTCTGTTAGAGTAGGTAAAATGTTTAGGGTTGGCTGGCAGCCAAGCCTGTGTCTAGTCTGGGTCGGGTGAGTGATCCAGGGAGAGCTGGTATGACTCAGCTGGAAACTTCCAGAAGAATGGGGGAGAGGTTAGGAGGAGCTGCCTGGAGTATTCATGAGGGCCCTGACCAATCCCCAACAGATGGGTTGGCAGGGGGGAGGCCCCCTCAAATACTCTGGGTCAGCCCAGCTGGACAGGAGAGTTTGTGTGGAAGATTAGAGATGGAGTGCTAGGAGGCTGTCGGAGACCCTTGAGGGTAACCCCATAGTCTGGGGGGGGTGACCTCAGGTCTTGAAGCTCTGGTGCAGGAGGGATCTTGGAAAAACCAAGGAGGAATCCTGTCCAGTAGCAGGGGAGCAGGTGTGAGGACAGCAGGAGCCAGTGAGCTCATCCGGAGATCTCCAAGGAGAAGACAACCAGGTGGGCTTGTGAGTGTTACATTCAGGGAGAACTGGAGAGGAGGTGAGTTGCCATCTAGATAAAGGAAGGCCCGTAGACGTGGTGTATCTGGATTTTGCAAAAGCATTTGACACAGTTCCCCATAAACGTTTACTGTACAAAATAAGGTTCGTTGGCATGGACCATAGGGTGAGTACATGGATTGAAAACTGGCTACAAGGGCGAGTTCAGAGGGTGGTGATAAATGGGGAGTACTCAGAATGGTCAGGGGTGGGTAGTGGGGTTCCCCAAGGTTCTGTGCTGGGACCAATCCTATTTAATTTGTTCATAAACGACCTGGAGGATGGGAGAAACAGTTCAATCTCTGTATTTGCAGACGATACTAAGCTAAGCAGGGCAATAACTTCTCCGCAGGATGTGGAAATCTTGCAAAAAGACCTGAACAAATTAATGGGGTGGGCGACTACATGGCAAATGAGGTTCAATGTAGAAAAATGTAAAATAATGCATTTGGGTGGCAAAAATATGAATGCAATCTATACACTAGGGGGAGAACCTCTGGGGGAATCTAGGATGGAAAAGGACCTGGGGGTCCTAGTGGATGATAGGCTCAGCAATGGCATGCAATGCCAAGCTGCTGCTAATAAAGCAAACAGAATATTGGCATGCATTAAAAGGGGATCAACTGCAAAGATAAAACGATAATTCTCCCGCTCTACAAGACTCTGGTCCGCCCGCACCTGGAGTATGCTGTCCAGTTCTGGGCACCAGTCCTCAGGAGGGACGTACTGGAAATGGAGCGAGTACAAAGAAGGGCAACATAGCTAATAAAGGGTCTGGAGGATCTTAGTTATGAGGAAAGGTTGCGAGCACTGAACTTATTCTCTCTGGAGAAGAGACGCTTGAGAGGGGATATGATTTCAATTTACAAATACTGTACTGGTGACCCCACAATTTACAAATACTGTACTGGTGACCCCACTATAGGGATAAAACTTTTTCGCAGAAGAGAGTTTAATAAGACTCGTGGCCACTCATTACAATTAGAAGAAAAGAGGTTTAACCTTAAACTACGTAGAGGGTTCTTTACTGTAAGAGCGGCAAGGATGTGGAATTCCCTTCCACAGGCGGTGGTCTCAGCGGGGAGCATTGATAGCTTCAAGAAACTATTAGATAATCACCTGAATGACCGCAATATACAGGGATATGTAATGTAATACTGACACATAATCACACACATAGGTTGGACTTGATGGACTTGTGTCTTTTTTCAACCTCACCTACTATGTAACTGAGAGGCAGCATGAGAGGATTGGGTGAGAGCAGTCTGGTAAGGCTTGCAGAGTCAGTCTGGGACTGGGAGGACTGTGGAAGCTTAGCCAAGAGAGCTAAAGAAAGGGGCAGCTGCAGCCAGACAGGCTGGCAATGCCTGAAGAGGTGGTGCTGGGATCAGTAGCCACAGGAGGACAGCTGGGCACTAAGACTTTGCTACACAACCAAGGTTCCAGGGGTCCCTGCCTGTAAACGGCATTTGCTGCCAATCAGACTGAGCTCTATTGTCAGATCACCTTACAGTGTACCAGCTGGTCCTGGGAGTTGTAGTACTTCAAGCCAATGTTGTGCTTGAGGAAACTGAGGAGTGTGTAAATAGTCTGTACAGAAGAAGTCGTCCCTGGAAAGTTCTGCTAAAGTTAAGTGGGCATCCCATAATACCTTTAATCCCATCCAATTTGAATATCACTGATAAAAATACAAAAACAAAGCTGTAAGAATTATTTCCTGACTCAAGAGTGCTGTGGAAAATTCTTTGTGCCTGGCTATGCAGGGTGAGGGATCCCTTATTCACCAGCAGCTCCTATGGTGGTATATATGTTAGGACTCATAGTTAGTTTGTGAGTCTCAAATTGGGTCAGGGTTTACTGCAGGTCAGGCTGGATGACTCATACAGGCAGCTCTGGTACCTACCCCTGGATCTGGAAGTTTAGAGAAACTTCTAGAAGTTAGTGGGCGGAGGCCAGGAGGGCTGATCTGCATACTTGAGGGAACTTGGCCAATCCCTAGGCAGAATGTCCTGGCAGGGTGGCTGAGTCAGCCCTTAAATATGGTGGAGCTATGCCAGCAGGGGAGTCGGGTGGAAGATGGAGTGCTGAGGAGTCTTTCGGTGGCCCAGGAGGGGACCCTGGGTCGGGGAGGCTGGGATCAGGCTGACTTGGGAAGATCCTGACAGCATTAAAGTTTGGAGAGGTATCTTGCCTAAGTAGCAGCAGGGTGCAAAGAGGACAGAGTGAGTACATCAGCACACCCAGGGATTCACAAGGAGAGAGACTGCCACATGTAGCAAGCCTTTCAGGAGGACAGTGCTGTGCTTAACTCCTTCTATCCCTTGCCCTGGGAGATCTTCAGAGCAGCCAGGAAGGCTGGTGGACAAGTAGCCAGGAGGGCTGGTAGTTCTTGCAGGCAGTAGACCTGGGAGCAGCTCTACAGAGGAAAGGAGATACTCCTGAATGCAGCTCACAACGTATTGTGCTATCTTCTAAAAGGACCGAGAGCCCCTTGTCCTCATGGGACTTTTGCTTTCGAACAGTCCAGGATTTTTGTACATAGGGGGGACATTGTCCCCATCCATCATTTCAGTCAAGTTGGGCATCCCATAATCCCTCTACCCCATCCAAGTTATCACCCCTAATAAAACAACAAAACCAAGCTCAAAGACTGTTCCTTGTGTCTGGATGTGAATGTAAAATGCTTGTTGCCTGGCTATGCAGAAGTAGGGGAACCATTCACCAGTAGCTCCTGCAGGGGTAGTACTACATAGGTGCTAGGCTGTCAGATAAATGTAGTTCTTTTTGAGCTCCTCTGTAGTCAGTAGAGCAGTTGCTGATTGCTTTGGACAGATCAGGGTTCCACAGGCTGCAGGCTTAAATTAAGCCGCTTAATTGCTTCTCCCTGCTTTCTGGAAGGCTCCACAACATAGGAGTGGGGCAGGGCAAATGAGCAACCTGAATATTTATGGCGTCTTAGCCAATTCCTGGGAAGGCATGCCCAGTAGGTGGCTGCAGAGCACATGAACAGCCTGGGGCTGGTGCAGTTGGGGTTCTTGTCTAGGAAAAGTTCCAGCCTGGAGTGCTGTTGCAATCTGAGGCAGCCCTGCTGACTTTTACCTGGAGCTCATCAAGATCCCTGCTATGCTAAAGCTGCGGGGCCTATATGCTTAGAGACTTTTAAGCTAAAGAAGGGTGATTGCACCTAGGATCCTGTCTGTAGAGTCCGCTAAGGAAATGTCTGCCTGATACTGAAGAGAGACATCCAAATATCCAAGGACTCGTGAGTTCAGATCTGGATGACAGTGCGGGGACAAGCTCATCTAGAGCCCAGGACAGACATGCCAACATGCCAAACTGCACCCCCCCAAGATGTATAATTATGTGTTAGCAAAAATCCCCTCCCCCCAAAAAAAAAATCAAGCACTAATCTGCAGGCTTACCCTCTAAGCACAAATCTCCCTTCCTCCCAGTACAAATCCACCCCCCTGCGGAAATCCAAGACTGCTCTGATGAGGCTGCACTGATGAGACTGCTCTGATGAGGCTGCACTGATGAGACTGCTCTGATGAGACTGTTCTGATGAGACTGCACTGATGGTAAAGGGGGGCTCTGATATTACAGGGGGACTTTAAAGGTAAAGGTTTTTTTTATCCAGCAGTCACTGGACTGTGAGAAATTGGGGTTAAAACTGCACTGGCCAATTTCTCACAGTAAGGACAGTGCTACATTTCAGCTAACAGCACTCTTTTACTTCTATCTTTTAGACTTTTCGATAGAAGAAAAAAATGCTATTAGCTGACAAAGATGGTATCTCTTGTTTTCACATAGATCTGTCCTGACTGTGAGAAATTGGCCAGTGCAGTTTTAAACCCAATTTCTCACAGTCACTCCTTGCTGACACCATCGCCAAGGCCCCTTTCACACAGCGGGTTCAATCAGGTCAGTTTCTCAGGTGGACCTGATGGGAAGGTCCATGCATCCCTATGGACAGGCGGATGTAAACAGACTCTATTTAACCACACCCCCTATAAGCCACGCCTGATACTTAGCGTAAATTTAAACCACCCCCATTTTCGCCACGGCACTATTTTTTATGTGCCAACAACACTGACAAAATGAATGCCCTGTCCCTAATTGAAATATTACTCCACCTACACTGGATTCTGCAAAAAAGTGTCCCTAAGATTTTTTGGAGAAATGTTGGCAACTATGAAGATGGCGGCAGCATCCAATCGAATAGCTTTCCCAGTGACCCAGGAAACCATAGAGGAATTATGTTCCTCTTGAGATCCCCTCCAGCTGCAATGACACTGAGGTTGAGCGCCACCTACCATGGAGAAAACAGACAGTACCTGCCTACACTTGTGAAGTGCATACATATTTTCGAGCTTCAGAGAGCAGTGTTCTTCCCCAGGAGAAGAGGTTCTCAACCAGAAGGGCTGCTGCCCTTCCTGATAGTCCAGCTGAAGATCCTGCCCGTCTCATTGAGGTCCCAGCTGTTCATAGCTGGAAGGCTATTCTTCTGTTAATTCTTTAGGAGCTCCCAAAGAATTAACAGAAGAATAGGCCCCCTATTCTTCTGTTTCATTGAGAATCTGGGGGTTTCATTGAGGATCTGGTCTGGAGGATCTGGTCTGAAGGTTTCACTAAGGAGACTGTCTACCTGAGTCTGGAGGGAGACATCCAAGTCCCAGGGACACTGTGAGCCAAGACCTGAGGAAGGGATACTAGTGACTGTTGCTTCTGTTAACCCCTGGTGCACTAAATATAAGGCTTGTCTGGCCTGACCATTGCTAATGGTGTCCCAGTGCTGTCCACTTCATGCCCTGCTGCTCAAAAGGACTGTGTTAAGAAGAAGCTGCAAAGGGAAGAGTGTCCTCACATTCTTGTTCAGTGTTCTGGAATACCCCACGGTTTCCTTAAGCCCTATCCAAGTTTATCTGGAATAAACTTTTAAAGGGCACCCCCAAGACTGTTCTGTGAGCCACATAGGCGTGCGCAAGGGGTGTGCCAGGTGTGCCCGGGCACACCCTAATCCTGGAGTTGGCAACCCATCAATTGTGGGCAGGTGTCAGGTAAGCCGCGATCCTTACTTGCCGACCCCCAGAACCTGGACAGGATAGGTGGCTGGAGTGGAACTTAAGGGACCGATCTGTATTTTCTTCTGCAGAAGCTGAAAGTAGGCTTCTCCTCCTCGTCCTCTCGCCGATATTCAGCTGCCACAGGAGGAAAGTACAGGGGATTGGTACCAATGTATGCCACTCCTCTTGTCCCAGTTCCTTTTCTTTCTGCTGCCCAGGTCCCCCTGTGTGCTCACGTTCTCCCCCCCATTGTTTTAGGATGACGAGTGGGGAAGAGGCCTGTTAATATGTCACAAAGGCATATGTGTTGGAGCTTTAAAGTGCACACCCTAATACAATAGGCTGCGCACACCTATGGTGAGCCAGAGGAGTAAATATCGCAGTTTGCCTGGCTGCCGCTGCACTACTGGGAAAAGAACCTGGGACATGAACCAGTGCCTCTTGATGGAGGTGATGGCGCTACACACACATAACCTAATTATCATGTTGGTGAGACCGGGCACAAATAGAATCAAAGACAGAAATGAGGACACGTTGTTAGCATTGTCGGATGGTGTCCTGAGAATTTGCAGGCGTCTTCCATATGTTTGTATTGAGCAGAAGGTAAAATACAACTTGGAGACACAGCCAAAAGCATCTCTGCTCCTCGCGGCGGTCTGACGTGCTCAGTGGCCCCCCGACTCTCCGAAGTTCCAGATTCACCATCAAGAAGCTTTCAGCACATCTCGAGCTGGTCACGTCTCCGACATATGTAGCCCCTGGCTTATTCCTCCTATGCCAGCAATGATTTGTTCAGCTGGCAGCAGAATTCCGCAGAGTACTCAGGAGATGTCAGTTCTGTTTTCTGGCATGCCCTGTTATCTCAGTATGAGCCAGTCACTGCAGGTTCCTCCGTCTAAGAGAACTCAGACTGGTCCCACACAGGTAGATCTCTTGACAAAACTACGTGGAGATTGGCACAACCTCCTTTGGATCTTCATACCCGCTGGCACTTACCTCTATTTCTACCCAAGATCCAGCTAATGCTAATTTCTCCATCCACTTATCTAATCAGAAACACATTTAAATGTTCTCTTAAATAAGCAGCATTGAATTAAATGTCAAGGAAGTCCAATCAGTAAAAATTTCCTCCAGCAGAGGTCCGAAACTCATGTTTGTGTTATGACACAAATAATAGTATATACAGTGGCTTGCGAAAGTATTCAGCCCCCTTGAACTTTTCAACCTTTTGCCACATTTCAGGCTTCAAACATAAAGATATAAAATTTTTATTTTTTGTGAAGAATCACCAACAAGTGGGACACAATTGTGAAGTGGAACGAAATCTTTTGGATTTTTGAAACTTTTTTAACTAATAAAAAAATGAAAAGTGGGGTGTGCAAAATTATTCGGCCCCCTTGCGTTAATACTTTGTAGAGCCACCTTTTGCTGCGATTACAGCTGTAAGTCGCTTGGGGTATGTCTCTATCAGTTTTGCACATCGAGAGACGGAAATTCTTGCCCATTCTTCCTTGCAAAACAGCTCGAGCTCAGTGAGGTTGGATGGAGAGCGTTTGTGAACAGCAGTTTTCAGCTCTTTCCACAGATTCTCGATTGGATTCAGGTCTGGACTTTGACTTGGCCATTCTAACACCTGGATACGTTTATTTGTGAACCATTCCTTTGTAGATTTTGCTGTATGTTTGGGATCATTGTCTTGTTGGAAGATAAATCTCCGTCCCAGTTTCAGGTCTTTTGCAGACTCCAACAGGTTTTCATCCAGAATGGTCCTGTATTTGGCTGCATCCATCTTCCCCTCAATTTTAACCATCTTCCCTGTCCCTGCTGAAGAAAAGCAGGCCCAAACCATGATGCTGCCACCACCATGTTTGACAGTGGGGATGGTGTGTTGAGTGTGATGAGCTGTGTTGCTTTTACGCCAAACATATCGTTTTGCATTGTGGCCAAAAAGTTTGATTTTGGTTTCATGGGACCAGAGCATCTTCTTCCACATGTTTGGTGTGCCTCTCAGGTGGCTTGTGGCAAACTTTAGACGAGACTTTTTATGGATATCTTTGAGAAATGGCTTTCTTCTTGCCACTCTTCCATAAAGGCCAGATTTGTGCAGTGTACGACTGATTGTTGTCCTATGGACAGACTCTCCCACCTCAGCTGTAGTTCTCTGCAGTTCATCCAGAGTGATCATGGGCCTCTTGGCTGCATCTCTGATCAGTCTTCTCCTTGTCTGAGCTGAAAGTTTAGAGGGACAGCCAGGTCTTGGTAGATTTGCAGTGGTCTGATACTCCTTCCATTTCCAAATGATCGCTTGCACAGTGCTCCTTGGGATGTTTAAAGCTTGGGAAATCTTTTTGTATCCAAATCCGGCTTTAAACTTCTCCACAACAGTATTACGGACCTGCCTGGTGTGTTCCTTGGTCTTCATGATGCTCTCTGCGCTTTCAACAGAACCCTGAGACTATCACAGAGCAGGTGCATTTATACAGAGTCTTGATTACACACAGGTGGATTCTATTTATCACCATCAGTCATTTAGGACAACATTGGATCATTCAGAGATCCTCGCTGAACTTCTGGAGTGAGTTTTCTGCACTGAAAGTAAAGGGGCCGAATAATTTTGCACGCACCACTTTTCAGTTTTTTAATTGCTAAAAAAGTTTAAAATATACAATAGATTTCGTTCCACTTCACAATTGTGTCCCACTTGTTGGTGATTCTTCACAAAAAATTTAAATTTTATATCTTTATGTTTGAAGCCTGAAATGTGGCAAAAGGTTGAAAAGTTCAAGGGGGCCGAATACTTTCGCAAGCCACTGTATGTAGCCATTTTCTGTCTATAAAAAAAAAAAATCATCCAACAATTTTCATAGCATTTCAATAATTTATATTGTCAATTTTTAGTCTGCCCCTTACACTAGGTGTCCCCTTTACCCCTTTAGAGTCCCCCCTTACATCAGGTGTCTCCTTTAGAATGCCCTCTTATATAAGGTGTCCCCTTTAGAGTGCCCCCTTACATCAGGTGTGCCCATCAGAGGGCCTTCTTACATATTGTGTCCCCTTTAAAGTACCCTCTTCAGAGTGCCCTCTGACATCAGTTGCCCCTTTAGAGTGCCCTCTTGCATAAGGTGTCCCCTTTAAGGTGCCCTCTTACATAAGGTGTCCCCTTTTGAGTGCCTTCTGATATCGGGTGCCCCTTTAGAGTGCCCTCTGATATCAGGTGCCCCCTTTTACAGTGCCCTTATACATCAGGTGTCCCATTCAGAGTGCCCTCTTTCGTAAGGTGTCACCTTTAAAGTGCTTCTTAGATGAGGTATTCCATTTAGCGTGCCCTCTTACATTAGGTGTCCCCTTTAGCATACCCTTTTACATCAGATGTCCGCTTTAGAGTGCCTTCTTTCATAAGGTGTCACCTTTAAAGTGCTTCTTATATGAGATGTCCCCTTTGGAGTGCCCCCTTACATCAGGTGTCCCCATCAGAGTGCCCTTTTACATCAGGTGTCCCCCTTTAGAGTACCCTTTTACATCAGATATCCCCTTTAGAGTACCCTTTTACATCAGATGTCCCCTTTAGAGTACCCTTTTACATCAGATGTCCCCTTTAGAGTACCCTTTTACATCAGGTGTCCCCCTTTAGAGTACCCTTTTACATCAGGCGTCCCCTTTAGAGTGCCCTCTTTCATAAGGTGTCACCTTTAAAGTGCTTCTTACATGAGACGTCCCCTTTGGGGTGCCCCTTACATCAGGTGTCCCCATCAGAGTGCCCTTTTACATCAGGTGTCCCCCTTTAGAGTCCCCCCTTACATCAGGTGTCCCCCATCAGAGGGCCCCCTTCGAATCGAGTGAGCACTCAGGTACGTGATTAGGGCGGTGAGGGGGTGATACTTCTACTAAGGCTATTTTTACCTTAACCCACTTGCTGGCCAGGCCTTTTCTGGAACTTTTTGTTTACAAGTTTAAATGAGTGTTTTTGCTAGAAAATTACTTAGAACCCCCCAAACATTATATATTATTTTTTTTAGCAGCGACCCTAGAGAATAAAATGGCGATCATTGCAAGGTCATCTGGGTGGAAGTCGGAGCTCCCCCTAAAAAAAAGTGCCAAATGTTAAGGAATTGGGGGGAGGCTCCCCTGTTGGGTGAAGTTCCGCTTTAACTGGGAGAGCACCGGCACCACAGAGTGTTGAAAAATGAAAAATGAAGAACGGCAAGGTGTGCCACACGAAGTGCAGTATGTTTGGTTTTAAAACATCAGCCGAATGGCTACTCACATAGTGTCTGATGTGTGTTGAAGCCCCTGGTTGGACAGCGCTGGATAAATGATGAAAAAAGTAAAATAAAAAGGTTTCCCTAAAAAGTAAAATAAAAAGGTTTCCCTTATTTTTTTTTTTTGTTGATTTTATTATTCAAATAATTTCTTTCAAAGAAAGAAAAAGGGGAAAAAGTGAAATAAATTCAAAGCAACAGTATGCGAGAATGTATTTGTGTGTTTTCCTTTTTTTGTGCATTTTATGTTGATTTGATGTTATATATTATATTGGATTTAATAAGACCCTGTCACTATGCTCATTCAACGCAAAGTTTTTTCTTTTTTTTTTTTCTTTTTAATTCCTTACGATTGCTGTATTTTTTTTCTTGATATTTTTTTTTAGAGAATGTAGGAGAAAGGTTAAAGTAATCACACAAAAATTAATCTGCATTTCTTTGTTTAATTTTTGTGTGTATTTTATTGTATTTGATGTTATATTGGCCTTAAAGAGACCCTGACACTTTGTTTATTCAGGGCAAAATTCGTTTTTTTTTACTTCTTTACCTTTGCTGTATTTTTTGTTGTTTGATATTTTTTTCAGGGAACAAACAAAAAAGTTTAAAGCAATAGTACACAAATTTTTTTTCACTGCTGCTTTGCAATTTTATATTACTTATAGGGTCTTACAGGGTCTCTTGAAGTGCAATATAACATCAAATACAATAAAATACATAAAACTGTTACTTTATCATTACTTTAAGAATATGTAAAACAACATTTCATATTCCTGATATGTGCCTGCTGTACTGTGTACTTGTATGAGAAAGTCTCCTGTTCTCTTTGTATTGCTTCCTTTATTTAAAATCCCTGGTGATCCTGCCAATCCCTCTGCTTTCCTATTAAAAACCGACCACAATAAGCAGAAGAACACACCATAGTCAGTTTTCTGGCTGTGCTGGGAACTCAGCCTGTTCCCCTCCAATGATCAGACTTGTCCTGACATCCCCCCCCCCCCCACCTCTCTGCACAGCCTTTCACTGGGAGGATCAGTGTGCTGCAGTTTCTCCTCCTTTACCTGAGGACAGAGGGTATGTAATCACTTATAAAAAAGAGGAAAAATTGTATTTATAATGTTTTTTTGCACAAATGCTTTGCCTTTTATTTTCATTTTAAACTGAGTTGGTTATTTTACAAGGCGAGGGTTTATAATCTCTAACTTTTTTCCCCCTTTTTTTTTTCTTTGAAAAAAAAAGTAGGCAAAGTGACAGGGTCTCTTTAAGTGCAATATAATATCAAATATAATAAAATACACTTACAAAAAAAAATGCATCATTGCATACTGTTGCTTTAACTTTATTTCATTTCTTCCCCTTTATTTTTTTCTTATATTATTATAAAAATAAGAATAGAATACTCAAAAAAAAAAAATAAGGAAAAACTTTTTATTTTACATTTTTTCACCAAATAAAATATAACTGTTCTTACCCAACAATATCTCCTCACTTTCCCTGCCCCCATAGGATCAGTTTTCTCCATATAGAAAAAAATAAAAAATAAAAAACACAAACAAACAAAACGGACTACACTAAGCAGAAGAACACAGCGTGGTCAGTTTCCTGGCTGTTCTGGTAACCCAGCCTGCTTTCCTTCAATGATCAGATTTGTACTGACACGCTGCACAGCCTTTCACTGGGAAGATCAGTGTGCTGCTGTTTCTCCTCCTCCAGCTGAGAACAGGGGGTATGTAATCACTTATAAAAAAAAGGGGAAAAGAAAGGTATTTATAATGTTTTTTTATATCTATACACAAATGTTTTGCCTTTTATTTCTATTTTAAACTGAATGGGTTCTTTGACAAGATGAGGATTTATAATTGCTAACTTTTTTTCCCTTTTTGTTTTCTTTGAAAAAAAAAAAAAAGTAGGCAAAGTGACAGGGTCTCTTTAAGTGCAATATAATATCAAATATAATAAAAAATGCAAAAAAAAAAATATATATACATCATTGCATACTGTTGCTTTAACTTAACTTTATTTCATAAAAATAATATTAGAATATTCAAATACTCAAAAAATAAATAAATCAAAAACTCAAAAAATAATATGACTATTCAAATACTCAAAAAAAAAAAGGAAAAAATGTTGATGTTACATTTTTTCACCAAGTAAAATATAACTGTTCTTACACAACAATATCTCCAGCCTGAAGGAGAATACACATATAGAAAACATTCTCCCCCCCCCCCCCACCCCCCCCCATGGGATCAATTTTCTCTGTATTAGAAAAAATAAAAAAATAAAAAAACACAAACAGATTTTAAGCCTTCAAAGCCTCATAGGTTCCCCGCCTAAGCTCGCGAGGGAAGATTGCCGACATTCGAAGGCATCGAATCAACGTGTTCTTTTGTGATAAATTGCATCTTATGTAAATCCTGAACTTCAAAGCCCCGGCCCTTCCTAAGAAGCGTTGGTGGACCCCATCTCGCTGTAGTCACAAAGGCCGGGGTTGTTCGGCAAACCCTCGTTGTGAGCGGCAGATGGCTTTGAAGTGCGAGCGCAGTGAAGTGCTTTACTCTCCGCAGCTGCAGAAAACGCGCGATCGGGTTAAACGTAGCGCCGCGCTCGGGGGGGCCCGCTACTAGTGTGTGTTGAAGACAATTGGCCTAATTACTTTATAGTTGTGTGTTTTTAGGAGTGTGATTTAAGTCTTATTTATGCGCACCAAAACGTCTTTAAGGAATCCGGAATTGGACTAACGTCTAATGAACAAAGCGAATAAACTCTGCAGGCGATCGTACAGGGATAGGTCCCCGGTGGCCAAAACTGGAAATGTAGAATTCGCACAGGGTTCACGCTGCGCTAGATGAAACAAATACCGCCGCCTGCTTTAATTAGGACTAAAACTGACACATGCTGCCGAAAGCAATCCTAAATCCTCTTCAGTTGGTTAAAAGAACACTCCACTTTCTTTTTTTTTTAAAAAAAGGCAAAAATAATTGCTACACAAGCTTACCTGTAGGTTCAGTGAATATCTCCTAAACCTGCACCGTTCAGGAGATATTCACACTGCATGCAGCCGGTGATGTCACTGGCGCATGCGCTCTGAGCACCGTGACAGCCAATCACTGAAGTCGCATGATCAGGCAGACCTTCCTGCCCAGTTAAAGGGATGGGGGTTAGGCATCCCCTGCAATAAGAATGTCATTTTTGGTAGGACACTTCTTTAGGGTTAAGTATTTTTAACCGCTTGCCGACCAGCCGCCGCCATTATACAGCGGCAGGTCGGCACGATCCCGCGAGCTGTCGTAGCTATATGTCAGCTCCTTTAAGCGGGATAGCAAGCGCGCGCACGCGCCCGCTGCACTGCGGGGGTGCTGATGCTCGTGGCCGACGGTCACGATGACCGCCGGTCACGAGCGATCGCAGGCACGAGAGGCAGTACAGGTACGCACGTGTGTAAACACACAAATCCCTATTCGGTTCTGTGAGGAGAGACAGATCATGAGTTAATAATACCCTGTTTCCCCGAAAATAAGACCTAGCGTGATTGTCAGTGATGGCTGCAATATAAGCCCTACCCCCCAAATAAGCCCTACCCTGTTTCCCCGAAAATAAGCCTTACCATGAAAATTAGACCTACAAGGACTTTAACTAGGGCTTATTTGGGGGGTAGGGCTTATATTGCAGCCATCAACGACAATCACGCTAGGTCTTATTTTCGGGGAAACAGGGTAGCTAGGAACCGCGATCTGCCATCCCCTCTAGTCAGTCCCCTCCCCCTACAGCTAGAACACACAGTCAGAGAACACAGTTAACCCCTTGATCACCACCTAGTGTTTAACCCCTTCCCTGACAGTTACATTTGTAAAGTAATCAGTGCATTTTTATAGCACTGATCGCTGCATAATTGTCAATCGTCCCAAAAATGTGTCAAAAGTGTCCGATGTGTCCGCCATAATGTCGCATTCCTGATAAAAATCGCAGATCGCCGCCATTATTAGTAAAAAAAATAAAATAATAAAAATGCCATAAATCTATCCCATAGTTTGTAGATGCTATAACTTTTGCGCAAACCAATCAATAAACGCTTATTGCGATTTTTATTACCAAAAATATGTAGAAAAATACATATCGGCCTAAACTAAAGAAAAAAATACCTTTTTTTTTAAAAAAAATTGCAGATATTTATTATAGCAAAAAGTACAAAATATTGTGTTTTTTCAAAATTGTCGATCTCTTTTTGTTTATAGCGCAAAAAATAAAAACTGCAGAGATGATCAAATACCACCAAAAAGCTCTATTTGTGGGAAAAAAAGGATGTCAATTTTGTTTGGGTGCAGCGTCGCACGACCGCGCAATTGTCAGTTAAAACGACGCAGTGCCGAATCGCAAAAAAATGTTCTGGGCATTGAGCAGCCAAATTGTCTGGGGCTGAAGTGGTTAATATGATGCTGAGCCTACAACTTTTCTTTCAGAACATTAAGTGTGCACCAGATGATCATAATGGATCAGAGCCTCCTATTCAGAATTAGTCTGCATAGGACAAGGTGAAACAAACAGCCATTTCTTCAGAGCAGAAAAAGCTGGTCTGCAAAAAAGTTTAACATCCCCGCAATGAGCCTTGAACACTCGGGGGGGGGGGGGGGGGGGGGGGGGTTATTTCTTTTTTCAACAAACATGGGGTTACATTTTAAATTTCAACTTTAAAGGCTCACTCCAACCAAGGATTGGTTTAGAACCTCTCTCAGGATTCTCCTCCTTTTCACAATTCACCCAGTGAAGACACAGATGTGAATTATAACTTGACATAGAGTCTGACCCTTGCCTTCTCTACTTCCATTGATTCTTATAAATAGAGGGAATTGGGGTAAAGTTACCCCTGGGAATTTTAAGGTGCTTATAGTATCAAATCAAATAAAAAAAACAATGTATGCAACTATATAAAAAAATATATTAATCTTTTATTCAAAATTTTTATTACAAAATATCACCGCAGAATTCGAAAAAACCAGCAATCTTTCAATCTGAATCAATCAATTATTACATGAGATTGACAAAACCACTTCATGAATACCACTCAACATGTTTCGCTCAATTCATGAGCTTCATCAGGAGTTTTGGTACATATGTGGCATACTATGAATAAAAGAGAAAGAATACATAAGTCAGACAGCTCAAAAACAACGCATACAATACATATGCTTCTTAAACTAAAACAGAAAATTTGCATACATAAGAAAAGAATCTTATCATATAATTCAAAAAAATGTCTCCAATAGAATTTCAATAATCAAAAGATTCAAAAAATTATTATAATAATCATCTTATAAATGTTATATGTTGTGTTGTTTGTCCATGATAGTGAACAATTTATTATAGGAAATTTAAATCATCATAGATGGAACTCGCTTACCCAAGCACATCAACAATTGAAGAGAAGTAGCAAGCAGATTGTAGATGTGAAAAAAACAACACGTAGTTCACATTCATAGGTAACTGGATACGTCTCACCCATTTAGGATCTCCCCACCCATTATGGTCGACAGAGGGGCTGATATGTAAAATACATTAGCCAAAGGCTAAATGTAAAAAGGAAAAAAGAAAAAAATATAATAATGAATAAAAAATAAAAATATTATTCAAAAATTATTCATAGCACACTCAAGGGGTAGATATCAGAAGAGGGTTAGGGATATAGTTTACCTTAAATTGAATCAGAGTATATTGTTGAGGGCTAATAAAGCCTTATAAACAAAACTAGAAGGAGAGCATCGCTGCTTCAAAGTCTCCACAAGGTGGTACTCCAAATGGCAGCCTTAGAATATCAGTACGGGAGGTCTATATTTAAGCAGCCTTAGTGTACTATGCATGTACTATGCATAATTGTATGCAAATTTTCTGTTTTAGTTTGTATTGTATGCGTTGTTTTTGAGCTGTCTGACTTATGTATTCTTTCTCTTTTATTCATAGTATGCCACATATGTACCAAAACTCCTGATGAAGCTCATGAATTGAGCGAAACATGTTGAGTGGTATTCATGAAGTGGTTTTGTCAATCTCATGTAATAATTGATTGATTCAGATTGAAAGATTGCTGTTTTTTTCTAATTCTGCGGTGATATTTTGTAATAAAAATTTTGAATAAAAGATTTATATATTTTTTATATAGTTGCATACATTGTTTTTTTTATTTGATTTGATACTATAAGCACCTTAAAAGTCCCAGGGGTAACTTTACCCCAATTCTCTCTATTTATATGTATATCCACTAGGGATGTGGTGCTAAGGGTTTACTGTCCCTGCCCTCTCAAAATAGGAATTGTTCCATTGATTCTTGTGTGGTCACCAGGGCAGGAAGTGACATCTTAATAACATAGAAACAAACAACCAGAAAGTTATTTTCAGACGTAAGAATGTTTTTTTTTAGGAGTCTATTTAGAAAACATTTGTTGCAAAAACCAGTACAATTACAGCGACCCCTATGGGGGAGCGTTACACCTAGATCTATACTTAAACAAAAAATGTAGAAAAAAGCCCCCCAAAAAAATGAAACAAAAAAAAAACAGACTTGATGGACCTGTTGGACTTTTTCTGCAATCAACCTCTTGCCACCCACAGAACCTATATGTGTGGCGACGAAGAGGCTGGGTTTTAACGTTCTTACGCGGCACGTTTAGGTGCATCCATAGGTGGCAGAGCTTTCTATGCATAATTGTTCAAGACATCTCTTGGTCTCTGCTAATGATGGGTAGTTGGTAGGTCCTGCTCCCGATCATGTGACCACTGTGACAGCCAATCATAGTGGTCATGTGATTGGGCAATCCTTCCTGCTGCCCTGTGTAAAGATCCTGTTAAAGGGATGCCAGGGCTGAACAGGAAGGGGTGAAGTACACTATATTGCCAAAAGTATTGGGACGCCTGCCTTTACATGCGCATGAACTTTAATGGCATCCCAGTCTTAGTCCGTAGGGTTCAATATTGAGTTGGCCCACCCTTTGCAGCTATAACAGCTTCAACTCTTCTGGGAAGGCCGTCCACAAGGTTTAGGAGTGTGTCTATAGGAATGTTTGACCATACTTTCAGAAGCGTATTTGTGAGGTCAAGGCCTGGCCTGCAGTCTCCGCTCTAATTGATCTCAAAGGGATTGAGGTCAGGACTCTGTGCGGGTCAGTCAAGTTCCTCCACCCCAAACTCACTCATCCATGTCTTTATGGACCTTGCTTTGTGCACTAGTGTGCAGTCATGCTGGAACGGGAAGGAGCCATCCCCAAACTGTTCCTACAAAGTTGGGAGCATGAAATTGTCCAAAATGTCTTGGTATGCTGACACCTTAAGAGTTCCCTTTACTGGAACTAAGGGGCCAAGTCCAACCCCTGAAAAACAACCCCACACCATAATCCCCCCCTCCATCAAATAATTTGGACCAGTGCACAAAGCAAGCTCCATAAAGGCATGGATGAGCGAGTTTGGGGTGGAGGAACTTGACTGACCTACACAGAGTCCTGACCTCCACCCGATAGAACACCTTTGGCATGAATTAGAATTAGCCAGGCCTTCTCGTCGAACATCAGTGCCTGACCTCAAAAAATGCACTTCTGGAAGAATGGTCAAACATTCCTATAAACACATCCTAAACCTTGTGGACGGCCTTCCCAGAAGAGTCAAAGCTGTTGAAGCTGCAAAGGGTGGGCCAACTCAATATTGAACCCTACGGACTAAGACTGGGATGCCATTAAGTTCATGTGGTGGATGTATATTGCCCAATGTTGTTTCCAGTGTTTTTCTCAATGTGCGCTGACAGTCGATACTTGAATACCTTCCCTGTAGTTTCTGGCTTCTTTGAACTCAGAGGGACTTCCAATGGCAGCTTTGATTAAAGACTGTGTGAGGGAGCATCAAACACATGGCTGGATAAGGAGATGAGATCCAATGATGAGATGCTGTGTAAGGCAGAAGAGTGATGCAGAGTGCGGGGGAGAGCAGAGAACCTGAGCATTGTGTGTATAAGGCAGCAGTGTGATCCAAGGGGAGGGGGGCAGAGAGCCAAAGCATTGTGTATATAAGGCAGTAGTGTGATCCAGGGAGATAGCGGCAGAGAGCCGGAGCATTGTGTTTAAGGCAGTAGTGTGATCCAGGGGGAGGGGGGCAGAGAGCTGGAGCATTGTGTGTATAACAGAGAAGTGTGATCCAGGGGGGGGGGGGCAGAGAGCCTGAGCATTGTGTGTAAAAGGCAGTAGTGTGATCCAGGAGGAGGGGGGCAGAGAGCCACAGAATTGTGTGTATAAGGCAGCAGTGTGATTCGGGGGGGGGGGGCAGAGTCCCGGAGCATTGTGTGTATAAGGCAGCAGTGTGATCCAGGGGGAGACGGGGCAGAGAGCCGGAGCATTGTGTGTATAAGGCAGCAGTGTGATCGGGGGGGCAAAGAGCCGGAGCATTGTTTGTATTAGGCAGCAGTGTGATCCAGAGGGACGGGGGGGGCAGAGAGTCAGAGCATTGTGTGTATAACGCAGCAGTGTGATCCGGGGGGGAGGCAGAGAGCCAGAGCATTGTGTGTAAAAGGCAGCAGTGTGATCCAGCGGGAGGGGGGCTGATAGCCAGAACTTTGTGTGTATAAGACAGCAGTGTGATCCAGGGGGAGGGGGGGCAGAGTGCCAAAGTATTGTGTGCATAAGACAGCAGTGTGATCCAGGAGGAGGGGGGCAGAGAGCCAAAGCATTGTGTGTACAAGGCAGCAGTGTGATCCAGGGGGGGGCAGAGTGCCGGAGCGTTGTGTGTATAAGGCAGCAGTGTGATCCAGGGGGAGGGGGCAGAGAGCAGAGCATTGTTTGTATAAGGCAACAGTGTGATCCAGGGGGAGGGAGGCAGAGAGCCGAAGCATTGTTTGTATAAGGCAGCAGTGTGATCCAGGAGGAGGGGGGCAGAGAGCCAGAGCTTTGTGAGTATAAGGCAGTAGTGTGATCTAGGGGGAGGGGGGAAGAGAGCCGGAGCATTGTGTGTATAATGCAGCAGTGTGATCCAGGCAGAGGGGGCAGAGAGCCAGAGCTTTGTGTGTACAAGGCAGCATTGTGATCCAGAAGGAGGGGGCAGAGAGCCGAAGCATTGTGTGCATAGGACAGCAGTGTGATCCAGGGGGAGGGGGGGCAGAGAGCCAGAGCATTGTGTGTAGAAGGCAGCAGTGTGATCTAGGAGAAGGGGGAGGCAGAGAGCCAGAGCTTTGTGTGTATAAGACAGCAGTGTGATCCAGGGGGAGGGGAGCAAAGAGACAGAGCATTGTGTGTATAAGGCAAAGGCATGTAAAATTCATGTTAGTGGTCCACAGGATTCAAAATTGTGAATTTAGTGGTTCATGAGGTCCGAAAGGTTGGCGACCACTGCCCTAGACCCTTCTTAAGCCACAGAAAAGAGAAAATGCTGTGGGCCTGGCTGTGTGTGCACTAGAAATTGGGGGACGGAATGTACCTGTTATCCGTGGCTCTTTCAGGGGTTCACGACATTATTTTACATCAGTGATTTGTGACATGCAAACTTGGGATCCACCCTGTGACATTCCTGTGTTTGCGATGGACAGGCAGAGAGAATATGAGAGAAAAGCAAACATAAAAGCAAACTTCTAACATATAACATTCATTTTGTTGAAATGGAAACGAGAAAAGTCAACACTTAAAAATACTTTTTATTTTATAGTTTTTAACATTAAAATAATGGACGATCAGAATGAGTCTTTGCCTTGGCTGCAGTCATAACATGGACAGACGGCTACACCCCAAGAAAGACCGCATTGTGACCGAAGAAACATTTGACCTTTACCTTGCACCCAAAATGTGCTCTGCTTCCTCTTAAAGGAGTTGTGTAGGCAAATATATATAAAAAAAAAACATTCTCAGAGTATTGTTGAGGGTTAACAGTATATGGCAAAAGGTGTGTAATTTCTTTTTTTGTTGGTCACTGACATCGCATCCTGTTATCGCTGCCTTCAGGCCGTGACACAGTGGGACACCATTAAAGTGATACTAAACACACACTGTTTAATTTACATTGTCCCTTCTATTTCTGTATGTGGATGACGGCACTGTAATTATTTTAATTAAAAAAAAATAACTAAAGTACCCTTTTCCTAATTGATATACAGCTGTCACATGACCCAGCTCTCTCCCAGCCTGTCTGCAGGGAAACATAAGCAGGAGGAGCTTCTAGTCCTCTGCTGCTGGTCACACGTTCAAAATAAAAAAAAATAAATAAAAAAACAAACAATCTATACTGCTTTATATCGTCATACAAATATATATTTAAAATCAAATCTTTATTATTTTGTGGAAATAACATGGTGTGGGCGGATTTATGCCAGTCACAGGCTGTATGACACCCCTCCAGCCTGTGTCTTAGAATAAGAGGGAGGTGAAGCCACCATTAATCTACATGTAATATCCCACCCCCCATTGTGTTTAGCTGGGTAGTGGGCACGTAGGAGGAGAGAGTGGGCTGGCATTTACCACTGTGTATACACCCACATGTGTGACTCTATAGTCACATGGGCTGCTCAGATGTGATCGGGAGGAAATGCTCAACATAGAAACTCACTGAAAACTGAGCATGTGCAGAGTTGCCACTACAGCTGCAAAATCCCTAGCTGAATTGGGGACATGAACAGAAGGTGGAGATAGAGAGCCGCAGGATCAACCTGTTTTTTCTTTTCAGAATACAGAAAATGAATCTCATAGTGAATGAGTGATTATGAACAGCATGTAATACACCATTTATTGATAGTTTGTTTTTTTTTTGATGTGGGTTTAGTTACACTTTAAGGGGACACTGCAGAAAGATATTTCAGACTATGGTGAGAAGAAGCGAGTCAAACAGAAGGCAGCAGTAGCTCCAAAAGATTACATGCCTCCTGTTCATTCTGAGTTTTTCCCTTGCTCACAACACTTCAGCAGAATGCATTATCGACTATTTTATCTCTCTGCCAAAGCTCACATACTCCCCCATTTGCTTCTAGTATTCTACAATACCCATTGTCAGAAAGAATTGGAAGCTATAATTCTATTTAGCCTGTCACAACCCCTTTAAAGGGGAAATAACGGTTTCAGGAAAGTACCACCTGGATACATGGAAAACACATCAAAAATACACTAATGTCGCGGGAAATAATATCATTGGTTACCATAAATTATTTTCTCTGGATTACATGTGATGTATTTCTTTGTCCCAAATACATTACCTATCTGGGAAACTTTGTTCACAACACTGCTAGAAGATCAAGATAGAAATAATGTATTAACACCATTATTTATCATACAAACCTGTCCGAAGGAGGACTGGCCACCAAAAAAATATAAATATATAAATAGTTCTGACATTTGGATAATGATGATAGTTGAAAATAAATAACAATGTCATTATTTGGATGGCTGTAACGTTTAGCGATATGCTTTGTTATGTATGATGAATATACAGTTCTGTAATATATTTCTGTACATCCTCCAAGAATATACTTTAGAAAGTTTTAGAAGTTTTGGAGTTACTTAAGTCATATAAAAAAAAGGTTCTACCTATACATGTGGAATTATTTTATCTCAGTGGGTTCTCTTGCTGTACAGTTTATCTCCAACCAATGAGAGATATTCCTCCTTTTTAATTACCTTGTGATTTGTGGTGTGCAACCTCTACATGTTCCTTACCAAGATTCAGATTTATGTTGTTCCAAATAGACATTTAGGTCCCATGAAATCTCTGTTAACTGTTCTAAATATTGTCCTACCTTCAGAGGCAGTATCTAAGCTGGAGTCATGGGGAAGAATGAATCTCACCATTCTTCATATGGCTGCTTCACCAAAAGTCCATGACCTCATACAGTATCACTACTTACCTCTCTGTCTGGTGGCTGCCCTTTACTCATGGTCCAGGTCTTTACTGAGCATTCACTCTACCTGCAGTCATCAGTATGTCGTGATCATGGTTTCTTCAACCATTTCTGTTTGCGTTCCTCTTACAGCTTGTCTTTGAAGAGACCCATTTATGGCATGGGACCCCAACTATAACCTTCTTTTCTTCAGTGAATAATATCACTGACTGCAATGTGTGACCCATTTATAGTCTGGCACCATTCTTCCTATGGCTGCTCCACCAAAAGTTAAGGACCTCATACAATATCACTCCTTACCTCTCTATCTGGGCTTGCAAAGTGTTACCCATTTATGGCCTGGCACCATTATTCCTATGGATGCTCCAAGAAAAAAACATGGACCTCATACGATGTCACTACTTACCTCCCTGTCTGGTGGCTATCCCTTACTCACTGTCTAGGTCTTTACTGAGCCTTCACTCTACCTGCAGTCATCGGTATGTCTTGATCGTGGTTTCTTCAGCCATTTCTGTTTGCATTCCTCTTGTAGCTTGTCTCTGTAGGAACCCATTTATGGCATGGGACCTCAACTATAACCTTTTTTTCTTCAGTGAATAATATCACTGACTGCAATGTGTGACCCATTTATAGTCTCGGACCATTCTTCCTATGGCTGCTCCACCAAAAGTTTAGGACCTCATACAATATCACTCCTTAGCTCTCTATCTGGGCTGCCCCTTACCCACTGTCTAGGTCTTTACTGAGCATTCACTCCACCAGCTGTCATTAGTATGTCTTGATGGTGGGTTCTTCAATCATGTGTGTGTTCCTCTTGCAGCTTGTCTTTTGAGGGACCCATTTATGATATGGGAACTCAACTACAACCTTCTTGTTTTCAGTATATAATATCACTGACTGCAATGTGTGGCCCATTTCTAGTCTGGCACTATTCTTCTCATGGCTGCTCCACCAAAAGTCAAGGACCTCATACAATATCACTACTTACCTCTTTATCTGGGCTGCCCCTTACCCACTGTCTAGGTCTTTACTGAGCATTCACTCCTCCAGCTGTCAGCAGTATGTCTTGATGGTGGTTTCGTCAATCATTTCTGTGTGTGTTCCTTTTGCAGCTTGTCGTGGGACCTCAACTACAACCTTGTTGTCTTTAGTGAATAATATCACAGACTGTAAAATGTGACCCATCTATAGTCTGGCAGCCAAGAGGTTTTAATTATTTACAACTATGGTGGGTTTATTTCTGACCCTGATGACCCGTTTTATTTTGGAAAATGACCATTGTATGGGCTTTCCTATCCTTGCCTTGAACAACTGTATAGTTTATCTAAGTGTTTAAATTCTTTTACATATTTAGTTTTGTAAAGGACTGACTCATCTGATAATTCTTGTTCATTTTGAGAAGTCTTACATTAATGGTTGATATGCTACTATTGAGGTGTAAGTGTGGCCTTCTCCAGCAACCTTGCAATCTCCAATGTCAACTCCTCTACTGAACACTGAACTTTCCTGTTAGTTTGCTTTACATGCATTCCACAAGCACATTTTCCAGCTTTAGTTCAGCCTTTTTTAAGGCTCTTCTATAGAGCCCATCCACCAATCGCCCTGTCATTTTCACTACCACCATACATATTGGTCATATTTTTAAAGTTAGTTTTGTCTCAGACTTAGTAGACCAAGCTAAGACATACACAACATGACCCTATTATGGAATGACAGTCTAAACCAACAACGTTCTTTGATATTTGCATGAAAGGCACTCCAAAACTGATGGATAATACTGGTCTCCTAAGGGTCATACCAGTAAGTCCAACCAACAAAGAGTGCTTTCCAGACTGAAATGCCTTAGTTTGACATACAATGTAAGAAGGATGCTGCAGTTTCATCCTGTTTTGTCCTGGCTTGGCAAAACACTGAGTAATTATTTGGTGACCTGTGCTTTGAATGATGAGTTAGACATATCTATGTCATTGTGCCTATGGATTCATCCAGTGCTGTAATTATGACAACACCCTTTAAAACAAAAGTATTTTTATAAACATCAGATGATATTGTTGACTGTGCTGATTGATAAGTGTACCTATTAACCAAATCAATAATCTTAGACCCATCTTCAAAGATCTCCTCCAGTCAATCTGGCTTTGAATTGTCCTCCACCAATAACCTCATCCCATTTCTGTTGGTTTTTTATTTTGGTGTTCTCCTTGATAATTTAGCTGCTCCTCTATAGCAGATGTTATACTTGAAAAAAAGATAAAATAATGGGCATATATGAAGCCTACATAGCAACAGATGAGTGACTGCCCTTATATCGCAATCGCATTGTGGACTCCCATTTGACTTGAGAAAGAGAAGGGAAACTAAGGTTCTCGAACATCTGCACCTCCTAAGGTCTTCTTGTAGGTGTGTCCTTATAAAAAAGGTAGTCCATCCAAATGTTGGCAGCCTAAGAAGTCACTGAGAGGCAGGCTACGATTCAGAAATAGTGTGTTTTTCTCCATCAAGGAAACAATTTGGTTCTGTCAGGTATAACCACACAATTTTGCCTCTAGCAAGCAAAGTCTTCAAATACCCCATGATGTGTGTAATGTCGATGATGGTTTGGAAGCATTGTAGTGGCATAGGCTCCTTCTGGATGTCGTCCACGGACCTCACTTGAGCTCTAGATTGAACAAAAAAGACAAAGAGGATCTGTATATATAGCTGTCAACTGTTTTTGATTATCCAGAGACCATCCCATGTTTTGGAGTTTTGTCTCTGGAAGTCACTCTGGTTGTATTTACAATGGGTGGCCTGTTATGGGTATATTTAATTGATATCTTACTGTCTGTATGATCTAGGCTTGTTTTTGCTCATATTTTTAAAACTACAAAAGTTGCGTTTTGATAATGTGCTATAAGGATCCCATGGCCTGGCACTGGATGTATGCAGACGTTCCTTTAGTTAAGAAGAAAACTAAGCTTTTGTTGTACCTTTAAGTTTGACTTGATATCCTTTATTAGCTAGCCTATCGTATTAAAGATATAACCTTTCAGAATTCCTTACATCCCTTCTTCAGGATTTATATAATTATATTGTACTTGTAGTTCAGAATGTCCCCTGAAGTTTTTAATATGTTGATGATGATGCTGTTGTAGCTGGGTGCTCTGCCAGCTCTGCTCACCCTGCTTGTTCGCCCCCAGAAAACTAGAGGAGCGGACTGTATGTGCAGTTTCCTCCTGCTCGCCACCCTCCTCCTGTCAGCAGTGGAGAGACTAAACAAAAAGGAGGAGGACTGAAGCAGCTGTGCTGGAAGAGGACATGATGTGCTAAAGGCTCTGTGTAATCCCTGCCCACCACCCTCTCTTTTCCTCCTCTCCGGCTAAGCAGCAGAGGGACCAATCAGTAAAATCTAGAGGAGGACACTGGGACATGTAGCTCCCTCAAGAGCGCTGTGTAATAGAGGCTATGGGACCCTAAACTACAAATCCTATAAAGCCCTGTTTAAAAGAGGAGGAGAGAGACAGATTTTTCCATGCAAATTTGTATCACCAGAGCGTCAGTGGAGTACAGGCAGAGATAGTGAGAGGACAGGTTGTGGGGTTTTATCCCAGGAGAGAGACAGACTGAGCCACTGAAAGCCACTACAGTTTGGGGAAACCAGAGAGGACAAAGCTGTGACCCGAGGGAGGAGGGACAGAGCCACTACCAGGATACAGACCTTGCTGTGCTGCCTACTGGAGCCGCCCCCGGCAACCCACAGTGAGCTGACACTCGAAAAAGAGGGACCACTTCTGCTGTGTCGCTGGGTCTGATGAGAGACACTGAGCCCTTAGGAATGAATTAAACAGCTACCTTATAGCTCTATTATTACCTGCAAGCCTTGCTGACTGTTCACAAGTGCACCAACAGTTATTGGGCCCCAACGTTTAGCCAGCTGAAGAGTCAGGGCTACTGCCCTTTAACAGTTGCTACCCAGAGACCTTTGCCCTTTTACTTAACTTAAGAGGCACCTCTTAGGAGATGCTACACTATAGCCTAACAGTTGAGTGCACCCTAACCCAGCGTGGTATTATCATGTTATTATGTTTATTTACACTGTTTAATGCTGATTTGCTAATTCACAATTTAATTTGTGTAGTGGTATAGAACCTGGTTCTAAGACACTTTGCCATAGTTATTACTCTGTCTTGCAGATTGTGTCCAAATTTGCCAGTTGTGTACTCATTTATGCACAAACCACCATTTATTATTACCTGTATCAATATATTGAATGCATCTATCACTAAACGGGTGTGTGCCTATTTTCTCATAGTAATTCACAGCCAGGTTAAAAATATTTATACATTCTTGTATGTACTTTTATTCAGCCAAAGGGGCCGAAGTCATTCTTGGAGTTGAAGCGCAGAATAGAGAACCCAAAATTATTAGGCGATGCACCGAAATTTTGATGGCCGAAACATTTAGGCTGAAAAATTGTGTTTTAGGCATTTTTCTGATAGAGAAAAAGGTGCCGATAATGGTGGCAAAAACGCATGCGATTTTACCCTAAATTTACTGCGCTTATAGTGTGCTTTTCATAGGTTATGAATTGGGTTGGCTGCATCGGATTGGGTCTGGGGCAGTGGACAGTGAGTTCCTCCATAGGGCCAGCGCCAGGAACATTGTGTTGTTTTCATAGGCCATGTGACTCAAAAACTGCATCAAAAACGTAACACGGGTGCGTTATTGATGCGTTCTTGCTACGTTCAAGGCATTTCAACAGGGATGTGCGTTTTTTTCTAACTGACCAAAAATGCAGCAAGCAAGATTTTTAACATTTCATAACTAATATCCTCCAGTCCCTTTATTAGCTTAGTTGCCCTTCTTTGTACTCGCACCGTTTCCAGTACATCCTTCCTGAGGACTGGTGCAGCATACTCCAGGTGCGGCCGGACCAGAGTCTTGTAGATCGGGAGAATTATCGTTTTATCTCTGGAGTTGATCCCCTTTTTAATGCCAATATTCTGTTTGCTTTGTTAGCAGCAGCTTGGCATTGCATGCCATTGCTGAGCCTATCATCTACTAGGACCCCCAGGTCCTTTTCCATCCTAGATTCCCACAGAGGTTCTCCCTCCCCAGTGTATAGATTGCATTCATATTTTTGCCACCCAAATGCATTATTTTACATTTTTCTACATTAAACCTTGTGAAAATCAAACTACTTTTGAGCAACAACTGCAGATCAAATAACTTAAAGTGTTACGAAACCCAGGAGCCTGCATTCACTATATCTGGTCTCCCACAGTACACAGAACATGGAAATGCAATTATTTTAGTAACTATAAACTGCTAAATACATTTTTTCATCAGCAGTACGAGGGGGTGCTAAGTATTGAGCCTTACCCAGAAACAATTGAGCTGGGAAGTTGTAAATTGCAGGGTGTACTGGCCAATTTGTCTATATTCAATGGTGCAAAAATCAACTATTTATTATTTTAATCTCTTTCTTTTTCAGGTCCAAAGCGAACATGGTAGCACCTCCAGAAAAATTCAATATGGAAGAGCAAAGGACCAAGTTCCTGTTTCTCCGTTCCATGATGAAATATCACAAACTTTGGGTGACAGTGGCCCTTCATATGCAACAGTTAAATGCTGGGTTGTCAATTTTTAAAACTGGCCATTTTGGTGTTGAAATTGAGAAACCCAGTGGAAGGCCTGTTTCTGTCTCTGTGCCTGCAAATGTGAAAGCCATCCATGACATGATCAATCATGGAGGACCGCCGAATATCAGCCAAAAGTATTGCTACATATCTGGGAATATCACGTGAGAGAGTTGGTGCCACTATCCACAATGACTTGGAAATGAGAAAGCTTGCAGCAAAGAGGATAACAAAACTTTTGAAAACCGAACAAGGGAGCACAATGAGGCGTTGTCCTCTTTTTTTCGGTTGTCAAAAATCACACACTGCAGGTGAAACAAACAATGGCAAAACTGACCTCCTTAGGCTTTCAAGTGATGCCCCATCCCTGCTATTCACCTGACCTGGCTCCTTCTGACCATAATCTGTTCCCCAATCTCAAAAAACACCTAAAGGGACTACGATTTGGGAGTGTTCTGAAGGCAACTAATGCTGCAAATGAGTGGTTACACCAGCAGTCGGAAGAATTTTATTTGCAGGAACTTAAGAAGCTGCAGGACAGATGTCGAAAGTGCATTGACTTCCTGGGGGAATATGTAAAATAGTGTGGCAGTTACAGCTTCCTAGCTAATTTCTTTTTGGGTAAGACTCAATACTTATCAGCACCCCCTCGTATATAGCAGTCTTGTGACTTCTATCAGTGTCTGGTTAAAACTTGTAGGGGGGGTTTTCATTCTCCTTTGACTGTCCTATGAAGCTGCAGGACCCCTGACCCTCTGTCTGGACAGTGCCGGTTGGCCCTGTGCTGATCACATGCACCCTTCCAAGAAAAAAAAACCTCTCTAGCAATACACACCAAACTGAGCATGTGCAGAGTGACTCCGAAGGCTCTGTACTGCCGGGAGATGGATTGGGGACAGTAAAAGAAGAGGAGGATCAGAATCAGGATCAAACAGCCTTTTTACACAATGTGGAGCAGGGGTCTCCAAACTTTCTAAAGAAAGGGACAGTTTTCTATCCTTCTGGCTTTAGGGGGGCCGGACTGTGGGACCAGTGGGAGTAAATAATGCCAGATCATTGGTATTAGGGGGAGGAACAGTGCCCCATTGTTGGCGTAAGTGAAAGGAATAGTGCCCCATTGTTGGTGTCAGTGGCAGGAAATATGCCCCATTGTTGGTGTCAGTGGCAGGAATAATGCCTCAAGGGCCGGATAAAGACAAGCAAAGGGCCGGATCCGGCCCCAGGGCCGCAGTTTGGAGACCACTGATGTGGAGGATTAACCCCTTAGGTTCCACAGTGAGCATAACAAGCATGCTTTACTGCATATACAGACTGATTTTACTGTCGTGGGTTTAGTAACACTGTAAAAGCATGGCGGGCCCACCCCAATAGATTTTTACCTGGTCATTCAGATCATCCATAACAAGTGTTGAAATGTTCTCTGTGGGTTTTCTTACGGGAGATGGTTTGCGTTTAACTATTCGGTTTACTTTGTCTCGCATCACCTGAAAACAAGGCAGTAGAAGGAAACAATCAATTTATGTTGTTTTTCCCGTGTGCAGAATTAACGCCTAAGTGTAGTCAAAAATAGAAAACAAAAAAAAAAAAATCAGCTTAAGGGATGTGACTTACTGTTATTGTGCGGTGTCCCACCCATATCACCCCACACCCCAGTGCAGCAGGCTTTAAAAGAAGTGAGGGAGCTGTCATTGGCACTCATCAAGAGTACCCAACTATGCCAGCCATTTCTGCCCAGCTCCTCCATTCGTAGAAGCAGTACTATAGCTTCTAATGCCGCGTACACGCGGTCGGACTTTTCGGCCGGACGCCGATGGACCAAATCCGGCGGACAATCCGATCGTGTGTGGGCTTCACCGGACCTTCAGCGGACTTTTCCAGTCGCAAGTCTGACGGACTTTAGATTTGGAACATGCTTCAAATCTTTACGTCGTAACTACGCCGGACCCAGAAATCCGCTCGTCTGTGTGCTAGTCCGACGGACAAAAACCGACGCTAGGGCAGCTATTGGCTACTGGCTATCAACTTCCTTATTTTAGTCCGGTGTACGTCATCACGTACGAATCCGTCGGACTTTGGTTTGATCGTGTGTAGGCAAGTCCGTTCGTTAGAAAGTCTGTTGAAAGTCCGCCAAAAGTCCGTCGAAAGTCTGTCGAAAGTCTGTCAGACGGGCTGTCGGACTTTTGTAGCTGAAAAGTCAGATCGTGTGTACGCGGCATAAGAATAAAACATAATCTATGAATAGACCTATCAATCATCTGTTTGTCCCCCATTCAGAGATCCTGCTTCATTCATGGACACAGTAGTACCGGCTTCTACAATAAAAAATATAATCTCTGGTATCAGAACCAGGTGGCATCTGGTGAGCTTAGTCAGCCCCTGGCTTCTTATATGTCTTGGATACTTAAACAACAAGATCTCCTTGCCACCATTCCCTACTCTGCTCCCACCCACCTGGGAGTTTTGGCATTTCCCTTCCACCTTTGTGTGTTCCAGCTCCTCTTGATACTTTCCCCATAATTGAAATACAAAAATAAAAAATCATCAGGGATGGTTCCCAAGGTATGGGAACCCTCATAAAAGGCACATCAGGTGTGCAAACCCAGGAACTCATTTCTGACAGAGCCCCCTAGAGATAGAAGAGACTATCAGATGCTTAATCTTTTAGATCCAGCATCTTCCAGAACCTGAAATATTGTGTTCACTGTTCCTTTAAATACCTTAGGGCTGAGTAAGTGCCTGGACCATAAACTCTTTCCATTTATATTTCCTGGAGGCCATTACTAGTTCTTTGGAAGTTGGGTTTACAGGCTATTTGCCAGCTGGCGCGACTAGCGTAATCTCCTTTAACATACAATAGCTGATGTTATGTACAACAATTTACTCTTTATTCTTCTGACATTAAACACAGCAATTGGGAGTTCTCATAAATGTGCTCCAATCATAAACTAATGTTCCTGATGAATAATAATACATTGATCATGAAAAGCTCTCAGAAACTGTTTATCGACATTTGTTATGCTACAAGAAAATCTATTCCGCTGAGATATGACAATTGGTGGCCTGAACGGTATAATTAATAAGACTTTCCCATTGTATAAATTAACATACACTATATGGCCAAAAGTTTGGGACACAGTACCATCACACATACTGTATATGAGTTTGTTGGACAACCTATTAATATTTAGTTATAGGTTGGAGGGTTGGAGGAATATTTGATTCCTAAAACCCCTTTTGTCTGTTGGTTATATGGTAGCGCTGGACCAAAGAAATTTAAGGTTGAATTGGTCTGTATAAAGGGATGGAACTCCCTTGAGGAGGTCGATCTATGGTGGAGGTACTATGTATGAAGACATGTTTGGGGTCTTATGCAGCGTACACACGAGCGGACTTTTCGACCGGACTGGTCCGAAGGACCGAGTCCGGCGGAAAATCCGATCATGTGTGGGCTTCATCGGACCTTCAGCGGACTTTTCCAGTTGAAAATCTGACGGACTTTAGTTTTGGAACATGCTTCAAATCTTTACGTTGTAACTCCGCCGGACCCAGAAATCCGCTCGTCTGTATGCTAGTCCGACGGACAAAAACCGACGCTAGGGCAGCTATTGGCTACTGGCTATCAACTTCCTTATTTTAGTCCGGTGTACGTCATCACGTACGAATCCGTCGGACTTTGGTGTGATCGTGTATAGGCAAGTCCGTTCGTTAAAAAGTCCGTCGGAAGTCCGTCAAAAGTCCATTGAAAGGGAGTCGGAAAGTCCGTCGGACCAGTCTGGTCGAAAAGTCCGCCCGTGTGTACACGGCTTTAGGCTGCTACCTCTTTGGTATCGTTGAGTACATTGTTTACAAGATAATCTATTCTGAACACCAGTTTGAATGTTCACGTAGCTTGATAAGTAGTATAAAATTTTTATCGATTAAGAAGATCAACTCGTTTCAGGGAAAATAGCCTCCTGCTTCGTCTGGGCTTTAACCTGGTGGCATTTGTTAGGTAGTCTGTTTTGGGGCTTAATGAAATTAGGTGTCACTGTATCCTCATTAAGATGGTGACGGCTTACTACTATGGCTATTTTTAAACAATAAACTATTTATACCAATTGTTGAGCTACCAAAACCCCTTTGTGGCTACAACAGCCTCCATTCAGCTAAATGAGCATTTGTGAGGTCAGTTACTGATGTTGGATGAGAAGATCTGGCTCCCACGGGCATTGTAATTCATTCCAAAGCTGTTTGGTAGGGTTGAGGACGGATACTGATTTAGGATGAGAAGACCTGACTCCCAGGTGAAAATATGGATCTGATAAACAGTTGCACAACTATTGTGGGGCCTAAAAAAAAAAAATCAGTAACACCTTTTTTTTTATTCTTTTGGTTATGTGCTTTCAAAAAATATATGGTTTGGGGAGTCTTTTATAAGCTCTAAGTGAAAAATGAAAACCTCCAGATTTTTTGAGAAATTTGTTTTAGTCTTTCATTTTGCAAAAAGGCACAATTTAAAGTTTACAAATATTTGTTTATTAACTCAATACAGGTTAAGCTTTTATATTTAGTAGGAATTTATCAGGATTTTTTAAAATAAAATTTGCTATATTTGTATCTGCTAATAATAATTTTAGTGTTATTTTAGCAAAAAATATGCTTTGATACACATTTGCGCAAATATCACGGGGCCTTAAAAAATTGTAGTACCTTCATTTAATTTTATTGGTCATGTGCTTTCAGAAAATATATGGTTTGGTGGGTCTTTTATAAACTCTGAAAGCTGTAAGGGGAAAATAAAAACCTTTAGATTTTTAGAGACATTTTTGTGTATGTTCCATGTTCACCAAAAAAGGCGCAATTTAAAATGTACAAATATTTGTTATTTATTAACTCAATACAAGTTTAGCTTTTATATTTAGTAGGACTATAGCGTCAATTTTGTAAAATTTGCGGTGTCCTATCTGCTAATGATGATTTTAGTGTATTTTTAGTGAAAATATTGTTTTTATAAACATTTGCATAAATATTGCGGGGCCTTAAAAATCTGTAGCACCTTTTTTTATTCTACAGGTCATGTGCTTCAGAATGGGTATGGTTTGGGGGGCCTTTTATAAACTCTGAAAGCTATAAGGGAAAAATGAAAATGTTCAGATTTATAGAGAAATTTGGATATTTACATTTTTGTGTATGTTCAATTCTCACCATTTTGCAAAAAGGTGCAATTCAAAATTTATAAATATTTCTAATTAATTAACCCAACACAGGTTAAGCTTTTATATTTAACAGGAATTTAGCAAGAATTTGGTAAAATTTGCTGTGTTTTTATTTCCTAATAATGATTTTAGTGTATATTTGGCGAAAATTTTGTTTGAGTAACATTTTGCCCAAATATCACAGGGCCTTAAAAATCTCTAGCACCTTCTTTTTATTCTACAGGCCATGTGCTTTCAGAAAATATGGTATGGTTTGGAGGGTCTTTTACAAACTGACAGCTGTAAGGGAAAAATAAAAAAAAGCAATGGAAAATTGCAAAAATGGTCCGGTCAGCTGAGTTTAAAAGTGGAGCACAGGGCCCGGCAACGAAAGGGTTAAAGAATATGTTAATCTCTAAAGTTTGGGCACAGGTGCACTTTAAAGGTAAATTCCAGTCAAACAGCTATATACAGAGGTGTAACTTGTGAAGCTTGTGGGTCACGATTAAAAAGTTGACCTGGGGCCCCCCATTGTTTGCCGCCCCCCCCAAATAAAATTTGTTTACACCAGCCGTCACTGGAGTAGATGGTGTCAGTAGGACAGTGGACAGTGTCACTAAAGCAGTGGGATACATCTCAATTTCTGAATAACGAAAAATGTATCCGAATTTCAAATCGGAACTGAACAAACCACACATGTCTATTTGCAGAAGCTGATTGGCTACCATGCACAGCTGCACCATATTCACCAGAGTGTACCAAGTTAAGTAAATTGCCCCCCAATGTGTTTCAAAGAATACTTACTTCATACAGGTAATCTAATATCTCCAGAACGGTGAGGATACTGGCCCCGATAAACAGACCCATCTGACCCCCGATGTCTCCTGATGGAGAATAAAAAAAGGATTCATCAATTCAGGCCAATATTACTTTTGAACTGTCATTACTACTATGTTTGGCTTTCAGGCCAGGAGGGTCACACTTTTCTGCTACAATGCATTGCATCAACACTAAAGTTACCAGATTTTCAAAATGAACCCTAATGGCCACGCCCACGTTTAACCACACCCATATAAAAAAGTCACCCCTATCTGTAGTCACACCCACAAAAGCACTCCCCCATTTTTAAACACACCCACACAGACTTTTGGAACTATATCTACGCGTTTCAGAGCTTTCTGCTCCATTCAGACCACCAGGAAGAGACATCAGTGGGCAGCAGTGTTCTTGTGGCGATATGCCTGTGATCTGTTTACCTAATGGGTTGCCAATTGCATTTTATTAAAGTGGATGTTTTTAATGCTACACTTAGTTGGTGCCCCCTCTTTTCCTTTTTGGAACTAGAAGCAGACAACATAAACGGATTTCAAATAAGAGGCACCAAGTTATACATGCCTAGTTAGGAGGGATGCTTTAAAGTGTTACTAAACCCCGGAGACTGCATTAACCATATCTGGTCTCCCACAGTACACAGAACATGGACATGCAATTATTTTAGTAAATATAAATGGCTAAATACCTTTTCTCATCAGCAGTATATAGCAGTCTTATGACTTCTATCAGTGTCTGGTTAAGGCTTTTAGGAGGAGTTTTTATTCTCCTCTGACTGTCCTATGAGGCTGCATGACCCCTGACTCTCTGTCTGGACAAACTCTCTCTAGCATTACATACCAAACTTAGCATGTGCAGAGTGCCTCCAAGGCTCTGTACTATCAGCAGATGGGTTGGGGACAGTAAAAGAAGGGGAGGATCAGAGAAAACAGGATCAAACAGCCTTTTTACACAATGCGGAGGATTAACCCCTTAGGTCCCACAGTGAGTATAACAAGCATGCTTTACTGCATATACAGACTGATTTTACTGTTGTGGGTTTAGTAACACTTTAAAGGTATCAAAAAACAAAAACAGTGCATGTAGCACGCTCCGCTGCCTGTGAATAAATAAAGCTGGGTTGGGTGTGTAAGAACACTAGAGGACGCTGTATAGGAGAGTAATGTGTACATTGACAGTGCTTGCTTACAGCATGACTCTGCTTTATGTCCCTGCTGCCAGTGGCTGACCCCTCAAATCGGGGACTGCTCTCTGCAAACGGGGACAGATAGTCATTTTAATTAACACATGTTTTTGCATGGCTTGCATTAGGTGGGACATCAAATGAATTGGTTGGCAATGTACTAAATGGATATGCACCATTCTTTGGCAATGCAGAGCACCACAACACACTGTTGTGCGTTATGGTGCGCTGCAACACATGTTGCCTTAGTGTGTTGGGGTTCCATTCAAAATGAATACCAATTCAATGCACTAATGTACTTAAAGTGGTTGTAAACCCTTCCATATACCCAGTGAAGTGACTGGCCTCAGGCGATACACAAACATGAAACAAATCATCCTATATAAATTCTACCTGTTATCATCAACCTTCTACTCTCTTCATCCGTTCAAAGCCTAGAATTTATAAAGCCTGTCTGAGCTGTCAGAAAGCAGGGGGCAGGGAGCTGAAGTTGCACACTGCAGAACTCAGAGAGGAGAGCTCTGAGAGCTGGCTGGAGGGAAAAGACACCCCCCCCCCTTTATTCAGAACACAGAAACAAAGCTGAGGTTGTCAATCACAGGCTGTGTGCTGGAGCTCCCTCCCCTGTCACCTTTTTTTCTCTTGGTGTCAGGAAAACTTGTCAGAAGGCATTAATGCAGATAGCAGAGGAACTAGGCAGCAGACAGAAATGACGCTTAGGGGTTAATTTACTAAAGGCAAATAGACTGTGCACGTGGCAAAGTGCAGTTGCTCCAGAGCTTAGTAAATGAGCAGAAGCTCTGATGACTTCCATCATCCAATCATGTGCAAGCAAAAATGCTATTTTTTAAAAATTTTCCTTGCATGTGATTGGGTATTCTTTGCAAAGTTAAGCTTCACCTCATTTACTAAGCTCTGGAGCAACTGCACTTGCAAAGTCCACAGTCTATTTGCCTTTAGTAAATCAACCCCTTGGTGCTTTTAATTGAGACAAGTACACACTATAAAGGGATATGCTTTGTTCATATTTCATATCTGAGGTTTACAACCACTTTAATGTAGGTTAACCCATGTTGTGATAACACACCACAGAGGGAACCAGTGGGACCCAACCTTTTTTTATATACTACCCCCCCCCCCCCCCAACAAAAAAATACACTTGGGGGTTGATTTACTAGAGGCAAGACATGTGAAATTAGTTTCGTTCCGAATCCGTTTTTTAACTAATTTTGACAAATTCGTTAATTTGGAAACATTCGTAAATTCAAATATTCGAAAATTCGTAAATTCAAAAATGCATAAATTCGAAATTCGAAAATTTGTAAATTTGTAAATTCGTAAATTCCAAATTTGAAAATCCGAAATAATAACTAACTATTAAATTGTAGGTATTGGAATTTCCTTTCAAATTTGTCCGTTAGTGAACGTAACGAATATGAATTTATCCAAAGTTACGAATTATCCGAAATACCGAATGCTGTATCTAAACGAATGAAACGTAACAAATTAATAAATAATAATAATAATAAACGTTGTATTATTTATTATTAATTCGTTCCATTCCGGCAATAATTATTTCGGATAATTCGTACATTCGGATAAATTCATATTCGTTACGTTCACTAACAGCCAAATTTGAAAGAAAATTCCAAAACCTATAATTTAATAGTTAGTTATTATTAGTTAGTTAGTTAGTTATTATTTAGAATTTTCGAATTTTTCTTTCTTATTTTTGAATTTACGAATTTACAAATTGCGACCATAACGAATGACCGAAAAACAAAAGAAAAAAAAAAAAAGGAAAAAAACCCAAATTAAATTAAAAGGAACAATTTTTTCGGCAGTGCACATGTCTACTAAAGGCAGTTGCTCCAGAGCTTAGTAAATAAGGGGAAGCTCTGCCAACTTCCATCATCCAATCATGTGCAAGCAAAAATGCTGTTTTTTTTAATTTTCCTTGCATGCGATTGGGTATTCTTTGCAAAGTGAAGCTTTATCTCATTTACTAAGCTCTGGGGCAACTGCTCTTTGCAAAGTGCACAGTCTATTTGCCTTTCATAAATCAACACTTTGGATTCTTTTTTTTTTTTTTTCACGTGGAAGTTTTCTGCGGCAGGTTATGTACAATTTTGAGGGCACCACTCACCGAGCAGACTGGCCAGGTCATACGCTTTCTTCTGCTCTATCGTTCCATAGTTCAGAGCTTCAAAGAAGATATCCAGCACTAGGAAGTTGTCTCTGCCAAGGAAAAGAGTGTGAGAAGTTTGTACTGATTGTTCACACACATATATGCGCAAACTATGCATCTGGATGAAGACAGCATTAAAGCTGAACTCTGGGAGATATTATCTAAATCCATTCATCTTGTGTATTCTTCTTGAATCTCGATGAGCTTTGTGTGTTTCTTCCAGATCTGTGCAGTCATCCAGTGTGAGGCTTCCTATAATAAAGACCACTCACTGCCGCTCTCTCCTTATCCATAAAGACCTGGATGAGCGAGTTTGAGGTGGAGGAACTTGACTGGCCTGCACAGAGTTCTGGCCCCAACCCGATAGAACACCTTTGGGATGAATTAGAGGGGAGACTGCAAGCCAGGCCTTCTCGTCCAACATCAGGGCCTGGCCTCACAAATGCGCTTCTGGAAGAATGGTCAAACATTCCCATAGACACAGTCCTAAACCTTGTGGACAACCTTCCCAGAAGAGTTGAAGCTGTTATAGCTGCAAAGGGTGGGCCAACTCAATATTGAACCCTACGGACTAAGACTGGGATGTCATTAAAGTTCATGTGCGTGTAAAGGCAAGTGTCCCTATACTTTTGGTAATATAGTATGTAATATTATATATATATATATATATATATATATATATATATATATATATATATATATAAATTTTTAGGTAAACTTATACAGTACAGATACTAAATAATGGTTTACATTTTTCTTTTTTCCCCCCCAGACAGAGTTGTGATCTTTTTGATTTCTTTTGGAACCCCAATTGCTGGTCCATATCAAAATATGGCAATGTCTTCCTTATGACTAGGGATGATCTTCGAGTTCGAGTCGAACTCATGTTCGACTCGAAAATCGGCTGTTCGCCAGTTTGCCGAACAGCGAACAACTTGGGGTGTTTGCGGCGAAAGCCGTGGAACACCCTTAAAAAGTCTATGGGAGAAATCAAAAGTGCTAATTTTAAAGGCTTATATGCATTGTATTGGTATTGTCATAAAAAGTGTTTGGGGACCTGGGTCCTGCCCCAGGGGACATGGAACAATGCAAAAAGAAGTTTTAAAAACGGCCGTTTTTTCGGGAGCAGTGATTTTAATAATGCTTAAAGTGAAACAATAAAAGTGTAATATTCCTTTAAATTTCGTACCTGGGGGGTGTCTATAGTATGCCTGTAAAGGGGCGCATGTTTCCCGTGTTTAGAACAGTCTGACAGCAAAATGACATTTCAGAGGAAAAAAAGTCATTTAAAACTACTCGCGGCTAGTAGCCCCCCTGGCGGTTTTCCCGAGTGTGGCTCGGGGTTAAAATTCAGTCCCATTAGCAGTAACCCCGAGCCACACTCGGGATCGCATTGCAGGATCCTGGTGCGGCGTTACTTACCTTGTCCCCGGGATCCTGCGATGTCCCCCGCAGTGTCCGTGGGCTCCGTCCTCTGCCCGAAGCCTCTCCGTGCCAGGCTCCGTTCCCTGCGAGCGTCGCGACGCACGGGGGCGGAGCCTGGCGACAAATTCAAAAAACTGTAAAAATCATAACACATACAGTACTGTAATCTTACAGATTACATTACTGTATGAAATTATTTCACATCCCTTTTGTCCCCAGTGCTCTGGCCCATGCCCTGCAAGCAGTTCTATATTATATATACTGTTCTTTCTGGCTGGAAACTGGAGATTGTCCATAGCAACCAAAAAGTGTCCCTTTACGTCAAAAATGGTTTTAGACCAGCTAGAAAACAGCGATAGTAAATTAGAACACTTGCAGAATTGAGCGATAGTGAATCATGGGGAAATTTATTTTATTATTATTTTATTTTTATTTTTTTTATTTATTATTTTTATTTATTATATTATAATTTATGTTTTTGTGTTTCAAACTTTATCATACCCGGGATATCTACTAGACTCTTGTTTGGACAGATTTAAGTGTGTTATTGTTAAGAATTACAGACCTACAATATAAAACGCCAAATTTCCATGCAAAATAATTGTACCGCTTTCAGCACCTAAAATCCAAAATAATCATACCGCCAGGGAGGTTAATGAATTGCCGGTCCGACAATACACATAAAAGTTCATTGATAATAACGGCATGGGATTTCCCCACAGGGGAACCCCGTACCAAAATTTAAAAAAAAAAATGGCGTGGGGGTCCCCCTAAATTCCATACCAGGCCCTTCAGGTCTGGTATGGATATTAAGGGGAACTCTGGCCAAAATTTTTTTAAAAATGGCGTGGGGTCCCCCTCAAAATCCATACCAGACCCTTAAGGGGAGACAGGTTTTCTTCCCACCCTGGAAGGTCAGATAACTTCAGCGGCCAGAAATCTGCTATGTGAAGGATTTTTAAGTGGCGGGCCACTATAAAAGTAAATATACACATTTTTTTGGGACCCTATAAAGACAGGGCCACTTTAAATTTCTGAGTTGAAACTGTGGAGCTCTTACCGGATATACGTCTCGTTCCTGTTGTACTTTTTGGCCAGGTAGCGAGCAGATCCTTTGTTGGGGATTCGAACCATGGAGATCTCTTTGTTATACCGGGTCAGGTTACAAGGTGTGGGGCAAAGACATCTGTCGCTGGTATCTTCCACAGTGGCATCTGTAAAGGGGAGAAAGAACCACTAAGTAGATGGTGGGATAAAGTTAGCGCATACAAATCCCATGGTATGGATTTCTGACGACAGCTCCATCATGCCAGAAGTTCAGCACCCTGAACACTAACCAAAGGCAACAGCTAACACCCAAATTATTAAAAATTGCCAATAAATCGGTTGAACGCCAAAAAAGTAAACTAGTATCCTTTACCCATTGCTCAAAAATATAATCTATAGCAGTCGAAAACAGCAACCTATAACATCACAATTCTAAAAAAAAAAGCGTTAAAATATAAATTGGAGGGAAATATTGCTATGATGGACATCTCTGCTACCCATACAGTTAAATAAATTGTTATTGGCAATTTGCTAATAGAGTGAATGTTTCAACAGTATAATTATTTCTCAAAACAGCAATCTTCAACTTATTCCTGAAAATATTTCATGTTTTTAGACACAAGTCGATCGTTACCATCTGCTTTATTAGGACAATTAAACGCTAGTGTCCTACAGTCCTACTGGACATATAAACGGGAGATTCGTTCGTACCTAGTGTGTTGTCAGCACAGGCAGTGTACTCCTTGGGAGAACAGATTGTTTCATTTCCTATAAAAAAAATAAATTGATAAAATAACTATTAGACAAAAATTAGAGCTGATGATTTATATATATATATATACACACAGTATCTCACAAAAGTGAGTACACCCCTCACATTTCTCTAAATATTTTCTTCTATGTTTTCATGTGACAACACTGAAGAAATGACACTTTGCTACAATGTAAAGTAGTGAGTGTACAGCTTGTATAACAGTGTAAATTTGCTGTCCCCTCAAAATAACGCAACACACAGCCATTAATGTCTAAACCGCTGGCAACAAAAGTGAGTACACCCCTAAGTGAAAATGTCCAAATTGGGCTTAAAGTGTCAATATTTTGTGTGGTCACCATTATTTTCCAGCACTGCCTTAACCCTCCTGGGCATGGAGTTCACCAGAGCTTCACAGGATTCTACTGGAGTCCTCTTCCACTCCTCCATGACGACATCACAGAGCTGGTGGATGTTGGAGACCTTGTGCTCCTTCACCTTCTGTTTGAGAATGCCCCACAGATGCTCAATAGGGTTTAGGTCTGGAGACATGCTTGGCCAGTCCATCACCTTTACCCTCAGCTTCTTTAGCAAGGCAGTGGTCGTCTTTGAAGTGTGTTTGGGGTGGTTATGTTGGAATACTGCCTTGCGGTATTCCCAGTCTCCGAAGGGAGGGGATCATGCTCTGCTTCAGTATAAACATGTTGGTATTCATGGTTCCCTCAATGATCTGTAGCTTCCCAGTGCCGGCAGCACTCATGCAGCCCCAGACCATGACACTCCCACCACCATGCTTGGCTGTAGGCAAGACACACTTGTCTTTGTACTCCTCACCTGGTTGCCACCACACACGCTTGTCACCATCTGAACCAAATCAGTTTATCTTGGTCTCCTCAGACCACAGGACATGGTTCCAGTAATTCATGTCCTTAGTCTGCTTGTCTTCAGCAAACTGTTTGCAGGCTTTCTTGTGCATCATCTTTAGAAGAGGCTTCCTTCAGGGATGACAGCCATGCAGATCAATTTGATGCAGTGGTTTAGACATTAATGGCTGTGTGTTGAGTTATTTTGAGGGGACAGCATATTTACACTGTTATACAAGCTGTACACTCACTACTTTACATTGTAGCAAATTTTAGTGTTGTTAGATGGAAAGATATAATAAAATATTTAGAAAAATGTGAGGAGTGTACTCACTTTTGTGAGATACTGTATAAATAAATAAATAAATATATATATATATACGGTATATATATATATATATATATATATATATATATATATATATATATATATATATATATATATATATGAAAAGGTTGTATTATTTTGTATTATTAAATATTTATTATTAAATATATTATATATTTTATTATATTATATATCGTTAAATAAATATTTATGACATTAAATGACATTACTAAGTGCTTATGTACAAATGTTAGGTTCTTTAAAAAAAATAGCAGATTGTAACCTGTCATAAGCTAACCCCCTTTACTGTTGGGGCTATTAAATCCTGTATATTAGGTATAGTATATTAGGACAACAGTAACAGGTCTGTGTGTTAGCATTACTTTGCAGAGAGATGTTATTTGAACAAAACTGATGTTCTACCATCTTGGAATCTCTTCTTGTGCAGCGTAGAGAGACGGTTAGTCTCCGTATTCTACAGTAAGGCATTTCAGAATTAAAGCTAATAAGGTGTTCCAAAATAACAGAAATGAATGTCTCTTGTAATAACTAACGTGCTGCTTGTACAAAATCTTAGGGTACCTGCACACAGTACTGATGTCAGAACATCAGAATCCTGGCAGAAAATTCCTGCGTAAAAACACAAAGATGGGTTACCTGTACCATGTGATAACTGTGGGTCAATCACAGCATCACAGTAGTAAGCAAGCTGTCATGAATGAAAGCCATTCATGACAGTTCAAAAGATTGCTTACAACAGTGATCATCACAGTGTAAAAATAAAAACAAAAAAATCCCTGATCCCCTCCTCCAGAGTAGTACAGTGTTGCTATGGTGATATTGAACTACTCTGATGACAGTCAGTAAAAAAATTGTAAAAAATAAATAAAAACAGGTTTAAAATATTGTATACAAAAAATTATTTGACATTCTTTTTTTACATTTTTCCAACAGTTAGTCTCCCTGATCACCACCACATCAGTCACATGACGATGCTGTACTACACTGGTGACCGCATGTAAAAAAAAAAAAAAAAAAGTATTTACTTTCTTCACTTTCCAAAAAATTGTGACAAAAACTCACAACTTCAAAAAACTTCCCATGCCTCTTACTAAATACCTTGGGCTGTCTGCTTTCCAAAAGGGAGTCATTTAGGGGGTATTTGTACTGTCCTGACATTTTTGAGCTTCAAAAAATGAGATGAGGCCTAAATTGATGAAGAAAGATTATTTGTTTGCAAAACTTTAAACAGAAAAACTTTTTTTTTCAAAATTTTTTGTTGTTATTTATATATATACTGGTATATATATATATATATATATATATATATATATATATATATATATATATATGTAGGAAGGCCAGTATGGTGGCCTGAATTTATGGGAGGAGCCCGGGGGTATTTAAGCAGCACCGCTCACCTGTGGTGCTTGTCGGTTTCCTGTGCGCGATATACGTCACTAAGCCGACTATTCGACATACCAGCGTCCGCAAGTTCTTGCCTCGCAGTTCCCGTATTCGATACTCCGTACTCAAAACTTTCGAAGTCCGCGTTTTCGTTATAGTTGTACCACGCGTCTGGCTTGGCTGTCGCAGGTAAGGTCCCGTCGGACTTTTCGTTTTCACATCATGTCACTAAACCGTGAGTTCTAAATTTCGTTTCACCCGCATCGCACAAACTGCAATGTATATCGCTCGTACTTTCGATATGTCACAATTCGATAGCACAGCGACGCTGACGCCGCTTCATTTCTAGCATGTCGGTATTACTAAACAGCCATAGCCAGTCGCAAATTGCAAATTATCAAACCCATTTCAAAAACTCATTCGGACATTTCAAATCATTTCTCTTTTCTGAAAACATTTCAGGAAACTCATTTCGGACATTTCAAATCATTTCTCATTTCTGAAAACATTTCTAAACTCATTTCTGACATTTCAAATCATTTCTCATTTCAGTCACCTACCGCGCTCCGATTTGAATCCAATCGCACCAAAAAGGTGCGCCGATTCGTTCCGGTGTGCCCCAGTTATTACGGCCTCATTTCTATACATGCTCCAGAGTTATGTTATTGTCAGTCAATTGTACCTCTGTCATGGTTATCATTTCATTCCACGTATCACGATCCGACATGAATTTAGTCGCATGAAAAATGCACCGATTCGTCTCGGCGTGCCCCAGGATTGGCCTCATTTCTATACATGCTCCAGAGTTACGTTTATCAGTCAATTGTATCTCTGTCATGGTTATCATTTCATTCCATGTATCACGTTCCGACATGAATCCAGTCGCATGGAAAATGCACCGATTCGTCTCGGCGTGCCCCAGGATTGGCCTCATTTCTATACATGCTCCAGAGTTACGTTTATCAATCAATTGTATCTCTGTCATGGTTATCATTTCATTTCCATGTATCACGTTCCGACATAAATTTAGTCGCATGAAAATGCACCGATTCATCTCACAAATCATTGCTCCAAGTTACTTAGCAATCCCTTCACGAATTGTCACCTTTCATCTTCCTCAGGTCAGTCAAAGTTCAGTAGGTCCACCCTGCACCAGGTTGGACGATATTCCCCCAGGTAAAAAAAAAAAAAAAAAAAAAAAAAAAGGGGGGAAAGGGAGAATAAGTCGGGTAAGTATGACTCAGCGGATCAAAGAAAAACTTGAAATTCATCTCACCCCCAATAGGTTACAGTCAACCAGGAAATAAAGCTCGAGATCCTCACCAGAGCAACCATGTCCCAGGCCGGCAGTGAAGACTTCACGGCCCCTCTATCACCTACTCCGGTTTCAGAAAGCGGCAGTGTGCAATCCCTCAGGGGATGGACTATCCCCAAACTGACGGCAGAGCTCAGACGCAGAGGTGTCCCCTTCCCCGCCACAGCGAGGAAAGGCGAGCTCTTCAAACTCCTCTTCCCCCCATCAGCAGCAGGACCCAGTACCCAACAGGCATCCCTCCAGTCCATATCATCGGCCATTTCGCAGTTACACACGATGGTGTCATCTCTATCCACCTCAGTGGCAGACGTCCAAGCCAGGGTGGCACTTCTGGAGGCCGGACCGGCCACGGCTGTCCCCGACCCAACGGCAATTCAGACCTTGACACCTCTTCCTACAGGTACCTCAGGCTCAAGCGCCATTGTCTACCCCTCCCATCTGGTCCCAACCAGTATCAGGAAGGACATTTTAGACGGCAAGGACGTCAACCTGGCCTCTCTCCTGATCTCCGTGCATGATTTAGCAGAAAATAAGGCCTACTCCTGGGGTGACATATCGGTGGTCCTTAAAGCCAAAGACCCCAGGCTGAACCGCAAGCTATCAGTCCCCGAATTTACCCTAGCCTTTGGCATGCTCAGAGATGTCCTGTGCTCAGCCACCCCTAGCAGGCGGGAAGAGCTGGACTTATACCTCCATACTGTGGTAGACTTGGGCCACAAGTATGGAGGTTTCGCATTCTACGATTATCATCGTTCCTTCTCAGCCAAGGCCGCCGCCAGATTCGCACAATACCAGGTCACCACAGATTGGAGTCTCATGGACACAGAGCTCTTCTGCCGCCACTTTGCCGGCTTACGCTCACCTCTGTGTGCAATTTGCCAGTCTTCCACCCACACTGCCACCTGGTGTGCCAATACGGCGATCAGACGGCCCTTCGAGTTCCCCTCTACCTCAGGTACAGTACAGGGCCAGTCAATCCCTGAACCAACGCCTCAGGTGGACAAACTCGGACGCCCAGTCCGAACCGTGGGAGGGGCAGCCATCTGTAACAACTACAACTATGGGTCCTGCAACTTCAGCCAATGCCATCTACTTCACATCTGCACTATATGCCAAAGAGCACACCCTAGGAATTTGTGTGAAGTCAAGCAACACAAGAGGGCCTGACTAAGCCGAATCAACATCTTATGGCTAGGACTGTATCTCACTTCACACCCCATCCCTTCCCTGGCCACCTACCTTATCCAAGGCTTCACAGTAGGCTTTCACACCGGCCTCATCGCACTGCCCCATAGTACTCACGAATGCGCCAATCTTCGTTCGGCAGCCATCGACGAACAGGCCATAGATCAGCTCTTACAGGCAGAGGTAGATCGAGACTACATATTAGGCCCTTTCACTTGCCCCCCTTTCAGCACATGGAGAGTCAGCCCTATTGGGCTTGTCAAGGGCAAATTCTCTAATAAACTGCGTTTGGTGTACGACTTGTCTGCGCCTCATTCTTCGCACATACCCAGTCTCAATTCCCTGATCCCCTCCGCAGAGTTTTCCCTAAAATATTCCTCCGTTGACATGGCAATACAAGCCATCATCAAAGCAGGCACAGGTGCCTGGCTCTCCAAAGCCGACATATCGGATGCCTTCAAACTCCTGCCCATCCACCCATCCCTTTGGTGCTGGCATGGCATCAAATGGAAGGAAGCATATTATTTTGCTACGAAACTCACCTTCGGTTCGAAGAGTAGCCCGTGGCTCTTCGACACATTCGCACAGTCCCTCGTTTGGATACTGTTACACAAGGGCCAATGCCATGAAGTCATCCATTACCTAGATGACTTCCTACTGATAGAACCGCCCAACAAAACCCCAGCAGATCTCGACAAACTTAGAGTTATTTTTGGAAACCTCAACGTTCCTATCGCCGAGCACAAAGTCGATGGTCCAGCAAACATCATCACCTTTCTCGGGGTCAGCTTGGATACCTGCGCAATGCAGGCCAGTCTCCCCCCCGACAAATTAACACGCATTAGGGCAGTCCTTCACGAGTTTACACACACCAAGGGCTGTACCAAAAAACAGTTGCAGTCTCTCCTGGGTATGCTCAACTTCGCTATGCGAATTATCCCACAAGGCCGCACATTTGTATCACGCCTGCTGAGATTTCTGTCAGAAACTCAAGACCCTGATCAGATTTTGAAATTAGACTCCGCAGCTATAGCGGACCTATCAATGTGGGAGGAATTCTTGTCCGCCTGGAATGGCATATCTCTATTTATACCTACGGTTTCGATCCATTCACCCCAGGTAGTGACTGACGCTGCAGCCTCCACAGGTTTCGCGGCAATTTTTGGCCATCATTGGTTTTCAGGACCCTGGCCTCAACAGATACTGTTGATACCCGGCTTTTCCCAAACATCTGCCCTCTTTGAGCTTTATCCCATAGTGGCAGCCGCACAACTCTGGGGCCACCACTGGACAGGACAAACCGTAGTCTTCACCACCGATAACCAGGCCACGGCAGACATCATCAACAGAGGCAGGTCCAAGTCCCTAGCAGTCATGTCCTTCCTGCGCAGGTTAGTACAACTGTCTTTACAACACCAGTTCAACATACACAGTGAATTCATTCCCGGCAGATACAACTCAGCAGCTGACGCACTATCACGTTTCAACTATTCCTCCTTTTTCAAACAGGTTCCCGATGCCGATCCAATGTCGGCCCCTATCCCCGTCTGGTCACAACTGACCCTGGACTAATGCAACATCTACACGGAGCTACGCAACTCATAAATAATTCCCTCTCCCGCAACACACTCAAAGCCTACCAGACAGCTTGGAAAGCTTTTAATAAATTTCTCACGCCCAGCCGCAAAGAACCAACAGATATCAAACAGGTACTGGCCTTCACGGCACACTGCCACACGCAGCTAGCCTTATCCTACAACACCATCCGGTTATACCTAGCCGGCATTCAACATTTCATGGCGCTTGAAGACCCGACGAAATCGTCACTGTTCTCATCTCACGCTATACGAGCCATCCTAAGGGGAATACAGAGACAACAACCAGTCATCAGCACTAAGCGCTTGCCCATTACGGGGCCCATCTTTAGGGACATGTCAAATATTCTGGCTACTTCGCCATTCGGCCTGCTCCCCAGCACGGTCTTACAAGCAGCCATATATTTAGCTTACTATGGGTTCTTGCGGCCTGGCGAATTCACCTCTAACAAACCCACAGACCAAGTACTATGCAGACGACACTTGCTTCGACACCAAGACCACTTTATCCTACACCTCGAGGTCTCTAAAACCCAGCAAACGGGCTCGGGAGTAAACATCCACCTCTACAGAACCAACAACAGCTGGTGTCCAGTCGCTGTACTCAACCGACTCCTATCTCTCCTGCCTGAGCAACCAGACAGCAGTCCCCTTCTACCATTTCCAGTCAAACCCTTAAACGCCTCTCAGTTTGTGAGCCACATAAGGATACTTCTCCGCAATCTTCACCTTAACCCCAGTCAGTATTCCGGACACTCTTTCCGCATCGGAGCAGCCTCCGCGGCGTCCCGCCACGGGGTGCCAGATCACATCATCAAAAGACTAGGCAGGTGGAAATCAGCCTGCTTCGCCCGGTACATCCCCAATCCACAAACTGAGATGGCACAGGCATTCTCCAAATTGGCTCAATAAGTAACTGAAAACCAATAAAAATTATAACCCTACCTGAATGTTTTTGCCCCCTTATTTTGGCATACCGGCCATGAGACCAAGGCACACTTTCAGGTCCATTTCATATGGTAAGTCCACACTTTTAGGTCTATTTCCGATGGTAAGTCTTATCTTTACTATAAGTGTTTTCTATGTCCATATCGGACATAGGGCTCCGACCATAAGTAGGAAGGCCAGTATGGTGGCCTGAATTTATGGGAGGAGCCCGGGGGTATTTAAGCAGCACCGCTCACCTGTGGTGCTTGTCGGTTTCCTGTGCGCGATACCCACCCTCCCATCCCCATTTCATAGCATTTCTCAACTATTCATTTCATTCATTTCTCTTACAGAATAATCATTTCATAAACCAGGGTATGCCCCCTTATTTTGGCATACCGGCCATGAGACCAAGGCACACTTTCAGGTCCATTTCATATGGTAAGTCCACACTTTTAGGTCTATTTCCGATGGTAAGTCTTATCTTTACTATAAGTGTTTTCTATGTCCATATCGGACATAGGGCTCCGACCATAAATATATATATATATATATATATATATATATATATATATATATATATATATATATATATATATATATATATGTATATAAAAAAAAACACAGCAGTGAATAAATAAACAAATCTATTATTTGTTTGAATAAAATTATATAAATTTAATTTGAGTACAGTGTTGCATGACTGACCAATTGCCAGGTAAAGTAGTGCAGTGATGAACAGCAAAAAATGCTTGGGGCATGGGGGTAAAACCTTCCGGAAGGAAGTGGTTGAAAAAAAATTATCAGATTTCTGTATTTAGCATTCCTGGAAAAACTCAATGAAAAAAAAAAAAAAAAAAATCGCTCCTGTGCAACTGCAGGAAATTTCTAGATGACTGACGGAGATTTCTCCCATGAGGTATACAGTACATGAAAGGGAAGAATCGTCCAAGAGTTTTCTAAATGAGCACTTGATGAACAATTCATTTCCTGCTTCTATTAAAGAGAAGAGCGACGATTTACAGCTAATAGTTTCTGCTTTGTGATGATGGCATTGAGCGATCGCGTGACACAGAGGTCGATCCCATGAGATACCAGTAGCGTGGCTGTGTAATAGCACATACTTTTGTAGTGCTGGACAGGAGCACACAGATGTTGCCTGCATGCAAACCCTGCAAGGTACCGTTGTCACCCCTAAAATTGGGGAGGGGAATTAAAAATTTAAAAAAAAGGATACAAACAAAAATAAAAAATTCTGCAAACCAGCAAGGTAATCTTTATCCTAATACCTATTTACTAATGCCAAATGGCAAAAAAATAAGCTCTGGTTTACACGGCTGACAAATTATTTCCAATAGGTGCCGCATTAATCAATGCGACTCAAGTTGCAGTGAAAAGAAAAGGTTTGTGCGCTACTTTTCTGGGACTTTGGTACAACTTAAGTGCCATAGACTGCAATGTTAACCCCTTCGCGACCGCGCTATAGCACTTGTTGGGAGGCTGTCATATGATGTCCTCCTGTGCTCGCGCTATCTTCGCGCTCCCTGCGGCATGCATTGGCAGTGATCTGTGATTGCGGTGTCCTTAGGGCGCTTTAATCACGGAGGCTCTTTACCATGTGATCAGCTGTGTCGGCGATCCTCCCCTCACGCTGACAGGATGTGAGGAGAGCCAAAAACTGGCAAATCCACACAGGGGACATCTGCACTGACAATCAGGGCAATGATCATCAGTGCAGCCCCAACAGTGCCTACCAGTGCTGTCAATCAGTGCCGCCCACCAGTGCTGCCAATCAGTTCCGCCCGTCAGTGCCAATTAGTGCCGCCTATCATTGCCGCCCATCAGTGCCGCATATCAGTGCCCATCAATACCTCATATTAGTGCAGCTTCATCAGTGCTCATCAGTATAGCCTATCCGTGCCCATCAGTATAGCCTATCAGTGCCCATTAGTGTCTCATATCAGTGCCGTCTCATCAGCGCACATCAGTGAAGAAGAAAAAATTACTTATTTACAAACTTTTTTTTTTTTTAACAGAACCTAAGAAAAATAATTTTTCTTTTCATTTGTTAACCGCTTCAGCCCCGGAAGATTTTACCCCCTTCCTGACCAGAGCACTTTTTGCGATTCGGCATTGCGTCGCCGCTTTAACTGACAATTGCGTAGTCGTGCGACGTTGCACCCAAACAAAATTGACGTCCTTTTTTCCCCACAAATAGAGCTTTCTTTTACTGGTATTTGATCGCCTTTGCGGTTTTTATTTTGACAATTTTGAAAAAAACGCAATATTTTTTAATTTTTGCTATAATAAATATCCCCCAAAAATATATAAAAAAAAATATTTTTCCTCAGTTTAGGCCAATATGTATTCTTCTACACATTTTTTGGTAAAAAAAAAAAATAAAAATAAAAATCGCAATAAGCGTAGATTGATTGGTTTGCGTAAAAGTTATAGCGTCTACAAAATAGGGGATAGATTTATGGCATTTTTATTTTTTTTTACTAGTAATGGCAGCCATCTGCGATTTTTATCAGAACTGCGACATTATGGCGGACACATCGGATACTTTTGACACATCTTTGGGACCATTGGCATTTATACAGCGATCAGTGCTATAAAAATGCACTGATTACTGTAACAATGTCACTGGCAGTGTAGGGGTTAACACTAGGAGGCGATCAAGGGGTTAAATGTGTTCCCTGTGCGTGTTCTAACTGAAGGGGGGAGACGATCAGTTTCTTCTCCCCTCAGAGAACCAGAAACTGTGTGTTTACACACACAGATCCCGGTTCTCGGTGTGTCAACAGCGATTGCGGGAGCCCGGCGGCGATGGTGACCACCGGGCACTCGCATCGGCTCCAAGTGAGAGCAGCGCGCGTGCACCCCTAGTGGCCACAGGACGAAGCGACGTAACATAACGTTGTTTCGTCCAGCCGTGCCATTCTGCCGCAGTACAACTGCAAGGGGAAAAAAAAAAATCACCACTTTAGGAGGTCAATCAGAAAACCTCTCCTCCAAGCTGGAAGCCTCAGGTGCCGGAAATGCTCGTAGCGATAAATGTGAGAAAAGTCCTGGACAGCCGCACTCAAATGATGATCGCCTTTATTTTATAAAAACAACAAAATACATGCCACAGCAAGAAAAACAGGGGAGCTGACGCGTTTCACACTGAAATTAGTGCTTAATCATAGCTTAGGTGATGAGTCTGAGACTGTGGTTACTAATGTATCATTAGCCACATCGCTTTCTTGGTCAGAAAAGCTTACATGCTTTCATCGATGTCTGTCCTTGGATCGGGCAGGGAAGAAGCGAGGTTTCTTCCAAGTGTAAACCTTATCGATCTCATAATCTATCTGATCACGTGTCATTTTACCTCTTTTTATATCAATGACCAACTTTTCCATCTTATCCAGTCTCTTATTTAATCGTCCATCCAACTCCGCAAAACCGGCATTGGGACTGTAAACCAGCAAGATCTTTTTGTATTGCTGTCATTTCAGTTTGTAAGGTTTCCAATTCCTTCCTTTTGGAGGTGATTAAGATATCCATAAGTTTAAATGAACAACTAAACAGCTATGATTAAGCACTAATTTCAGCGTGAAACGCGTCAGCTCCCGTTTTTCTTGCTGTCGCATGTATTTTGTTGTTTTTATAGAATAAAGGTGATCATCATTTGAGTGCGGCTCTCCAGGACTTTTCTCACACTTAGCAGTACAACTGCAGCGGCTGGTCGGCAAGTGGTTAAGCAAAAAATAAAAAATCCACAAAAAGAAGGCTTGATCTGTCTAAAAAAAAAAATGATAAAAAATTTTGTTTGGGTACAGTGTAGCATGACCGTGCAATTGTCATTCAAACTGTGACAGCGCTGAAAGCTGAAAATCGGCCTGGGTAGGAAGTGGGTGAAAGTGCCCGGGTAGGCAAGTGGTTAAATCACAAAAGTCGCTAGCAAGTTGCATGACTTTGGAGTGGCAGTGGCGTGAGCAGAGCCTCAACCTAAATCTGATTACCTAAAGTCTAAATGGGCATGACATGGGGGTAATATTCTCAGGCTGCCTTGTTACAGGGGTGGATGTTGATGATAAAGATGGCATTGTATGCCAAGGAAAGTCGTCCTATACTTGATGAACAAATATCACAACCGGCGCGCACAGAAAAAAAAAAACAAAGAGGCTCCCCCCACTCCACCCCCAGTACCTGGCATATGCACCATACGACAGTCGCACTTCCTCACCACCGATTCCTTCTCACACTGCAGCCGGCAGGCGGAGATGCTGTAGGTGCTGTACCCGGGCAGGAACACCTCTCCTGGGACAGGGGCTCTGCAGTTTCCCCAGGGCTGAGGTAGGTAGGTTAGCTGTGATGCAAAATGCAGATTTGTATCATTAAGTGTTAATTACTTTACCATTTGATAAATTAAAGAGCAACCCAGGCTAAAATATAAAAAAAACACATTTTACACATTGACAAAAGTCATCATTTAAAGTGACTCTAATAATAATCAGAGTGACTTTAATTTAAAGTGGTTGTAAACCTTTACATATACCCAGTGAAGTGACTGGCCTCAGGTGATGCATGGAGATCCTCCTACATAAGTTGTACCTGTTTATCGGCAGTCTTCTCTCCATTCAAAAAAATGCAGAATTTATAAAGCTTGTCTGAGAGTTCAGAAAACGGGGCAGAGAGCTGAAGTTATACTCTGCAGAGCTCAGTGAGGAGAGCTTTGAGAGCTGATTGGAGGGGAGGGACACACTCCCCTCCACACAGCTTGCAAGAACTGAGCTGAGGCTGTCAATCTGCTGGGGGTCCCTCACCTGTCACCATTTTTCTCTTGGTGTCAGGAAAACTTGTCAGAAGTGACTCATGCATATTGCAGGGGAATGAGGCAGCAGACAGAAATGACACTTTGGGGTTGGTTTACTAAAGGTAAAAAGACTGTACACTCTGCAAGAGCAGTTGCTCCAGAGCTTAGTAAATGAGCAGAAGATCTATTGACTTCCATCATCCAATCGTGTGCAAGCAAAAATGCTGTTTTTTAAATTTTCCTTGGATATTCTTTGCAAAGTGAAGCTTTACCTCATTTAATAAGCTCTGGAGCAACTGCACTTTGCAAAGAGCACAGTCTATTTTCCTTTAGTAAATCAGCCCCTTTGGCTCTGTTCCCATCTGTTCCCGCGTATTGGGGCGACAATCACGGTAAAAACGCGCAAATAGAATCGTGGGACGCCCGTCGTCCAAAAGATGCTCCTCTATTTCTATTTAAGTTTGCGTTTTTTTTTCCCTGCGATTGTTGCCTGGGAAAATCACGCCACGTTTGGGGCGCTATTAAAATAAACGGGCAACGACCGGGAATACACGGGCATCCTGCGATTTGCCGATACTGCGAATCGAATCGCGGGCAGAATCACGGCGGTGTGAACGGAGCCTTAGTGCTCTTAATTGAAACAAGTACACACTATAGAGAGACATGCTTTGTTCGAATTTCATGTCTGAGGTTTACAACCACTTTAAAGCACCAGTTCTGTAAAGCAGTGGGCAGGAAGCTAAGGCACTTGGGTGGGTTACAGAAGAAAAGAGCTCAGAGTGGGTGTCGCCCAAGAGCACAGAGGAGGCGGAGCAATGACACAGACTTTGTAGAATTGAAGACATTGAGAAGCATCGCAAGGGTGCTCAACCTGTGGCCCTCCAGCGGTTGCAGAACTACAAGTCCCATCATGCCTCTGCCTTTGGGAGTCATGCTTGTAACTGTTCCGCCTTGCAATGCATCATGGGACTTGTAGTTCTGCTACAGCCGGAGGGCTGCAGGTTGTGCACCTATTGATGCAATGTTGTAGAGCAGGAATAGGGAAGTCACAGGAATGCTTGTTACTTTACAAATATCTTATCAGGTTACTCGGCTCCTATAAATCTATTTAAATCGTGTTGCCAGAGCCGCTCTTCAAGTCAAATATAATTGATGGAGTTATTTATCTTTGTAAAATATTAGACAAGCCTTGTTTACTGCTCGTGCCGTCTAGCCGCATTCCCAAGACAAAGTTCATGGCACCAAGAGTGTATTTAACATCTTGGCAAATGAATGAATCTCTGCCAAGGGTGATATCGACTTTTTATGGTAAACATATCAATACATTCCTTATTTGTCAGTAATTGTTCAGTCTCCATTAAACAAAAAGGTTCTACTTATAAAAGGCAGACCCAGGCCCATCCATAGGATTTACTAGCCAGCTGGCAAAGGGTGGCCGAGAGCTAAAGGTGAAGAGTGCCAATCCAGAACTTGACTAGGGATGACCCAAACCCACCCCCCCCCCACCCCCGGCTCCAGTTCGCACCAGAACTTGCGAACAGGCAAAAAATTTGTGCGCACACCATTAAAGTCTATGAGACACGAACACGAAAAATCAAAAGTGCTCGTTTTAAAGGCTTATATGCAAGTTATTGTCATAAAAAAGTGTTTGGGGACCCAGGTACTGCCCCAGGGGACATGGATCAATGCAGAAAAAAGTTTTAAAAAAGCCAGTTTTTTCAGGAGCAGTGATTTTAATAATGCTTACAGTGAAACAATAAAAATGAAATATTAATATAAATATGGACGAATGAATGTACTATATGAAACAGCAATTAACCCATCAAAGCAGCGCTATTTTCAGTCCTCAATGCTGACCGATAAAACAAAGTCTTTGTAAATGCAAGCAAAACACATGCAGGCAGGTAAATTCCAACAAAGACACAGCGGTTGGAGCTCGGTCTGGATTCCCTTATATGAATAGTAGATCTGATGAGTGCACCTTTCACCATCTATTGGGACACCTTGTGCTGCACGTACCCCGTAGGGGTTCAAACTCACCGGAGCCAAGAGGTTAACAAGCCTTGGATCAAATCCTCTCTCTGTTTACTCCCGAAGTCCTCCAGGGTTGATGATCAGATAACAGAAACAATGTCCACATGTAAAAAAGAGACCCCAAATAGTCCAGTACCGTTTTGATAATTTATTGTAAGTCACAAATAAGAGAAAAAAAAAAAACTAATAAAGTAAATACACTGTAAAAATCAGTGGGCGCAGCTCCTTACAAAGGATAGCCTTCTAGCTTTAAGTTGGTTGGTAATAGCGGATAACTCAAATTGCTCCTCTCAAAGCACAAGGGTACTGGTTACAGACTGGATGGATGATACACACTCACAGCTGATCAGTCCTTCATTCCACTAGTATACAACTACAAGCTTGGAGCGCACTGCGTGTCAACCAGGCACAGCTGATCCGCACTTCCTCCCTCTCGTGTCTGAAGCTTCAGGCTAGAAGCATCTGATGCTCTTTGAAAAAGTCTTCCTGACGAAACTAGTCAGAGCACGATACCACGGCAACCGTTATCACGTGAGGACGCAGTGTGCTTCTAGCCTGTTATCTGATCATCAACCCTGGAGGACTTCGGGAGTAACCAGAGAGAGGATTTGATCCAAGGCTTGTTAACCTCTTGGCTCCGGTGAGTTTGAACCCCTACGGGGTACGTGCAGCACAAGGTGTCCCAATAGATGGTGAAAGGTGCACTCATCAGATCTACTGTTCATATAAGGGAATCCAGACCGAGCTCCAACCGCTGTGTCTTTGTTGGAATTTACCTGCCTGCATGTGTTTTGCTTGCATTTACAAAGACTTTGTTTTATCAGTCAGCATTGAGGACTGAAAATAGCGCTGCTTTGATGGGTTAATTGCTGTTTCATATAGTACATTCATTCATCCATACTTATATTTCTATTTCTTTTTGTATTAAGTGGCTGCTGAGAGATATCTCACTCAGAATATGGTGACATCAGGTTAAATCACTGCGGTTTATTACCATTATTACCTTCCATCTGTATATACCGAATATCCTTTAGCGCTGAGATAGGAGGATTGGAGTAGGGCGTATTGTCTCCATTTTGTTTGAAAAATGAAATATTCCTTTAAATATTGTGCCGGGGGGGGGGGGGGGGGTAGAGTTGCCACCTCATCCCTTTTAACCCGAACACATGTGAATTACTCAGGTTCTGAGGCTAATTTAATGAAGATAAGGCACCAAGTGAGTTTAATTACCACCTTAATCAGCCACAGAACCTGTGTAATCAATATGTGTTCAAGTTTTTAAAGGGATGAGGTGGCAACCCTACTGAGGGGTGTCCTTAGTATGCCTGTAAAGTAGTGCATCTTTCCCGCGTTTAGAACAGTACCACAGCCAAATGACATTTCTAAAGGAAAAAATTGCTTGTGGCTGTAATGTATGGTCGGATCCTGGCAATATAATTAAAAATCATTGAAAAAAAATGGCATGGGTCCCCCCCTAGTCTATTACCAGGCCCTTTGGGTCTGGTATGAATGTTAAGGGAAACCCCGCACCAAAATTTAAAAAACAAATTGCATGAGGGTCCCCCTAAAATCCATACAAAATCCTTCAGGTCTGGTATGGATTTTAAGGGGAACCCCAAGCCGAAATATAAAAAAAATGGCGTAGGGTCCCCCCCAAAATTCACACCAGACCCTTGTCCGAGCACGCAACCTGGCAGGCTGCAGAAAAAAGGGGGGAAAGAGAGCGCCCCCCCTCCTGAACTGTACCAGGCCACATGCCCTCAACATGGGGAAGATGCTTTGGGGGCCCCCCCCATGTGAATGGTTATCGGGTACATTGTACTCCTACACATTCACTAAAAAAAAGTGTCAAAATAGTAAAAATGACACGAGACATTTTGGGACAAACCTTTATTAAAAAAAAACAAAAAACCTGTAACTCCATCTTCGAACACATCGTCTGACCACCCGAGAAAAAAAAAAAGAAGGAAAATCTCCGCCTCCATGGCGTCCCACGACTGCAGGCTTTTTCCAATGACAGCTGTTATATAGCTGAGGGCGGGGCCACCCGGTGACGTAAACAGGTGACCCCACCCCCCTCTGGCCAAAATAGAGAGGGTGAATCTCCCAAACAGCAATGAAAACCTTACAAGTGTTCTCAACTCTATTGGAAACAACAAAAAAATGTTTGCCTTTAGTTATACTTTAAAGCAGGGGTCTCCAAATTTTCTAAACAAAGGGCAAGTTTACATAATCATATGGGTTCCACTTTATCTCTAGACCCAAAACAATGTCTCCTAAGCCTTCTTCCTGATCCCGATACAGATACGTTTTTGCTCATATTTTTACATGAAACGCTATTTACGGCTCATAAATTGATTGCGTGGAACTGGATGCAGGAAATACCACCAACGTTCGAGACTTGACTCCCAAACCCCATACACACTATTAGATTTTCTGCAGATTTTTGTCTTCAGATTTAACAAAACCATATAATATGGAGGTCAAACCTTAGGAATTTCAATTTGTATGCAGTCAGGCCGGCCCTTGCACTACATGGTCTTGGTAAATCTGATGACAAAAATCTGCAGAAAATCTAATAGTGTGTATGGGGCCTTTCCCTTCCTTAAAAAAGGCTTATCTACATGCATAGAGGATGTGCTACTAAATTTAATGTGGGGATAGATGGTTGGCACAACCCACCACGTGTGTCTGAGATGACCCGGTTCATACATTATTGGGCTTCCATGCTCGGGCTATAGACCTGGCACACATCTGCTAGTTATATACTCATGAATTGCACATGTTCAATGCATTTGTCCCTGTATTTTTTGCTTTTTCTTTTTGTCCTTTGTTGGCCTCTTGTTCTGAACGATTAGCTTACATGTAACCTCTGTACTAAATTGTACTTTATGTGTGTGAAACAAAGGGCCAGTTTACTTTCCTTCAGACTTTAGGCGGGTTGGTCTGTGGCCAGTGGGAGTTAAAAAAAAATGCCCCAGCATTAGTGGGAGGAAACAATGCATCATCTTTGATTGTAGTGGGAGTAATAGTGCCCCATTGTTGGTATCAGTGGGAGGAATAGTGCCCCATTGTTAGTATCAGTGGAAGAAATAGTGCCCTATTGTTGGTATCAGTGGGAGCAATAGTGTCCCCTTGTTGGTTTCAGTGGGAGGAATAGTGCCCCATTGTTAGTATCAGTGGGAGGAATGGTGCTCCATTGTTGGTATCAGTGGGAGGAATGGTGCCCCATTGTTGGTATCAGTGGGAGGAATAGTGCCCCATTGTTGGTATCAGTGGGAGGAATAGTGCCCCATTGTTGCTATCAGTGGGAGGAATAGTGCCCCATTGTTGCTATCAGTGAGAGGACTAGTGCCCCATTGTTGCTATCAGTGGGAGGAATAGTGCCCCATTGTTGCTATCAGTGGGAGGAATAGTGCCCCATTGTTGCTATCAGTGGGAGGAATAGTGTCCCATTGTTGGTATCAGTGGAAGAAATAGTGCCCTATTGTTGGTATCAGTGGGAGGAATAGTGCCCCATTGTTGGTATCAGTGGAAGAAATAGTGCCCTATTGTTGGTATCAGTGGGAGGAATAGTGCCCCATTGTTGGTATCAGTGGGAGGAATAGTGCCCCACCCATCATTGGAGCACAGGTGTGTCAGGAGGAGGCTGTCTGTCTGGAGCTGCTGCAGATCTGTGTGAGAGGGGACTGGTGAGGAAATCTATCCCAGCTCTCCTGGCCCCTTTCTGGGGAAGCCATGGAGGCCAGCAGGGCCTCTCCTGCTGGAAGCTCTCAGCCATCTCCTGGGCCATCAGGTGACATGCCTTCCTCTGTACAAACCATGGCTTGTGATCTTTCTGCCCCTGGTAAGGATGAGGGCTCAGAGGCAATTCAGGAGCGAGTGGTGGCCGGGATTAAAGCCCTGAATAGAGAAAGAGACAAGCTCTATAAACTGAGAGCGGAGCTCAAGCGCCTGAGAAGGCAGCGTGAGGGCTTGCACAGCCAGAAACGAGGGTCCATGGATCCGGAGATCCAACTGGCCAAGGTCCGGGTGGAACATCAGGAGACCATTGTGTCCATCATGGAAGGAAGAGATGGGCCATTTAAGGAAAAGTTTTACAATGATAAAAGGTTTGCGAGGATGACAAAGATGGAGGTGGAGGAGGAGACCCCCAGTTCTGCCCCCCTGCCCCCTCAGGTAGAGGTAAGCAGCCCCATGCCTTCCCAGGACTCAGGAGGCATGCTCAGGGCCATCCAGGTAATGGAGTCTCCTGTGCGGGGGGATCAGCTGGCGTTTGGTGATGAGAACATAACTGATAATGTGCCTGATAATGTCAAGCCCCAAGCAGGGGATGAATCTGTTTTTGTGTCATCTAACACCATGAGCAATGTTGAAAGTGTGCCCAGTGACAATCAAGTTTCTAATGCTATGTGTAGCAATGTTGTACCTGCTAATGCTGCAGCGCAGCAAGAGCTGCATTTAAAAAATGACATTTCTGAAAAGGAACTACCGGTGTCAGCAGAGCCTATTAACTCTCCTTTGGCTGAGTCTAAAGATGTTTGCCCCACAGCTGCTGGAGACTCTACAGTGCAGCATCAGGAGACAGCTGGTATTGCAGCAACTGTGACTATTCCTGATGGGAAATTGAACATGTGTGTGTCTGACAGCAATTGTACAAGTGTGATGGACAATCGTCCCAGCTCAGTCCAAGCAAATAATAGTAATGAACAGACTACTGTGACTTCAGTGTGGGGCCTTGGCCCTGATAAACCCACGTTTGCTCAGGTGGTACGCTCTGCTCCTGGTGGCTCCGCCCCCAAGCGGGGTTTCCCCCTGCAGCCTACCACTTTGGGCACCCCAGGATCTGGTCTTGGGTCTCTGGCTTCTGCTGGGGGTCCGAGAAGAAATGTGGTAATTCTCAAATGGGAAGGTGGTGCGATCCCTCCAGCACGGCGTGCAGTGGTGGATTTGATTTTGGAGATGGGTTTTGGGGCAAATGACCTGTATGCTCTAATACATATTGCTGGGACACGGGATTATACCATTAGTTTCACCAGGCCAGAGGGTCTTGACCTGTTCTGGGAGCGATATGAGGCTCGGTGCAGGTCAAGACCTGAATGGGAAGGTCTGGCCCCAGTTGCGGTTTCGCAAAGGTCAACGGTGAAAAAGATCACCATCATACTCACCAATGAGAGTGTTCCTGCCCGGGACCTAGAGGTCTGGTTAAGGAACTATGGTGAGGTTTTGACTAAGCCCAGCAAAATCCTTGATGAACGTAACATCTGGACTGGGGGTTGGTCGGTTACAGTCAGGTTGGCCAGGGATGGGAATGTTGTCCGTCACCTGCCCTCCTCAGCTTTTATAGGGAGGGATAGGATGACTATTTTCTACCCTGGTCAGCCGAAGCTGTGTCACCGCTGTGGAGAAAAGGGGCATTTGAGCTCTTCCTGTTCAGCCTTGATATGTTCAGTGTGTCGGGGTCAGGGTCATATGGCCAAGGACTGCACCGAGATGATCAGGTGCAACCTGTGCCTGCGCCTTGGCCACCCCTACAGCAGATGTCCTGAAGCCTGGCACAATATGGAGAAGGAGGTAATTGATGACATGTCAAGGCTGGACGGGATGGAGGGTGATGCCCCTGGTGTACCATCCTCCTCTGCGGTGACTGACTCCCCTGGTCCTGCTCAGGGTCCCTCCCCAGTTCCTGTGGCCACCCCTCCTGTGTCTGTAAGTATTCCTTCTGTATCTGTCTCTGTGTCCCCCCAGCCTACTGTACCCTCTCCTCATGTGTCAGAACCTTCCAAGTCTGTGCCCCCCGAGTCAGTTACCCCCCAGGAGTCTACCCCTCCTAAGACAGATTCAAAGGGAGCAACCCCCCCACCAGGAGTGGTAGTGGGTATTAAAAAGGTCGCTTCTGCCTCTCTAAAGGAGTCTTCTGTAAAGACTTCAAAGAAAAAAACAGGAGATAAGGGCATCTCTGAAGCTGACCTGCAGTACCTGGAGGAGAGAAGGAAGGTTGGGAAGCGGAAGAAGCAGGTGGTGAGGACGGCTCCAGTGCCTGTCTCCAACCGTTATAGGTCCTCTAAGTGGGAGATTTCCTCATCTGGAGCTTCTTCGGAGCGAAGTTCTGATTCTGAGATGGAGTTTGAGGCGGCCTCAAGAAAGAGAGAGGCTTCTGGTGATGAGCAGCAGAGGGGAGCTAAGAAGCAATCCACCCAATAACCCAAATGGCGGTTCCCCCTCCGTTAAAAGTGGTGACAATAAATGTCGCCAGCATTAAGTCAGTAAGAGCTCGTTCTATGGCCTTCTTTTTGTTCAGCCAATTAGATGCTGAAATTTTATTTTTGCAAGAGACTAGGCTCACCTCCTTGGCAGATATTCATATGGCCAAGAGAGAGTGGAGGTATGGTCCATCTTACTGGTCTCTTGCGGCCGAGCCTTACGGCGGTGTGGCGGTGTTGTTTAAAACCGGCATGGTAACTATCCGGCGGGTTATTGAGGTGGAGATTGGGAGATGTATGGTCTTAGACGTCCTTGTGGGAGGGCAGGACCTGCGCCTAATTAATGTCTATGGGCCGCACACAAAGTGGCACAGGAAATGCCTTTTTACAAGGATCAAGCCATTTCTTTTTACATCCCGGCAAGTGGTCTTTGGAGGTGACTTTAATACAGTAACTAGGCCCAAGGACAGGAAGGATTTCAAGGACAGGCTGGGATATGATAGCGTTTTTTTAAATAGTATGGTTAGGGATGCTGGTCTTGTGGATGTGCACATTAAGCACCTCCCGGATGACACTGGGTTCACCTTTCATCGAGGTAATAGTCAGAGTAGAATAGATAGGTTTTTTTTGAAGGAGACCTCTGCTTTCTCACCCCCAGTGGTGCAGGCAGTAGAGTTCTCTGATCACTGTATGCTATCTGTGGTCCTGAATGCTTCAGACGCCCCTCAGAGGGGTAAGGGCATCTGGAGATTGAATTCGACTCTACTCAAGGAAGAACATGTTAGACAATCCTTTGAGGAATTCTTTCAGGCACAGGTGACCATCCTGGACTTTTGTAGCAGCAAGGCTGAGTGGTGGGAGCTGACCAAAAAGAGGATCGCTGGATTCTTCAGGGGCCTAGCCAATAGAAAGCAGTTTAATAAATACATGACCTACCAACGTTTACGGAGGAAGCTGGATATTCTTGTCTCGAGAGGTGGAGATCCTGGGGAAATCTCCGAAGTGAAACTCCTTCTCAGGAAGTGTCAATATGACCGGCATGCCTCTTTGGTTCTGGAGAGGGACTATGGGAAGTACCACTCGCCTGACCCTTACCAGAACTGCAAACAAGGTGTAGCTGTTAAAACGGTCGTTGGCCTTAAAGACAGTACAGGTTCCTTGACAAAGTCCAGGTCAGGGATTCTGGAGGTCGTGAGGTCCTTTTATGCTGACCTTCTTGGGAGGAAAGAGCTTGACCGTGACAAGATGGAAGGCTTTTTGGACTCTACTCCAGGTCTAAATGATGAAGATGTCCCATTGATGAATTTGACAGAGGAGATCACAGTTGAAGAGGTGATGAGGGCAATTGAACAACTTGCCATCAAAAAGTCACCTGGACCGGATGGCTTGACGGCTGAGTTTTACAAAGCCTTTAAGTCTATTCTGGCCCCACATTTGGTAGAGGTTTTTAACAGTTGCCTTGCTGAGGGGGTACTTCCCCCTTCCATGAGGCACTCGGCTGTGATTCTTCTTTCAAAGGGTAAAGATCCTTCGATGATTGAGAATTGGCGCCCCATCAGCCTTCTTAATGTCGATAGAAAGATACTGGCAAAGATATTTTTCTGGCGCCTATCGTCAGTAGCAGAGTCTTTGCTTTCTCGCCATCAGCACTGTTCGGTCCAGGGTAGGTGCACCTTCACAGCGGTTTTAGCTGTCCGGGAGGCCTTGGAGCGGTGCAGGGCTGCAGGCTGGGGAAAGTATTTGCTGACATTGGATCAGGCAAAGGCTTTTGATCGTGTCAACCATGAGTACCTGTGGTTGCTCCTTAGTAAGTACGGTCTGCCGGGTGGTTTTGTCGATTGGTTAAAAGTCTTGTATAAGGGGGCAGAAAGCTTTCCTCTTGTTAATGGTTGGGTTGGGCAGTCCTTTGAGGTTGGCTCCGGGGTGCGCCAGGGTTGTCCCCTGAGTCCCCTTCTCTATGTGTTTGCAATCGACCCTTTCATCAGGAGGCTAGAGAGCAGCATGTTGTGTGGGTTACCAGTGGGTCTCCCGGGTGAGCCGCCTTTGAGGGTTGTTGCCTATGCGGACGATGTGTCAGTGATTGTCACCGGGGCGGATGAAGCAGAGGAGGTGGTCTCTCTGACATCACGGTATTCTGAAGCATCAGGCTCCAAGATCAATCAGGAAAAGAGTGAAGTCTTCTGGATGGGAAAGGAAGGTGAGGGTTTTGATCTCCCGGACACCTTTCCAGTGCCCCAGGAAAGAATTAAGATTCTAGGCATTGAATTTGGACCCGGCGATTATGGCCTCAAAAACTGGGAAGGCAGACTGGAAATTGCCAATACTAAGGTGGTCAGCTGGAAGAAATGGAAGTTATCTATGAGGGAAAGGGTTGATCTGATTAAGACTTACCTGATTCCGATCTTTTTGTATGTCAGCTTTGTCTGCATCTTGCCAGTGTCTCTCTATGCTAGGGTCAGTAGTGTGTTCTTCCAGATGTTGTGGGGGAACAGACTGAACCCCATCAAGAGGAATGTCACCTATCTATCCAGGAGGGAGGGTGGCTTAGGTATGGTCAACCCAGTTCTTTTCTTTTCACTGCTTTTTCTCAAGTTTAATATTGGTAATATGCTTGCAGTGGAACCTCCTGCATGGGCAGGCATTTTTAGATCTTGGTTTAGGCCTTTTCTGCGACTTTGGGAAGAAGGTGGCCAAGTGAAGAATCTCAGGGGTCATCGTGGTCAGCTACCAGCCTATGTCGCTCCGTGCCTGAAGTTATTACGGCAGTGGCGATTGTCGGCTGAAGATCTCAGATCAGTTCCGAGGAAAGTCCTTATGAGTCGAGTCTTGAGTGAAGTCTTTCATGACCCACTGGCCTTAAGGGATTGCCCAGGCCCAGTTTTGAGGGCAGGGTTAAGACTTATTAATTTGGACAGAGTACCTCCTAAATTCAGGGATCTGGCCTGGATGTGCTTCCATGGGAGGCTCTATGTTAGGGGCAATTTGAAATTCCGCAGTGGGGTGGATCGTAGCTGTCCTCGGGAGGAGTGTGCAGGTGAGGAGGAGACTATGGACCATTTTCTGCTTCATTGCCCTTTTAACATAGAGGTGTACAAACAGGTGGGGCGGGCCCTTGGTGTTCCTTTCCTCTCCGGGCTGGGTTATGCTGAGTGGGTGTATGGAGCATTCAATACTGGTGGGGTTTTTTGTTTAGATACACTTTTTCTAGTTAGCCTAGTAGTCCGTTATTTCACTTGGAACGCACGGTGTCAGGTCAGCATTCGGCGTAAAATCCTTCCTGTTCAGGTGGTGGTGTATGACATTCTGCATGAGGTGGAGAAGATTCGGGTACTTGAGAGAGACAAGCGGAGTCAGGGGACTTGGTTGAAGGCGTGGAGGGGTTTCAAGCCTCCCTGACTGCCAGGAGTCTCTTTCCCGGGTGTGGCTGTCTGTCTCTTATCACCCTAGATTATTATTTTTTTGGATTAATTTTTGATAAATGGCTGCGTACATAGGTGATGGGTTGTGCCTCTTAGGCCTTCTCTGCTGCTTTATGTAAATAGTTTTGGTAACGGATTATGTATATATTGTATATATTCTGAACATGGATGTGTATTCCTTGGATTTCTGTTGAAGTTTTGTACTATGGTTTTGTTTTTTACTTTTGTATAAAATTGGTTGCTTGATTCTTTTAATAAAAGATCAATAGTGCCCTATTGTTGGTATCAGTGGGAGGAATAGTGCCCTATTGTTGGTATCAGTGGGAGGAATAGTGCCCTATTGTTGGTATCAGTGGGAGGAATAGTGCCCTATTGTTGGTATCAGTGGGAGGAATAGTGCCCCATTGTTGGTATCAGTGGGAGGAATAGTGCCCTATTGTTGGTATCAGTGGGAGGAATAGTGCCCTATTGTTGGTATCAGTGGGAGGAATAGTGCCCTATTGTTGGTATCAGTGGGAGGAATAGTGCCCTATTGTTGGTATCAGTGGGAGGAATAGTGCCCCATTGTTGGTATCAGTGGGAGGAATAGTGCCCTATTGTTGGTATCAGTGGGAGGAATAGTGCCCCATGGCTGCTATCAATGGAAGAAATAGTACCCTATTGTTGGTGACAGTGGGAGGAATATCACCAAATCATTGGTGTCTGTGGGAGGAATAGTGGTGCCCCATCATTGGTTTCAGTGCGAGGAATGGTACCCCATCATTGGTTTCAGTTGTGGATAGAAGAGTGCCCCAAGGGCTGGATAGAGACAAGCGAGGGGCCACATCCGGCCCCCGGGGCCACAGTTCAGACACCACTACTTTAAAGAGTAGAAATTAACAGGGCACAAATATGGGGCTGTATTGGAACATGAATGTATCTTTGTACATTGCCACTGCTGCTTCCAATGAATTTTACAAAGCTTTTAACTAAAAAAATAAAGGATCTGTTATATACTTTTATGTATTTGGTTTATTTGATTTGTGGCACCTTAAAAATCCCCTGTCCTATATGGTTGTTGTGGCCCCCTCCTCCCCTCCTCCCCCCAAAAAACACTGTCTGCCTAGTCTAATTTGCAACAATTTTTTTGCCTAAAATTGTTATTTCAGATGCTCTCAGAGATGAATTCCAGAATCTAGAGCCGGATGAACTCTACTAATAAATGTTTGGCACTTCACACTCGTATACACACAACGGTCCTACCCTCTGCTCCTGGCATGAGACGAAGGTCTGGAATCCGGGGGACACTCCGAACCCCAGCTGGTGGATGTAGGGGGGCTCATCCTGGCTGTGGATCTGCACTCTGATCCCGGCCTCAAATGACGTTTCATCTGCAGAGAAGAGAGAGAGACGGCAGACGGTCATGGTGCTAATTGTATCGGTCTTGTGGTTGCATTTAGGATTCTAATGTTTATCAGACACCGCTGGTCAATTTGTGTTGCTGTAATTAGTGTCTCTGGTTCTTCTTGTACTCTGCTAAATTATTCATCAGGAATGTTGCTGATCCAAGGTTTAACCCATTGTGATATGAAACCATGTGCAGGTCTGTATTCTGCGGTACCGTGCTAGTTATGCAAACGTTACAACTTTTTCTTACAATTTAGATTTAGGTTGTATTGTAAGTAGGGGTGCACCGATACCATTTTTTTTTACAATGAGTACTTTTTTTTTCAGTACTCGCCGATACCAATTACCAATACCTACCGCAACTGTTTTGTTTTAACTTCAGCTGTCAGCAATGGTACAAAGCATTGGAAAGTTATTTACAAATTAAATAAATATTTTTTTTTTTTTATTTAGCTCTTTGTTTCAATGTGAAATGTGTAAATATATGTTAATTTATATGTGTAAAAATATTCACTAACAAAGCAAACAAACAAAAAAGTTTTAATTGTTTATCGTTTATAAAATAGACGTGAATAAAAGAAAAAAAGAAGGAAAATAATAATGAAATGGAGGAGAATAGGGAGTTAATTAAGGCTGATTGGAGTAAATTAAGGGTTAATAAGGGGTTACACAGAGGAACATTTGTTCAGCCCTTTGATCTGCAGATGAAGAAACAGAAATATACAAAAAGAAACAATGTTTCTTTTTATTTTAGTGTTTCAGGGCTGAGCAATGTTGTTAATAAACATTGCTGGCTGCTTTTTTTTTTTTTTCTTGACAGCTCCAATTACCGGACTTCTTTAAAGGGGTTGTAAAGCTTTGTGTTTTTTCCCCTAATGCATCCTATGCATTAAGGTGAAAAAACACCTTGCACTCTCCGCCCCCCCCCCGAGCTCCCGTTTTACTTACCTGAGCCCCGAATCTCCGTGGGCGCGTTCCCGCCTTGCTTTCCCCCAGCTCCTGTGGGCTCTTCGTTGGATGCTTGATAGCAGCGCAGCCATTGGCTCCCGCTGCTGTCAATCAAATCAACGACACGGTGCGCCGGGGGGGCGGGGCCGAGGGATACACTCGGCGGCTATGGCGGCCGACTGTATCACACGGGAGCGCGCCCGCAGGCTAACTCCCTTGGGAGAGCGCTTCCCAGAGGGGGGTTAGCTCTTGCCGAGACAGCCGCCGAGGGACCCCAGAAGATGAGGATCGGGGCCGCTCTGTGCAAAATGGACCGCACAGTGGAGGTAAGTATAACATGTTTGTTATTTAAAAAAACAAAAAACAAACCTATACAACCACTTTAACACCAGGGAGACCCACTGACAGCTCAAAGAGCCGAGCCTGAAAGTATCGGTTTCATATCGGTGCCGATATCTACATTTGCACGAGTACCGATACTTGTGCAAATACTCGGTATCGCCACTGATACCAATACTAGTATCAGTGCAACCCTAATTGTAAGCATTGGTGTGCGCAGCCTGTTGCATTAGGGTGTGCACCCCAAAGCTCAAACACACATGCACGTGTATGTATGTATGTGTATATGTATATGACACACACACACACACACACACACACACACACACACACACACACACACACTCTTATGGCAGAGCCAATGCAGTAAAAGAGAGGTGTGGTAGCACTTTATTAATGGCAGAACTGGTCAGAGGGAGATATTTCCCATCTCCCCGCTGACACAGAGTGATAATGCTAATGCGCTTGAGGTGATTAGGGTGTGCCCAGGCACACCTGGCACACCCCCTGCGCACGCCTATGATTGTAAGATATGTCCATGCAATGCCACCACCACCAAGGTTAGAAACTGTACAGTATGATGGAGATTGTATTGTATACACTGTACCCCACATACTTACAGATTATGACTGCACCACTCCAGATTGATGCAGAGACTATTATATACAATTCTATAGTCACAACATGTAGTTTCATTGGATAATAGAAACAGGAGAGAAATATCTTGTAAGTAATACAGGATTTGCCTTTGGTGACCACCTTCTGAAAATGCTGGTTGCTGTCTCTGGCTTCACTGATTCATTGTTGATTCATTGGTTGGAGTCCCTAGACCAGCCATTCCCAACTAGGGTTCCTCCAGAGATTTCTAGGGGTTCCTTAAGAAATGAGCAACTTCTGCCTCTCAGAGGAGTAACCACTGACACCAATGATCTTTTAATTATCTGTAAGTGCGGATTCTTTCCAATAACCACAAATATAAGGAGCCTTCTTTCCAGTGACCATCACACTAATGTACTGTGAGCTGTAGGTACAGTAATTATTAGCAGGGGTTCCCTGAGACCAGAAAGTTATTTCAAGGGTTCCTCCATGTTAAAAATGCTGCCCTATACTATTTATTGTACTTAAGCCCTGTGAAAAGGGGAGATCCAGGGACCCTTAAAATGCATTGGATGTTTGTTGGTCATTTACTGAACAAATAAATCATGGTTTGACTCTGGCTGGATTGTTGATTTGGTGCTTTTTTTGGTGCAACTAAATCTAGCTTCATTCTGCCTGTGAAGGTTCTCAATTCTTCAGGCCTTGGTATATCTCCTGGTATGTCTACTGGTATTAGTTAGTCACATTCAGCTGGGCTTGTTCTGTAATGTTGAAGACATTTCATATCTTCCCCACAGGGCCACTGATAGGAGGTTACAGGCAGCCCTTCTCTACGGCCCCACCAGTTTAGCAGGGGGGCCTGGCAGTACCTGCCTGTGGGCATCTCATGGTTCACCAACTTCCTAAACCCAGGTCCTACCCTTCACTGCTCCTCGCCCCTGATTACAACACCCAGAATTCCCTGTGCATAGCAGTGAAGGGGCGTGGCCAGGTGAAGCTCTCTATGTGGAAACTTTAAAAGTTCTGCTGAAAACTGTGCCAAGGGTGCAATGACAACATAAGGGACCCTGAGTAAGAGTTTAATGGGGGATTCAGAGGGTGCAGAGAGCAGGTTATTGAGGAATGCAGAGTGAGGTGTAATGGGGACTACAGGGGGTGCAGAGTGAGGAGTAACAGAGGATGCAGGGGGTGCAGAGTGAGGTGTAATGGGGGATGCAGGGGGTGCAGAGTGAGCAGTAATGGGGGATGCAGGGGGTGCAGAGTGAGGAGTAATGGGGGATGCAGATGGTGCAGAGTGGGGTGTAATGGGGGATACAGGGGGTGCAGAGTAGGGTGTAATGGGGAATGCAGGGGGTGCAGAGTGAGGAGTAATGGGGGATGCAGATGGTGCAGAATGGGGTGTAATGGGGGATACAGGGGGTGCAGAGTAGGGTGTAATGGGGAATGCAGGGGGTGCAGAGTGAGGAGTAATGGGGGATACAGGGGTGCAGAGTGGGGTGTTATGGGGGATGCAGGGGGTGCAGAGTGAGGAGTAACGGGGGATTCAGGGGTTGCAGAGTGAGGAGTAATGGGGGATGCAGGGGTTGCAGAGTGAGGAGTAATGGGGGATGCAGGGGGTGCAGAGTGAGGAGTAATGGGGGATGCAGGGGGTGCAGAGTGGGTTGTAATGGGGAATGCAGGGGGTGCAGAGTGAGGAGTAACGGTGGATGTAAAAGGTGCAGAGTGGGGTGTAATGGGGAATGCAGGGGGGCAGAGTGAGGAGTAACGGTGGATGTAGAAGGTGCAGAGTGGAGTGTAATGGGGAATGCAGGGGGGCAGAGTGAGGAGTAACGGTGGATGTAGAAGGTGCAGAGTGGGGTGTAATGGGGAATGCAGGGGGGCAGAGTGAGGAGTAACGGTGGATGTAGAAGGTGCAGAGTGGGGTGTAATTGGGAATGCAGGGCGGCAGAGTGGGTTGTAATGGGGAATTTGGGGGGGCAGTGTGAGTTGTAATGGGGATACAGAGGGTGCATAGTGCAGGACAATAGGGAATGCAGCATGTGGGGTAATGGGGATGAGGGGCCAAAGAGTGTGGGGTACCTGGGGGAGTGAGGTGTAATGCAGGGTTGATTTACTAAAGGCAAATAGACTGTGCATTCTGCAAGTGCAGTTGCTCCAGAGCTTAGTAAATGAGCAGAAGCTCTGCTGACTTCCATCATTCAATCATGTGTAAGCAAAAATGCTGTTTTTTTTTTTATTTTGGTGCAGAGAATGAGGCAGCAGACAGAAGTGACACTTTGGAGTTGATGTACTAAGGGCAAATAGACTGTGCAGTCTGCAAGTGCAGTTGCTCCAGATCTTAGTAAATGAGCAGAAGATCTACTCACTTCAATCATTCAATTATGTGTGATCAAAAATGCTTTTCTTTAAATTTTCCTTGCACTTGATTGGGTATTCTTTGCAAAGTGAATCTTTGCCTCATTTACTAAGCTCTGGAGCAAGTTAACTTGCAGAATGCACTCTGCAAAGTGCATAGTCTATTTTTTGGGAGATGTAAGTGTTGCAGAGTGCTGGGTAATGAGGAATTCAGAGGATGTAGAGTAAGGTGTAAGGGGGGTTGCATGGGGTGTGGGGTAGTGGGCAGGGCCGCTTGTAGGCAAATGCAGTTCTCCACTGTAGGTGGAGGCATCACTGCCAGTGATGTAGTGCAGCTGGAGAGGAAGTCAAGAGAAACCTCTATGGTTTCCTTGGCCCCTAGGCAGCGTTTTGATTGGCTGTGCTGCATCCAGGTGACCCCACCGGCCATTTTGGGTCAGCAGAGCCTTTTTAAGTGCCTGCCCCCAGGCTTTGGTGCACTTTTTGGCGAGTGAATAGAGCAGGGACAGTTCACCCGTCTGTCAGGGAGAGTGAATAGTGGTAGGGAGAGGTTCCGGACAAGTACAGACAGGCTATGGACACACCATCCTGCATCGAAATTCTTCCCTTCAGGCTCAGACTGGCCAGACTGCATTCCGTCTACAGAGACAGACGCCGTTGGTGCATCAGATCCTGCTCCAATCTACAAGTTTGCACAGGACTGCGAGTGTTCCCAGTTGGGGTCCCTCCCACTGGGGTGATTGTATTTTTGGGCTGTGTCTTCAATACAAGTTTTATTATTTGCAACCGGACTCAGTGTGTTTATTGCCGCTGCACCACCCTGCTGCTACTCATATGCTGATGGAGGGGGGGGGGGGGTGTCTGTATGGGGACCCTGTGACTTCTAATGATGGCCCTGCTTTTCCAAGCAACTTCTTCAGTTCCAGTGTCAAGGTTACTTTCGTACATTCACCGGAACTGAAGAACTGAGAATGCTAATTGGTTGTGCTGCAATGCTCATGTGATAACAAGGGGCATGCTGATAGGGGTAGAGTGACATAAAGATGACTTGACTACTTTGATTACCGTGCTGTCTTTATGTTGACCTACTCACATTGGGTCTGGATGTTTCCCATTGGGAATTTCCCACTTGAGAGGCAGTGGCTTCACCTTGGCTTACTTATTTAATTGCTTCACGTCCACATCATTGTAAATAGAACCCTACTGTTCTGGGACGACGTCATCTGACGTCCTCCCAAGAACGGGCCGCGATCTGTCACCGGCTGCGTCCACCGTCAGCCTGGTGGACACAGCGGGTGACTGATTACTACACTGGCCCACTGCCAGTGTCATGTGATAGCTGTGACCAATCACAGCAGACCACATGACAGTTGTAAACAATGAATGGCTTCCTTTCATGCCATTCAATGAATAAAATTGTGTTGCTAGCTGTGATTGGTCACAGTGATCACATGGCAGAGGTAATAAGGAGAGCCGGCAAAACTGTAATCTTTGAAGTGACGTTTTATTGGTACATCAGAGTGACAATAAAGCTGACGCGTTTCGGCAATAGCCTTAGTCGTAGCTAGATCACATGGCAGAAACAGGGCCAATCACAGCCCGTTTGTACCATGTGGTTAGCTATGACCAATCACAGCTATTCACAGCAATAGACCGTGTCTACAAACTGTCGTTCAGTAAAAATATTTGCTTATAACAGTGAAATTCACTGCTATAAGCAAACATAGAATGTAGAAAAAAAAAGGAAAAAACTCTGTTTAACGCCCCAGAGTGGTACAGTGTCAATATGGTAACACTGTATTGCGCTGATAACAATATGTTAAAAGAAAATAAAAAAAAATAAAGAAAAGAGAAAAAAAAAAATTTGAAAAGATTTAAAAAAAAATGTATATATATTTTTTTTTTTACATACTGTCACCAGTCAGTGTTCCTGATCACCGCCACAGCAGTTATATGATGATGTTGTACTGCACTGTTGAAAGTAAGTAAAAAATAAAAATAAAAATGTGAAAAATTTTTTGGGGAATTTAATTTTCCCCAAAAAAGTGACCAGAAATTACAACTTTAAAAAAACACGCCACGCTTCTTACTAATAACCTCAGACTGTCTACTTTCCAAAAAGGGGTCATTTTGGGGGATATCTGTACTGTCCTGGCATTTTCATGCCTCAAGAATTGAGATAGGCCGTCTGTACATCAGGACCGATCAATGTTCAGATATATCCCATAGTTTGTAGACTCTATAACTTTCCCACAGACTAAATAATAAACACTGATTTGGGTTATTTTCATGAAAGAAATGCAGCAGAATACAATTTGGCCTAAATTTATGAAGAAAGATTATTTATTTGCAAAATTTTATAACAAGAATGAAGAAAAGCGCATTTCTTTTTTTCAAATTTTTGGCCTTTTTTTGTTTATTCAAAAAAAAAATAAAAAACCCAGTGGCGATTAAATACCACCAAAAGAAAACTCTATTCGTGTGAAAATTATTCAAATTTCATATGGGTACAGTGTTGCATGACTGCTTTGAATAACTTTGTCATTCAAAATGTAAAAGCTGAAAATAGGCCTGGGCAGAAAGGGGGTAAAAGCGCCTGGTATTGAAGTAGTTAAATAATTCAATGAAAATAAGGTTACAAAGAGTGTAGCTTCCACGTATTACAGATTCCCATTGGTGACTGGATCTTTATAAAGAAAAGGTGTTATCTGCCCTACCCAGCTCTCTATGGTCTACAGAACACCTTCCCCTGATTTTACGGAGATGGTGAAGGGTGTCCTGTTGTTCAGCAGAAGAAAACAGGCAGGGCTGACAACAATGCTTGGGATTTCAGTGCGGAAGAAACAGTGTTGTCCGATAGGGGAAGTTGGACTTAATTTCTGGTAGACCAATGAGTACTTGATGCATTATTAAAGAGACAAAACATGTGGAAATTTGCATGTATTGGGCGCTATGGAGAAAATGCTTTTTTTGGAGGTTTTTTTATCCACATAAATTTTATTTATATTGTACACGATGCCTTGTATACTGAAATACGAGACATGTAGTGTCCATGAAGTGGGTGTCACACTGTGTACACAACAGGTAAGATGCATGTAGATGTAGATGCATTCTGCCAATAGGACCACCTGATACTCACTGGTCTCTCTCCAGATAGGCAGGTATTCCTCCTGCTGAATGTCAAGCATTATCTCCAGTCCATTTCCCATACCGCCCTGTCGGGACACTTTGGGGTTATTTTTGTCAGCGTTGAAGGTGTAGCATTTCCCGTATCTGGTATACACCTGTGAACAAGAAAAAAAACCACTATAAGAACACAATGGGGTAGCACACAGACTTCTGTAGATGACCATGCCTCCAAGCCTCAAAGTAATATCTCTGTCCTATTAGGGTTACCGATATTAAATCCCATTCAACCAGCCGTGTAAAAACATTAAACCAGCCTTCCTCAACTAGGGTTCCTTCAGAGGTTACAAGGGGTTCCTTGAGCAAGGAGAAATTTCTTCCTCTCAGATGTAACCACTGGCACCAATAATCTTTTTAACTTTCTGTAAGGGGGGGAAATTTTCCCAATGACCACAAATATAAAGAGCATTCTACCTGGTGACCATCACACTAATGTATGGTGATCTGTAGATATACCCTGTTTCCCCGAAAATAAGACCTAGCGTGATTGTCGGTGATAGCTGCAATATAAGCCCTACCCCCCAAATAAGCCCTACCCTGTTTCCCCCGAAAATAAGCCCTACCCTGAAAAGAAGACCTACAAGGACTTTAACTAGGGCTTATTTGGGCAGTAGGGCTTATATTGCAGCCATCACCGACAATCACGCTAGGTCTTATTTTCGGGGAAACAGGGTAGTCATTATTAGCAGGGGCTTCTTGAGACCAGAAATGTATTTCATTGGTTCCTTCACCTTAAAAAGGTTTAGAAAGTCTGTATTAGACAGTGAATAAACCTCATGGATGTGTGGGCAATAGGACTTGTGATTGCCCATAACACCCCATCTGGCTTTTTAACCTGCACTAGGGAAATTCTGATTAGTTGCTATCGGGATGCAGTATTATCTTGTTTAGGGCCCTTCATACAAAAACACCAATATTTCTAAAAGAGGCAACATGTTAGAAATTGTTTAAAAGTAACAGTTGGGATAGCATAGATGTCATAGCATAGGAAAAAAGAATAAAGTATAATTATATCGCGGACTCAAAGCAATTTATCGGTTGGGGCAGATGGTGGGACAGCCATCTTGGGCGTGCTCAGTGGAATATATGGGTCAATTTTAGATAGGAGCCAATTAACCAAACAGTAGGAAGAAACCAGGGCACCGAGAGGAAACCTGCACAAGCACAGGGAGAACATGCAAACTCAATGCAGATGGTGGCCTGACCAGGACTCGAACCATGGACCCCAGTGCTGCATGGCACTATATTTACATTTTAATATTCAGGCATACAATGAACCTGTAATACATGGAAACATAAAAACATGGAAATAACTATGTAATTAGAGATCTGGAAAAGAAGAGAAGTTAAAAGCTGAAGTACATCTACCAACACAAATTACACCAAAACTTTGATCAGATAATATCTAGGATCTGTAAGTATCATGCAGGGCTGGGACAAGAGGGGAAGCTGGGCACAGCGGAGCAAGGGGCAGAGAATGGACACAGTAAATTAATTCTACAGCATGCATTCACAGTGGAGAGGGGGGGGGGGAACAGTTCAACATCCTTGCCCTGACATGAACTTGTCCCGGTACTGGCATCATAGTTATGGGCATGGTAAGAGACTGCAAATGGAAAATCACAATTGCATTCTGTTTAACTCACAGGGGTAAAGTCTTCTTCTGTACAATTTTTCCCACAGTACATGCAATTGACAAGCATGCCATCTAGGTTGTCCCCCGTGGCACTAGGTAGGTCAGCAAAAAGCTCGGTTTCAGGGTGAATTCCAAATGAAGAAAAGTTCTGGGGATATTTAGTGGTTGCATTCAGCTGCTGGACTCTACAAAAGGTCACGGACGGAAAGTTGAGCTGTCTGGCCCATATCATCTTGACATTGGTGTGCGTTGGATAGGACAACAGGTAGTAGAAGTGCTCTAATGACCAGATGAAGAAAAGACAGAAGGAGGCAATGAAGGCTGCCATCCAGAGCAGACGGTGGAACAGGGAGTATAAGGACCTCAAGTGGCTCAGCCCGTGGATATTGGTGGATCTCAGGAATTTATCTGTGGCTTCAGCAAAGGTGCCCTTCTCCATGATGAAGGTCCTACGGAAGTTCAGTGAAGGCCCTACAGAAGTTCAACCACACAAGGAGAGAATAGATGAGATGGGCTTCAAGTTCAGAAGAACGACTATAAATGAGAGAAGATAGGATGTAACGCAGATACTAATAGATGGAGAACACAGTTATCTCTGCAGTTATTAGCTGAAATCTTGTCCATCTGAGTGGTAATAACCGGAAATTAACATCTCCCCACGCACACGTCACTATCTAGATCTGTCCCAGGAGAGAGTAGAACTGGGCAGACTCCAAGCACTTTGTGCAGCAGGGTAATGGCTTAGTGGAAAGTGCAAACATATCGACAGATAAAATAAACTAAGCACTGATCAAGTTTAAAGGGAACACCCTGGGTAAAAAAAGAAAGGCACTATACCAATGGGAGGTTTCGTGCACTTCAAATTCCAGTCTTGTGATTGAAAACTGCAGCAGTACCCTTGCTGATGGTGATGTTTTTTCGATTTTGACAGCTGTGCGGATTTGTTGCACCAACGGGAATGGGAACCAGTTGAGTGGAACTGCATTGTGTGCAATGGCTAGCTGGTTCTCTGAATTTTTATCCCTCCTCTGTTCAAAAACTGCTTCAAAAAATTGCTCTTAGATACACTTCAAGGGCTCGTATATGCTTTTAGTTTTCGACAGGTGATTAGGAGGTGATATGTCGCCTCCTCACTGCCTGTTTTAACATGGTGTCCCAAAAGTGTCCAAAAAGGCTGAGAAAGGAAGGTGGGAGCAAAAACCTATCAGAACCGGGTACCCACTGCTCCCCAAAAAAATTATTGTGCCAAATGTGGAGGGGGTGGGGGAAGGACATAATGGCAAACATCCCTTAAAGTGGAAATAAACCCTTCTATCGTTTTCAGCCAAGGAAGCCGCCATCTTGGCCTCTGTTTAATCTAGAACTGCCATGATGCTGCACATGTGATCAGTTATGACACCGACCATTGGATGGTTTGACAGTTTGGTTGAGAGCACAACCAATGGGAGTGTTACATTTCCGGCGCGTGCCGGAAAGGTAACTGTTTTATGGATGGGTTTACTTCCGCTTTAAAGCAGTGAAGTTCTGCTTTAACGGACAGTGTTTGCGGGGCAGTAAAAAGGGGCAACTGAGCAACCAAAAATGAAAATGTAAATGAGGCCTACAAAAGACATAACTGAAGGGAGAGAGACAGGAGGATTTGGTTCCAAAAGAGGGGCATGATGATGGCCGTGGCCATAGTCTGGATGTATTTGGCCCTCCAATTCTCTCTTGCTGCCGAACAAAGTGTACTGGCAGTGGGTAGGTTGGAACTGGAGACTTTTTTTCCTCTGGTACTGAGGGCTGTGTTGGAGGAGGATGAGACAGATTAGGAAGTCGAAATAAATCATAACTTTTGTGCTGTCAGCTCCACATTAAAACGTACAAATCTTTCATTTTCTAATCTCACCACACAATGTTAAGCTTTGTGCTTGTGTTCTGTAATTATCGAGCAAATGCAATTTGCCCTAAAGCCGCCGTTTTTACATAGAAAAAGCTGTCCTGCCTGGCTCATAACTGAAGAATGACATTACTTTAATTAAACAGCCCCTAAAATCCTGGTGAGGAGTGACTAAGGAGGACATCCAACCCCCAAACCAGATTTTAATTACATTGTGTTTGAGCAATGAGGAATAAGATGAAGAGAAGGGGTAGAGGAAATTTTATTCTGTGAGCAAAACAACATCAATTAGACAGGACCATGTTTGTGGGATGGGTGGGTCGGGTGGGCCGCTGTTTAGGGCACAAAGGTCACAAGGGGCAACACCAATGCTCAGAAGATACAAATTATGATTTTTTTTCCCTTATTTTGTTTCGTTATTTGGGCCAGAACTGGCTAAAGACAGAGGAAATATAGGGAAAAGGGAAAGTAGGGATTGGAGAGAGGAGTCAGAAGGTTCTGTTCAGCTCAGGAAACTTGAAACCATCTCTCATCTTTAGTTTTGTGGCTTTCCTAAAATAATTACATGACTCTTGTTTTTAGTTTTGTGGATTTACTAAAATAATTACATAGCTTTACAAAGAGGGATGTAATTTGGATACACTTATAAAGCCTCTAAATTTATAAACAGTATATACTCACAAGTTTGTTAGCACTTGATCATCACATTTATATATGAGCTTGTTGGATATCCTATTTCTAAAACTCCGCTCTTCTAGGAAGGCTTTCTACAAGATTTTGGGGTGAGTCTGTGGGAATTTGTGCCAATTCAGCCAAAAGAACATTTGTGAGGTCAGGTACTGATGTTGGATGTGAAGAGCCAGCTTACAATTGGTGTTCCAATTCATCCAAATGGTGTTTAGTAGGGTTGAGGTCAGGGCTCTGTGCAGGACACTCCCATTCCTCCACACCAAACTATGTCTCAATGGAGATGTTAGTTAGAGAAGACCTGGCTTACACTTGGTGCTCCAATTCATCCCAATGGTGTTTAGTGGGGTTGCGGTGTGGGCTCTGTGGAGGACATCTGTGTTTCTCCACACAAAACTCATCAAACCATGTCTTGGTTGAGAAGACCTGGCTTGCAATTGGTATTCCAATTCATCCCAATAGTGTTTAGTAGGGGTGAGGTCAGGGATCGGTGCAGGACACCCGTGTTCCTCCACACCAAACTCATCAAACCATGTCTTGGTTGAGAAGACCTGGCTTGCAATTGGTGTTCCAATTCATCCCAATGGTGTTTAGTAGGGTTGAGGTTAGGGCTCTGTGCAGGACACTTGTGTTCCTCCACACCAAACTCATCAAACAATATCTTTATGGAGATGTTGGTTGAAAAGACCTGGCATACAATGGGTGTTCCAATTCATCCTAATGGTGCTTAGTAGGATTGAGGTCAGGGCTCTGTGAAGGACTCTCATGTTCCTCTACACCACATGTGTCAAACACAAGGCCCGGGGGCCGAAACCGGCCCTTCAGGCCATTTCATGTGGCCCTCACACATCTCCTGTGGCATCCCCCTGCTCTCTGCCCCCCCCCCCTTGTTGCAGCAGTCGGCAGCAGATAGGAGGACAGAACACCTCCACCAGATCCTTCACTTTTCTGTGCAGCCTCATTTCCTCCTCCCCTTGTCTTAACATTCAGCAGTCTCTGGCAGCTGACTTCAGCCCTCCTCTGGTCCTCCTCCAGACCTCACACTTTCTGCTTCCTAGCTCTGCCCCGGCAGCAGCACAAGGCAAAGAGGGTGCACTGTGATGTGAGGGGGCTCTTGTCTTCTGATGGTAGGAGTGCATCCAAAATCTAGCATCTAGTCTTACATATACAACCGGCCCTTTAAGGACAGCCATAATGCTGATGCGGCCCACAATCAAAATTAAGTTTGACACCCCTGCTCTACACCAAACTCATAAAGCCATGTCTTGGTTGAGAAGTTGAGAAGACCTGGCTTACAATTGGTGTTCCAATTCATCCCAATGGTGTTTAGTAGGGTTGAGGTCAGAGCTCTATGAAGGACACCAGTGTTCCTCAACACCAAACCCATCAAACCATGTCTTTATGGAGATGTTGGTTGAGAAGACCTGGCTCACAATTGGTGTTCCAAATCATCCCAGGGTTGAGGTTAGGGCTCTGTGCAGGACACTCGTGTTCCTCCACACCAAACCCATCAAACCATGTCTTTATAGAGATGTTATTTGAGAAGACCTGTCTTACAATCAGTGTTCCATTTCACCCCAAAGGTGTTCATTAGGGTTGAGATCAGGGTTAACATCTAGGGGCTATCAAGGGGTTAAATATGTGCCTATGTGTGGTGTGTGTTCTGTGGTGCTTTTACTAAGCGATCTTTCTGTTTTTTCCCCTGCTTTGCAGGGAATAAAAATCAGTAAAATCACCTGTCACTTTTCGGAGCTCTGTGTTGTTTACAACACAGAGCTCCTTTTCCCTGAATGACAGAGACGGTGGGCATTCGTGCGTGCACCCCCTACCCAGAAGTACTGGATTACCTATCAGATATGTGATCCAGTGCAGAGAGGCCGTGTCGCCGCCATACATGTAAGTGAGGTGGTCGGCAAGCAGATATTAGGTGTGATGGTCAGGTGACAAAAAAGATACTATTAAATGATTTCACATAAGAATGCAGAGCTGCATGCTATGATTTTTATTGGTCCATGTTAAGAAGTTAGATTTTATGAGATTGAAGTGATTGGGTTTATTTCCATTTTATTGAATAAACCTGCAAATAAGCAAAAATGCTCACACAAGGAGACCAATGTGCCAGTGTTCAAAATACATTCTGAGAGGGATTTATGCAAAGAGGAAGTCTAGAGTTCAGGAAGGACATGAAGACATACAATGGTCCTCAGAATGAATTATGTGCAGAAAAAGTACGCATACAATAGTCTGCAGAGCGAATTGTAAAAGAAATGGGCTATGCCCGCAAAATGAATTTGGTGATAAAATGAGACAAACTGCAACAGTTTTCTGAATTCTGTGTAGAAAAGGGGATGCATATAACAGTCGGCAGAGAGAAAAAAGGTAATAGATACGAAACCCCAATCTACAAGAGTGGGACGGCAAGGACAACAAGACGCTCAGGTCGGTAGCGTTGTGTGCAATAAAAAAAGGACAAAGAATAATAAGGTACAGAATGGATTCTGAAAGGGAACATTGCCTAGCTGCCTTCTGTCTGTTATTTCCTATTTCAAAGTTTTTTTTAGTTTTTTTTAAAACAAGGTGTACAGTGCATAGAAAAGAAGTGAAACATTGTCCCATGTAGAGTATAAAAGAGAAGAGCCCCTTGCCAAGGCACAGGAATCACATTGCAGAAAGGACATTGGTATTTTAGGCAGATGGGATGCAGCAGTCCTACAGCGACGATGTTCTGCAGGATCACTGTGCGGGGAAATAGTCTGCCGTTTCTGCTTCAGCAACATATTCCAATAAGAGCCTGAAAAGCTTCACCGGCTCTCTTTTGCTGCATCCTGAGACTTCTCATTAAGCACGGGAAGATTTTGCACATTTGTTGCCATAATCTTATTGGTATTAAGTACCCATCTGCCGTATTGATTGTTTCAGTGCCGTGAAAAATTCCACATTCAGTCTACTGTTAACCCTTCTCTGGCTGGGTAACCGCAGCTGATGGTGGAATGCTTGCTTACAGGAACTCCATCTATATGATTGCACAGTACAACCTCCATCTATATAATAGCACAGTACAACCTTCATCTATATGATGGCACTAAACAACCTCCATCTATATGATGGCACAGTACAACCTCCATCTATATGATTGCACAGTACAACCTCCATCTATATAATAGCACAGTACAACCTCCATCCATATAATAGCACAGTACAACCTCCATCTATATAATAGCACAGTACAACCTCCATCTATATGATGGCACAGTACAACCTCCATCTATATGATGGCACAGTACAACCTCCATCTATATGATGGCACAGTACAACCTCCATCCATATGATGGCACAGTACAACCTCCATCTATATAATAGCACAGTACAACCTCCATCTATATGATGGCACAGTACAACCTCCATCCATATGATGGCACAGTACAACCTCCATCTATATAATAGCACAGTACAACCTCCATCCATATGATGGCACTGTACAACCTCCATCTATATAATAGCACAGTACAACCTCCATCTATATGATGGCACAGTACATATGATGGCACAGTACATATGATGGCACAGTACAATCTCCATCTAATGGTATGATGGCACAGTACATCCTCCATCTACTGTACAGAGTGATATATACTTATTATTACAGTTACAATACAGGAGGGTTAGGAGGGCGCTGTTTTTAAGACAATCTAAAAGAGAGTAGAAAGTGGGGGATGAGTTGATGGAGAGAGTAGATGTACAGTTGGTGGGTGGTGGTGTAAAAAGCTTCTCTGAAGTTAAAGAGTTTTCATTTACATGTGCGGCAGGCAATTGAGCCGTGGTTTTACTGCCCCCCCGGACGGTGACATGCAACCATTCCTGGCTGCACACAAGGCGCCACCGTGATGCTGTGCTTTGCATCTGCTGCAAAAATTCAGCAGCATGTTGCTTTTGCTGAATGTGACTAATGCTGGTCTCTGGCCAATGTGTGATAGGACCTCGTTGTCGGAAATTCCGACCGTGTGTGGGCTCCATCACACATTTTCCATAGGAATTTCTGACACACAAAGTTTGAGAGCAGGATATAAAATTTTTCGACAACAAAATCCGTTGTCGGAATTTCCGATCGTGTGTACACAAATCCGACACACAAAGTGCCACGCATGCTCAGAATAAATTAAGAAATGAAAGCTATTGGCCACTGCCCCGTTTATAGTCCCGACGTACGTGTTTTACGTCACCGCGTTCAGAATGATCGGATTTTCCGACAAATTTGTGTGACCGTGTGTATGCAAGACAAGTTTGAGCCAACATCCGTCGGAAAAAATCCATGGATTTTGTTGTCGGAATGTCCGATCAATGTCCGACCGTGTGTACGGGGCATTAGAGGAAAACCTACATTTTGAGGGTAGAGAGTTCCAGAAGGAGGAGAAGCTCTGGAGAAGTCCTGTGAGCATGGGAGGAAATCCGAGAGTTAGAAAACAGGAGGTTCTGGGAGCAGGCAGGAGGGCAGTTTGGGTGATATTTTGAGAGGAGGATGGTGATGTGGGTGGGGGGTGTTGTTGTCATGTCCTCCATGTTTCCCTCCTCATTGGGCACCAAGCAAGGGTCACATGAGAGGCCTACCCCGGGGTGGGTTCTTCTGGGCTATGTTAGGCACCTTTATACAGGGTCACACATATGGGGTACCTCTGTTTTGTGTCGTCTTCATCAATTCCCTGGGACGAGTCTGAGGTAGCTGCGGCATACTCAACCTTAACCACTTGCCGCCCGCTATATAGCGAAATGACGTTGCCAAAGTGGTTGTGTTATCCTGACTGGACGTCACATGACATCTTTCAGGATAACAAGCCGCTGTGCGCCCCTGAGGGTGCGCATCACGGCGATCGTTGTTGCGGTGTGTCAGTCTGACGGAGACTCTTTATCACGTGATCACATGTCCAATCACGGCTGATCACAGTGTAAACAGGAAGAGCCGTTGATTAGCTTTTCCTCACTCGTTTCTCTGTCAGACGCGAGTAGAGGAGAGACGATCGGCTGCTCCTCTGACAGGGGGGGGTCTGTGCTGATTGATTATCAGTGCAGCCCCCCTGAGGATGCCCACACTGGACCACTAGGGACGCCACCAGGACCACCAGGGATGCCCACCACTAGCCACTACCAGGTATGCCACCCATGGCCACCAGGGATAACAATCAGTGCCCACAATGTATGCCAATCAGTGCCCACAATGGATGCCTGCCAATCAGTGACGTCCATCAGTACCATCCATTAGTGTACATCAGTGCCACCTATCAGTGCCCACCCATGCCCATCCGTGCCGCCTATCAGTGCCCATCCGTGCCGCCTATCAGTACCCATCTGTGCCACCTATCAGTGCCCATCAGTGCCGCCTTTCAGTGCCCATTAGTGCCGCCTTTCAGTGCCCATCAGTGCCACCTATGTGTACCCATCAGTGCTGCATATCAGTGCCACCTATCAGTGCCGCCTATCAGTGCCCCATCAGTGCCGCATATTAGTGCCCATCAGTGCCACCTCATCAGTGCCCATCAGTGCCGCCTTATCAGTGCCTGTCAGTGCAGCCCCATCAGTGCCCATCAGTGAAGGAGAAAACGTACTTATTTACAAAGTTTTGTAACAGAAACAAAAAAAATGTTTTTTTTCAAAATTTTCAGTCTTTTTTTTATTTGTTTAGCAGAAAATAAAAACCCCAGAGGTGATCAAATACCACCAAAAGAAAGCTCTATTTGTGGGAACAAAATGATAAAAATGTAGTTTGGGTACATTGTAGCATGACCGCGCAGTTGTCATTCAAAGTGCGACAGCGCTGAAAGCTGAAAATTGGTCTGGGCAGGAAGGTGTATAAGTTCCCAGTATTGAAGTGGTTAAGGAGGGACAGTCCCTTGAAATCAGGTACAGTTGGGAGCTATGGAATCTGCTGGCTGCTGTGGTTTACCATAGAGCTGGCCTTGGCTCAGATGGTCCCTGGCCATCTCTATGACCCTCGAAGCGACGACATGACGTCACGTCCAGCTCTGGCAGATGTAAACACTGCCATTTGTTTGCTGGAAAGCCTGAGATTTAAAAATGTTTTTTTGATCTCAGGTTTCCCAGCATAGAAGAGAGATGTGGATACTTATAGACCCCAGACCTCCCCGTAAGAGGACCTGTCATGCCCTATTTTTTTACAAGGGATGTTTACATTTCTTGTAATAGGAATAAAAGTGATCAAAAAATAAAAAAATTAAAGGGAAAGTGTAAAAATGAAAAAAAAATAAAATAAAATAAACAATAAAAATAAATTAAACATTTTTAAAGCGCCCCCATCCCCTCGTGCTTGCACGCAGAAGTGAACGCATACGTAGGTCGTGCCCGCATATGTAAACGGCGTTCAAACCACACGTGTGAGGTATCGCTGCAATCATTTATGCAAGAGCAATAATTCTAGCACTAGATCTCCTCTGTAACTCTAAACTAGTAACCTGTAAAAAAATTTAAAGCATCGCCTATGGAGGTTTTTAAGTACCGTAGTTTAGCCCCATTCCATGAGAGTGCGCAATTTTAAAGGGTGACATGTTATAGGTATCTATTTACTTGGCGCAACATCGTCTTTCACATTATACAAATAAATGGGGTAATATTGTGTTTTGTTTTTATTCACGAAAGTGTTTTTTTTTCCCCAAAAAAATCATGTTTAAAAAATTGCTGTGCAAATACCGTGTGACATAAAAAATTGCAACGAGTGCCATTTTATTCCCTAGGGTCTCTGCTAAATATATATATATATATATATATACAGTGGGGATGGAAAGTATTCAGACCCCCTTAAATTTTTCACTCTTTGTTATATTGCAGCCATTTGCTAAAATCATTTAAGTTCATTTTTCTTCCTCATTAATGTACACACAGCACCCCATATTGTACACACAGCACCCCATATTGTACACACAGCACCCCATATTGACAGAAAAACACAGAATTGTTGACATTTTTGCAGATTTATTAAAATAGAAAAACTGAAATGGTATTCAGACCCTTTGCTGTGACACTCATATATTTAACTCAGGTGCTGTCCATTTCTTCTAATCATCCTTGAGATGGTTATACACCTTCATATGAGTCCAGCTGTGTTTAATTATACTGATTGGACTTGATTAGGAAAGCCACACACCTGTCTATATAAGACCTTACAGCTCACAGTGCATGTCAGAGCAAATGAGAATCATGAGGTGAAAGGAACTGCCTGAAGAGCTCAGAGACAGAATTGTGGCAAGGCACAGATCTGGCCAAGGTTACAAAAAATTTCTGCTGCACTTAAGGTTCCTAAGAGCACAGTGGCCCCCTATAATCCTTAAATGGAAGACGTTTGGGACGACCAGAACCCTTCCTAGAGCTGTCCATCCGGCCAAACTGAGCTATCGAGGGAGAAGAGCCTTGGTGAGAGAGGTAAAGAAGAACCCAAAGATCACTGTGGCTGAGCTCCAGAGATGCAGTCGGGAGATGGGAGAAAGTTGTAGAAAGTCAACCATCACTGCAGCCCTCCACCAGTCGGGGCTTTATGGCAGAGTGGCCCGACGGAAGCCTCTCCTCAGTGCAAGACACATGAAAGCCCACATGGAGTTTGCTAAAAAAACACCTGAAGGAAGATGGTGAGAAATAAGATTCTTTGGTCTGATGAGACCAAGATAGAACTTTTTGGCCTTAATTCTAAGCGGTATGTGTGTAGAAAACCAGGCACTGCTCATCACCTGCCCAATACAGTCCCAACAGTGAAGCATGGTGGTGACAGGACGACTGGTTGCAATCGAGGGAAAGATGAGTGCGGCCAAGTACAGGGATATCCTGGACGAAAACCTTCTCCAGACTGCTCAGGACCTCAAACTGGGCTGAAGGTTTACCTTCCAACAAGACAATGACCCTAAGCACACAGCTAAAATAACAAAGGAGCGGCTTCACAACAACTCCGTGACTGTTCCTGAATGGCCCAGCCAGAGCCCTGACTTAAACCCAATTGAGCATCTCTGGAGAGACCTAAGAATGGCCGTCCACCAACATTTACCATCCAACCTGACAGAACTGGAGAGGATCTGCAAGGAGGAATGGCAGAGGATCCCCAAATTCAGGTGTGAAAAACTTGTTGCATCTTTCCCAAAAAGACTCATGGCTGTATTAGATCAAAAGGGGCTTCTACTAAATACTGAGCAAAGGGTCTGAATACTTAGGACCATGTGATATTTCAGTTTTTCTTTTTTAATAAATCTGCAAAAATGTCAACAATTCTGTGTTTTTCTGTTAATATGGGGTGCTGTGTGTACATTAATGAGGGGAAAAAATGAACTTAAATGATTTTAACAAATGGCTGCAATATAACAAAGAGTGAAAAATTTAAGGCGGTCTGAATACTTTCCGTCCCCACTGTATATATAATGTTTGACGTGTGACATATAAAAAAAAGGAGTGCCATTTTATTCCCTAGGGTCTCTGCTAAAATATATATATATATATATATATATATATATATATATATATATATATATATATATATATAGTGTTTGGGGGTTCTGAGTAATTTTCTAGCAAACATTTTCTGCAGCTTCTAATGCACATTGTGAGAAGCTCACAGTGTGCAGTGAAATCAGAGCAAGCCATTTCTGTACAGCAGGGGAGACTGTACAACAGTGCAAGATGGAAGGCAAAGGCAGATATCATCTGAGAATGAAGGAACTAATAAGAAATAAAAGATCAGTTTAGAAACACTGAATAAAACTTATTAAAACGATTTTAGTTCCATTTTAAGGTGCCTAATGGCAATAAACAGATAATGAGCAGCCGGAAACAGACATTGTCCAAGTGTCTGCAGCCTGCAGACAGGCGGATTGCTCATTATTACCGAACGTTCTCATTTGTTATTCACTATTAAAGAGCAGTACAGGGCTGTCTGATTCAAGATTAGCCACTTGCCGACCAAGCCTTTTCTGGCACTTTTTGCTTACAAGTTTAAATCAGTATTGTTTGCTAGAAAATTACTTATAACCCCCAAACAATATATATATATCTTTATATTTAGCAGAGACCCTAGGGAATAAAATGGCAATTGTTGCAATTTTTTATGTCACACAGTATTTGCGCAGCGGTTTTTCAAAGGCATTTTTTTTTTTAAATACAATTTAATGAATAAAACAAAAAATAAAACACAATATATACCCCAATTTGTCAGTAAACTATGAAAGATGATGTTAGGGCAAGTAAATAGATACCCAACATGTCGCGCTTTTAAAATTGCGCACACTCATGGAATGGCGACAAACTACGAAACTTAAAAATCTCCATAGGCGGCGCTTTAAAAATTATTACAGGCTACCAGTTTAGAGTTACAGAGGAGGTCTGGTGCTGAAATTATTGTTCTCGCTCAGATGTTCGTGGTGTGGTCTGAACACCGTTTACATATGTGCGTGTGAGCACGGAAAGGTTGGGGGTGCTTTAAAAACATTTTTTTCCTCTTATTTTTTTTATTTTTTATTTCTAAACTGTCCCTTGAATCTTTTTTAACACTTTTATTGCTTTTACAAGCAATGTAAACATCCCTTCTAATAGGAATGAAAGGATGACAGGTCCTCTTTATGGAGAGTTCTGGGGTCAAAAAGACTCAAAATTTCTTCTTTACCTTTAAAAGCAAAAGATTAAGAAAAAAAAAAAATGTTTTTATCTTTTGCTTTAAAAAAAGAAAAAAAATTAAATTTACTTCCACCTTAGACCGGAATTGAGGTCATGGCATCGCTCCAGTCCTCCAAGGCCATAGAGGAGATCAGAGACAATCTGGTCTCTGTCCGCCTCTGTGACCAGCCAGCCGAAACGTCTGACCGTGAAAACAGTTAGCCCGAGAAAGACCAGTGAGTGGCAAGAGGGGGGATACCCTACCAGGGGGGGGGGGGAAGGGGTGAGGGGGGAGTCTCCTCCCATCGCTTCTGAAAGCACGATTCAGCAGCTCAGACCGCTTTTAAGGGAAAGCCAGCCGCCGACTGAATCACCCCCCCCTCAGGTTTATGGCTGATAACTTCAGCCATAACCCCGGTAAACCACTTGATCATTTTAATTGCAGTCCTTGACTTAGATAGTAATAGTCCTGCACACAGTGACAGGTTCCAAAATATATTCATTTGCCTTTATATGAATACATTTTGGGACCTGTGACTGTGTGCAGGACTATTACTACGTACCCAGATCAGCCATAACATTATGACCCCCTGATAGGTAAAATTAATAACATTGAATATCTTGTTACAATGGCATCTAAAGTGGGTGGGATATATTAGACAGCAAGTGAACATGTTGTCTCTGAAGTTGTTGTGGTGAAAGCAGAATAGGTAGGTATAAGGATTTGAGGACTAAATTGTAATGGTTGGACAACTGGATTAAAGCAACTCCAAAACTGTGGCCCTTGTGGGGTGTTCCTGGTCTGCAGTGGTCAGGACCGACCAAAAGTGGTCCAGGGAAAGAAAACCAGTGAACTGGAGAGAGGGTTATGGGCAGCCAAAGCTCATTGATGTATGTGGGGATTGAAGACGGGCCTATATAGTCTGATCCAATACAAGAGATCCTGTAGCTCAAATTAATGAAAAAGTTAATGTTGGATCTGATAGAAAGGTGTCAGAACACACAGTGCATCGCAGGTTGTTGTGTATGGGGGCTGCGTAGCTGCAGACCGGTCAGAGTGTCCATGCTGACCCATGTCATCAGAACTGGACCACGGGGCAATGGAAGAAGGTGGCCTGGTCTGATGAATTCAAGAATGGTTTGAGGAACACAGCAAAGATTCTGAGGCGTTGATTTGGCCTCCAAATTCTCCAGATCTCAATCCAATCGAGCATCTGTGTGCGATCTGTCACTGGCTGTGGCCACGAGACACAGCCAATGATTGATCAGTGTACCAGCTCACTATCGGTAAAATGTGACCACCATGACCAATCACAGCAGGTCACATGACAGTTGTACACAATGGATGGCTTCCTTTCATGCCATCCATTGTATACAATTGTGTTGCTAGCTGTGAAAAGTCAATTTGGTCACATGGTACAGACAGGGCCAATCACAGCCAATCTGTACCATGTGATTAGCTTTGGCTAGTCACTCACCACAAAACAAACTGAATGGATCAGGTTCATTCAGTAAAAGGCTTGCATCTAGCAATGTAATTATTCCTATAAGCAGACATAATGCCTAAAAGAAAAAAATCCTGATCACTTCTTCACAGTAGTACCATGTTACTATGGTCAAATAATATTACAGTGTATTTAAAAAAAAAATCGTAACAAAAAAGTAAAATTTTAACATTTTTTTTTTCCATATTGTCACCAGTCAGTGTCCCTGATCACCACCACACCAGTTATATAATGACACCATAGTGCACTGGTAGTATGAAAGAAAAAATAAAAAATAAAAAATGTATTTTTTTAATTTCTTAATTTTCCAAAAAATTATGACAAAAAAAATTACAACTTCAAAAAACCTGCCTTGCCTCTTACTAAATACCTTGGATTGTCTACTTTCAAAAAAGGGGTCATTTGGGGGATATTTGTACTGTCCTGACATTTTTGGGCCTCAGGAAATGAGATAGCCTGTACATCAGGATTGGTCGATTTTCAGATATACACCATAGTTTGTGGACTCTATAACTTTCCTACAAACTAAATAATATACACTGATTTGGGATATTTTCACCAAAGAAACGTAGCAGAATACATTTTTGGTCTCAATTTATGACGAACAATTATTTATTTGCAAAATAAAGAATAAAACATTTTTAATCTTTTTTCATATATTTGGCAAAAAATAAACACTCCAGTGGTTATTAAATACCACCAAAAGAAAGCTCTATTTGTGTGAACAAAATTATAAAAATGTAGTTTGGGTACAGTGTTGCATGACCGCGCAATTGTCAATTAATGTGCGAGAAGTTTGTTCACTTCTACGTATGTAAATGTGAGAGAATATGTTTTAAGCTTATTAAATTTTTATCAAAAATGGAATTACACTATGTAGATTTCTCTTGCCATCTTCACTACACATGTGCATATCAGGAGCAGAGCCAGTGAAGAGGACAACAAAGACCAGCATGCCCAGGGTATTTACTAAGCGCACATTACTCCTATCACTGGGAGTTCATAACAGCTGGTGAGTGAGTGGGCACGACTTGCACTTTATTTGAACCTACAGCACCTTGGCACTTATTTTTGGCATGATTTAGGATCACTGACTTTTTATATGGAGATTATGTTGATGTATTATGTATTTATTGCTAACAATTAGGAATTGTTTTATGTTTTGATACCCTGATCACACGGTTTATTAGGGGGAAGGTAACCCCCCCTTTGGGTAGTAGCACTCTATATAATTTTTTGTCAAAAACTTGTGTTGTGTCTTTACTCACTATTTACACGTTTTTGGTGAATGGGTACGGGTACAACGTATCCCATACGCATTCACATAGGGGGCGGATCTGGGGGACCCCTTGTTAAAGAGGGCTTCCAGATTCTGATAAGCCCTCCACCTGAAGACCCCCACAACCACCGCCCAGGGTTGTGGGGAAGAGGCCCTTGTCCCCATCAACATAGGGACAATGTGCTTTGGGGTGGGAGGTGATGGGCAGAGCGGCAAAGCACCCCCCCATGTTGAGGGCATGTGGCCTGCTATGGTTCAGGAGAGGGGGAAGAGCAAGCATTGGGATCTGTACGACACGCTTAAAAAAAAAAAAAAAAATTGGAGTGGGGTTCCCCTTAAAATCCATACCAGACCCGAATGGCCTGGTATGGATTGGAGGGGGTACCCCACGCTGTTTTTTTCTGAATTTCCACTGCCAACATTCTTTTGCTTACATTTCAGCTCTCAGCGGGGAAGCCCGCTGACAGCTGATGAGTCATCGGTTGTTAAGGACGTGGCGCCTGGCTTTCCGGCCCGCTGCTTAACCACCAGCTATTCTTAACACAGAATTAAGATCAATCGATCATTTTTCAACCAATCAGAATTTTAATTGTTCCAAAAATTTGGAATTTGTTAGAAAACAAATATATGAAAAAAAATTACACTAATTTCAACGAAATTTGTTACTATTTCATTCGGAGATTTGGATACATCCGAATCACCGAATAACCAAACATTTGGCCGAATTCACATTCGGACCGAAATGAATTGCGCATGTCTATGCATCACCCTTCTATGTCCTCCTTGCTGTAAAGGCCAGTTATAGGTTGGGTTGGTTGCCAGATGATGATTCATGTAGCATTTACTTCCTGGATCTGCCCTTAGCTCAGGCATGCAGACAGGAGGGGTATGCTTAGCTGAGAAAGCCCCTCCCTCCCTCCTGAAGACTCCTGGGATGTATGATATCATTGTGGCCTAGGCCAGAAACCAGGGAGTAACTAAAGAAATGTAAAAAAAAAAAAGTTTAAAGCAAGAAATATAATGCACTTTCCTATCTATTTACTAATACTAACAGCAACAAGGATTAACAATAGTCAACGGTGATTGAGAGAGTGAAGTTCCTCTTTAAGTATAGAAATGATTATATTCACGCCATGAGCCCCGAGCCAGTCTCGACGCGCAATGGCAGCGCTTACAATTCCACATTGCTTTGTATTGATTTATAGTGATTTTGATGGTCATCTCCCCCGCTGCTGCTTTAATACATGAATAGAGACTTACAAGGTTTGAGGGAGCCGTTGGGGAGATCGTCCATGCAAAATGAAACATTTACATCAAACGGCCAGTAATGGCGGCTTGCAAATCGACTGTTAATATTTGATAAAGGTTGGTAATCTCTGGGTGCATTTCCAGGGGGAGAGGTGAGGTGTCACCAAGGCTCTCCGTCTGAGTGATGTTGTCTAACTACCTGTCTGCAGAAGAGACCGCAAGCTCCTCCAGGCTGGTGTCCTCATCAAATATTAACTCCTCGCCATCGCTGGAGGTGCAGGCAACGGTGGACAATGGATGCACCTGTCATCCGATTGGCCATTTTGGTACTTTGAAGCTGCAGCTGATACATCCTCCTCTAGGAGCTTCTGAAAGGAGGAAGTATGTGGTGCCCCTAGCACTCTGCTTATATCACAATGTATAATAGAGCCTCTTGTACTAAAGTGAACGGAAACCGTAACAATGAATGTCTCCTATTTTTTCCCTATGGGTTGGTAAAGCCGAACTCCAGCCAAAAGTAACAAGAAAAAAAAAAAGAGCCCACTAAAGCATACGTTTTCAGATCCAGCTTTTACTGCAAAATTCACCTTCAATACAGAGATTTCTCCTGCAGTACTTTTTTTCTGCCACTAGATGGAAGCGCAGGCAGGCTGTGCAATGGATGCACCTGTCATCTGGTCGGCCATGCTGGTACTCCAAAGTTGCAGCTGATCCTTTCTCTGGAAGCTTATGAACAGAGGAAGGCTCTGTGGTGCCTCTAGGACTCTGCAAATGTCAAAAAAGTCCTCTTGTATTAAAATCTATGTAAACCTCAACAATTAATGTGTATTATTTGCTCCTTTTTTCGTTTGGTAAAGCAGAACTTCATCCAAAAGTAAAAAGAAAAAAAAAATGAAGAGCCCATTAAAAAACAAAATAAGAACACCAGCTTTTGCTGCTTTATTCTCCTTCAATCCAGAGATTTCTCCTGCAGTACTTTTTTCTGCCACTAGATGGAAGCGCAGGCAGGCTGTAGAATGGATGCGCCTGTCATCTGGTCGGCCATGTTGGTACTCCAAAGTTGCAGCTGATCCGTTCTCTGGAAGCTTATGAACAGAGGAAGGACTCTGTGGTGCCTCTAGGACTCTGCATATGTCAAATAGGTCCTCTTGTATTAAAATGTATGTAAACCTCAACAATTAATGTGTATTATTTGCTCCTTTTTCGTTTGGTAAAGCAGAACTTCATCCAAAAGTAAAAAATAAAAAATAAAAAATGAAGAGCCCATTAAAAAACAAAATAAGAACACCAGCTGTTCCTGCTTCATTCACCTTCAATCCAGAGATTTCTCCTGCAATTATTTTTCCTGCCACTAGATGGAAATGCAGGCAGGCTGTACAATGGATGCACCTGTCATCTGGTTGGCCATGTTGGTACTTCGAAGTTGCAGCTGATCTATCCTTTTGGGGCTTATGAAAAGAGGAGGAATCTGTTGTGCCTGTAGCACTCTGCATACGTCAAATAGTATTAGGCAAGAAAACCGCGCTAGTGTACCAACACAAATAGTGTAAACAAAGCAGCAGCTTAAGGTGAGATACACACAGAATGATAGACAGAAAACGAGAAAAGCTGTGCTAAATAGTCCCAAATGTTGCAGGAAAATTCTTCGTTAAAACTGCATGTTATTGATCAACTTATAGGATGGAATAAATCCTCTTCCCAGTGGCACCACAGTGATTTCAGCCAAAAAATGCCCCACCACCTTAAAAAAACCTGCTTCCCGGAGGGCAAGCAAAAAAGGCATGTGGCTATAGCCCAGCCAAGGCCTTTAGCTTGCTTGGGCGATCTCTGGCCGAGTAACCCAGTATCACCGGATGAATGGCTGTAGATCTCCCAAGCCCTGGCACCGTGGAGTCAGTGACCGTTACATTCAGCAATTGACCCAGAAAAAAAGACTGACCATAATGTAATACAGTCTAACCCGTTTAATTTGTAAAAAAGTAATGCACTTACATTTAATTTGTTTAAAAGTTGCATATAAAGACAAAGCTGGCTGGCAAACAACAGAAGCCTGTCCTATTACACAGCGTGGTGATGACAGCAAGTACCCTCCTCCAGGCGCGTTTCGTCATACATGACGTTGTCAATGGGGAAACGTCAAATAGGGCCTCTTGTATTAAAGTGAATGCAAACCTCAACAGTGAATGCCTCTTGTTTGCTCCCCTTTGGTTTGGTAAGGCAGGACTCCAGCCAATTATAACAAGAAAAACATGAAGAGCCCACTAAAAGATAAAATAACAAAATCAGCTTTTGCTATACAACATTCAACTTCAATCTGGAGATATCTCCTGCAGTACTTTTTTCTGCCACTAAATAGAAGCGCAGGCAGGCTGGACAATTTAGGCACCTGTCGTCTGGTCGGCCATGTTGGTACTCCAAAGCCGCAGCTGATCCGTTCTTTGAAAGCTTATGAAAATAGGAGGACTCTGTGGTGCCTCTAGGACTCGGCTTACGTCAGATAGGACATCTGCTATTAAAGTGGATGTGAACCCCAACAATTAATGTCTCTTATTTGCTCCTTTTTCGTTTGGTAAAGCAGAACTCCAGCTAACTCCAGTACCGATACTCGTGCAAATGCTTAGAATCAGCACAGAGCTAATTAGAACCCCTGTCAGGTTTTTATTGCTGTCGGTGCCCCTTGTACTGTTTACCGTTATCCCTGAAAGTGAAAATAAATCACAAATTTTGGGTTGTCACAGAACAAGAATAAAGGGAAAATCTTGTAATGGGGACACTAGTTCTCAATTTGGAAAGACTTTCCCTCTTTTCCTGTTTTGGCATAAAAAATAAATAAAAAAAACTGACTGGGGTTATAACACTCCCTTGTTCTATACAAAATGAAAAAAAGTTTTTCCCTTAGTTCTCCTTTACTGATTCACTAGTGGATATCTCCATAGGGTTCAGCTTTCTTCTTTATTCCTCTGTGTGGTCACATTGTGCTTGCAGAGGATGCAGTAAGAGGAGTGAGCACTGCACCAAATCCAATGTCAGGGACAGAGCCATGTGCTTTTATTATCATCATAACTGTGACAGGCTCTGTGCCTGAAGGACAAACAATCTCTGGGCCAGATATCTGGGCTGCCGGAATCCCTTACCAGGCACAGTGATAGCATGAGGCATCTCGGAGATCAGTGATTGGCAGATGTGACTGCCGAAAGGAGCCACCATGCGCATTCATGGCAGTCAGTTGTCACCTATGCAAAAGAGAAGAGTCTGCTTTTGTTTTTTGTTTTCAATCTTAGTTTATTTTCAAAAGTAAGAACACAAAGAATATAACAGAAAAATACCGTTCTTTACAGTATGGCATCACATATAGTATACATAGAATAGTGAGGTGTACTTTACCCATGTATAAACAGGAGTGATCATTTTAACATACAGCTTTCGGTGAACTACTGGTATATCATATTGTATATTGAAATCTTTATTCTAAGAGAGGAATAATATGCGGGTGGGGGTCAACAGATAATGAACCTTGTAGTTTCGCGGGTTGGTGTTATCTGAGGGTTCCCTCTCAACGAATTAGAATGCTGTAGAAGTCTTTTATTCACCTATTATAGATAATCAAGTCATTTAGCTATTCCAAAGATATGATCTTTAACTATATATGTGAGTGGTCGGTTCAGTACTTAACAAAGAGGAAACAGAAAAAGTCAGAAATAAGATCGTGAGTAGAAGTGTGGGATGGTACCTGAGGCACCAGGCACTCCAGCATGGCTAATCGGCGGGTAAGGGTGGGGTATCTCTGACCCAAAGGGAAAACTCATCAGAATAGCGAAACATGGACCATGAGGTCCAGGTGGCGGTAAACTGCTCCTCCTTTCCCACTTCCTCCACCAACAGGCGCTCCAGATCTCTTATCTGGTCCACTTCAACCGCCCATTCTCCCAAGGAAGGCACATCTGTCGTTTTCCAATGTCGGGGGATCATTGTCCTAACTGCTGCCAGAAAGTGGCGCAGTACATCTTTTTTAATCGACTTGAGGGGGCCTGGGAGTATAGATAATAGGACTATCTCTGGTGTGGGTTTGATTGATGTCGCCATCAGCCTGCTGTAAAGATCAAAGACCTTTTGCCATAGTTTCCAGATTGGAGGGCAAGCCCACCAGATGTGAAGCATTGTCCCGCTAGAGGACAGGCATCTCCAACATACGTCTGTCAAAGAGGGGTTAAACTTTTTAATATCTACTGGGCATCTGTACCACCTCGTTAATAATTTAAACCCTTTTTCTTGGTTCTTGGTTGCCAGGGAAATCCTATGCGTTAGGATAAAGCTTTTTTGCCAATCAGTGGGGGAGATGGAGTGTTGCAGCTCCGCTTCCCATTTCTGTGTATATGTTGGAAGGTCAGGGGCGTATTCGTTCAGTAGTAGGGAATACAACAGTGATACTACATGTATTGGTGGGTCTGGTTGTAAAAGCAGTTCGTCAAAGTCTGATGGGTCGGCCAGTATCTCTGAGATGGATGAGAAAGTGCGTATGTATGACGTTATTTGACCCCTTTGTAACCACATTGTTGAGGTCCCTAATTCCGTCCGAGAGGGTATGTCCGTTCTCAAGGATGGGTCAGCGCGTAAGACCTGTGCTAAACGTCTATGGCTATCCCTACTCCAGGGTCCAAATCTTAACTTGTTCGCTGCTGGGGGGAAAGTTGTTTTTTTTTGTTTTTTTTTCTGGCCAAATAAAAGCACTTTTTTATTTTATATGTTTTTACATTTTTGTATTTATTTTAATATTTAAAAAAAATGTATTTATTATATTATTTAATGGTATTGTTGTATTTGTTTTTATTATTTTATTATATAATTTTTTACTTATTATTATTATTATCGTTATTATTATTATTATTATTATTATTATTACATTAATAATATTATTATTATTATTACTTTATCATTATTATTATTATTATTACTACTACTTTATCATTATTATTATTGATATTATTATTATTACTTTTTTATAGATTTTATTTCATTATATATTTTATTTTTAGATTTATTTTTACAATTTTATATTTTTATTTATTTATTATATATTTTATATTTATATATTTTGTGATATATTTTAAAGTATAACTGAAGGCAAAAGTTTTTTTTTTTTTTTTTGTTTGTTTTGGATAGCATGGGGAGGTATTAGAATGGTTTTTATTTTGTGCCTAAGTGAGAATGACTTTGTGCTCTTGGTTCCTCGTGGCGCGGACTCCACAAGTGCGCAGATGTGCTGAAGGGCTCTGCCTGGACTTCAGGTTGCCGCCGAGACCTTTTGGCACCTCTGCGTACATGCGGGGAGTTGGTTGGGGGTTTCCCTGTGCATGTGCAAAAATGCCGCATTTATGGAGGTCCCGAATCTCAGGTTGTCTGCGCATGCGTGGGGAAACAAGCAGATGTTCCACAGGTCTCTCCCAGGTCCTGAAGGCCAGGCAGACCCCTTTGGCACATCTGGCAACATGTCAGATTTTTCAAAGGTGGCGGTGCTGGCGGGGAGCGAGAGCAGTGCCAGCGTTGCAGGGACTGAAGCTCTTAACTCTTTTAATCACTGACGGGACAATCACAAGGCTTTGGTGATAAGCAAAGCCAATTCAATGGCTTGGCTTTGTTTATAAACAAAGAAAGCAATTAACGACTGTATCAGCACTGACATCAAGATTACTCAGTGTTGTTGCAAAGCCCTTTCAATGTGTTTATAAACAAAGCCATGTCACACAGAAACAGCTGCCAAGAAAGCCGATAATGGGCAGTAATGTCTGATTTGGCTTTGTTTATCAACACAGCTCTGTGATGTCATTTCAGTTCATCATGGTCATTACTGGCTTTGTTGACAACTGTTGCTGTGTGGCATGTTTTTGTTGTTAGCACTGACATGGCAATCACATGGTTTCATTGATAAACAAAGCCAATTAACCACTTGCTTACCGGGCGCGTAAACCCCCCTCCTGCCCAGACCAATTTTTAGCTTTGAGCGCTGACGCACTTTGAATGACAATTGCGCAGTCATGCTACACTGTACCCATATGAAATTTTTATCATTTTTCCCCCCACAAATAGAGCTTTCTTTTGGTGGTATTTAATCACAGCTGGGGTTTTTATTTTTTGCTAAACAAACAAAAAAATACAGAAATTTTGGAAAAAAAAAATCACGTTTCATAGTTTGTTATAAAATTTTGCAAACAGGTAATTTTTCTCCTTCATTGATATTCGCTGATGGGCTGCACTGGTGGGCACTGATGGGCTGCACTGATGGGCACTGATAGGCACAGATAAGGCGACACTGATGGGAAAAGATAAGACGGCACTGATGGGCCCTGATGGGTGGCACTGATGGGCACTGACAGGTGGCACTAATGGGCAATGGTAGGTGGCACTGATGGGCACTGACAGGTGGCACTGATGGGCAATGGTAGGTGGCACTGATGGGCCCTGATGGGTGGCACTGATTGGCCCTGATGGGTGGCACTGATGGGCACTGACAGGTGGCACTGATGGGCACTGACAGGTGGTATTGATAGGCAGCACTGGTGATGAGGCACTGATTGGTGATATTTATAGGTGGCACTGTGGGCACTGATAGGTGACACTGTGGGGACTGGTAGGTGGCGCTGGTGGGCACAGAAGCCTCTGCAGAGGCTCTCGACGATTGAGACCGATGTCCCTTTCACAGCCGCTGGTGATCGGCTGGTAGCGTGAGGAGAAAAAATAGCCGGCTCTGTTTACATTACATGATCAGCTGTCATCGGCTGACAGCTGATCACGTGGTAAGGGGTCGGGTCATAGACTGGCTGATTACAGAGCGCGCCGCACGCGCCCTGCAGGGGGCGCGCAGGCCATTCGAGCATGGGAGGTGGTTAACTAGGGTAGACACACAGCAAAAGCTGTGGAAAAAAAAAACATTAATGACCATGAAACAATTAATGACCATGTTAGCACTGACATGACAATCACATGGTTTTGTTGATAAACAGAGCCAATTAGGTAGCATGGCTTTGTTTATAAACAAAGCCATGACACACAGCAACAGCTGTAAAAAAAAAAAACATTAATGACCATGTTAGCACTGACATGACGATCGCATTTCTTTGTTGATAAACAAAGCCAATTCAGTGACATGGCTTTGTTTCTAAACAAAGCCATGTCACAGAGCAACAGCTGTCAAGAAAGCAATTATTGACTGTATCAGCACTGACATGAAGATTACTCAGTGTTGTTGCAATGACATTTCAATGCACTTATAAACAAAGCCATGTCACACAGAACTGTCAAGAAAGCCAATGATGGGCAATAATGGCTGACCCTGGCTTTGTTTATCAACACAGCTCTGTGATTACCATTATCAGTGCCATCAGTCTCGGTTCACACTACCGCGCCTTCAAAGTCGCCCGACTTTGAAGCCGCGCCGCACAGCGCGACTACATCGCGGCTTGCAAACGACTTCTTTAATAGAAGTCAAAGCAAATCGCTCTCAAGTCGCCCCCCGCCCCCAAGTAGTGCAGGGACCTTTCTCTAAGTCGCTACGATTAGAACGATTCCATTGCACTGAATGGGGTGCGCCTTGTCAGGGGACTAAGTCGCTTCACAAGGTTGCCCTAGTGTTACCTGAGCCTCATGGTCATTACTGGCTTTGTTGACAGCTGTTGCTGTGTGACATGGCTTTGTTTATAAACAAAGCCATTGTCACATTGATATGGCTTTGCAACAACGCCAAGAGATCTTCTGATAGGGTCGATAATTGCTTTCTTGACCACCGTTGCTGTGTCTTTGTGTTTATAAAACGCTCTCCAAGCTTTTGCAATGTCTGCCGCATGAACTGGTTCTTTCTCTTCTGCTTTGTCGCAGATTAATGTCAAACATTTTACCTGTAGAGAATATTTCACACTTGTTAATAAGAATAGATTTTATAAGCTCATCTTCTGCCTTACATCCCATTATTGCACACTGTCCGGCCGCGCCAAAGCGGCGCGAAGCAATCAGCTCCCCAGTAAAATCCATTCTCCCGAAATGAAAAGCGTCTGTCGGCAGAAGCGGTTAACTTGACCTGAAAAGCTCGCATACAAAATCTATATTTAATTTGGCCTGATATAATAACACAAGCGGCCAACGGTGTGCGATTACCGTCAACGAAACCAGCCAGGTGTACAATGCCCAATACAATGGGAGGTGGTGCCCACTGCTGGCGGCTGCTGGTAATACAGCTGTCAGGGGACTGGTCGTATATAACACAGGCAGCGATCGATAGGTTCCGATAATTGAGGTTATTGTATCTATAGGGTGGTAACATCTCCTGGTGATATATGAGACAATATGCAGTCAGTATTAGACGCGCGGTCACAGGCCGTTGGGCTTTGTAAATTATTGTGGAAGGAGTGTTACCTGATTGCAGTAGAGACGCGCTGTTTGGAAGGTTTGGAGGAGGGGGGTGGGGAGTTCAGGAAGACATAATGATAAATAACAACCCCAATTTATGGACGGATTTAAAGGGGTACTCCGCTGTCCGGAAGGCCTGCTTTGCACTTGTACCTTCTTAATAAGAATATTTTATTGCTATATAGTAGCTGTGCTTTCTGGCTGCATTAAAGTAAATGTAAACCCATTGCCAGGACAAGGTCATCTCCACCCTACTGGTTTATTATGCATGAGTAAGCACGCGTCCGATTGTCTCCTGGCACTGCGCTTCACTCAGCATCACTTTTTTATGTATATTTCTACTCATATATATTTTGTGACCATTACTCTCATTCTGATGGGTTGCATTACTTATGGGATTCCTCTACCTACCCCCCTTTTTTAGAGGTATACCTACTGCCTCCCCACAACCTCCCCCTTTACCTCCTTTGCTCCTTTGCAGATTGGAGCCCCCCTCCAGGACCTTCCCTGTCATTGGTTGCTTTTTGACGCCCTCTGTTGGGGAGCACCTCCCTGGTGGCCCCGCCGGGATTGGGCACATAAGCCTTGCCGGATATGTGGACCGAGAGCAGGCCATACCTTCATGTTCAGTGGTGTTATGTCCCCCCAACATCTCTCTCCCCTTGATAGTTTTTAACGGATGCATTACCAGACACATGCCCCCCCCCCCCCCCCCCAAGCAATACTATATGGTCAGTACCTTATTATATGTATACTACATACCTGTATTACAAAGTAACTTTCTTTATATGTCTACGCATATCCTTGATTACATGATGGTTTTCACAACTGGTTTATAATTGTCTTTTTAATTTATAGACATATCTTTTGTTTGCTGATTCCAATCTGATACCCCTGAGGAAGAGTATATCTCGAAATGCGTCGGGTACTCCCCGCATATGTGTGCCATGTGCACTGGAGTTTATGATTGTGTATTTCTGCATATTGTATTGCTACTTTTTGTATATGTCATGTATACTGTATCCTGTGTATATTTACCCTATGTACTATAGACCTATTCACATCTATACCATAATAAACACCTAAATTCATTCCAACAATTCCCACATTTCTTATACTCTTTCACTACTCATGAGTGGTTGTTCCCTTTAAAGTCCCACAAGAGGATCAAATTTCCATTTAACTTGTTATATTTGGGATGCGGGTTCACCCCACTCTCTAGACCAACTGAGCACCACCCCCTGTTCATTTTACTCAGCATCACTGGGTCTGCCAATCAGGTTTCACATGGACCTGGAAATATGGAGCCACCTTTGTTCAGGCATTATCTAGGGCAATGATGGCAAACCTTGGCACCCCAGATCTTTTGGAACTACATTTCCCATGATGCTCATGCACTCTGCAGTGTAGTTGAGCATCATGGGAAATGTACTTCCAAAACATCTGGGGTGCCAAGGTTCGCCATCACTGATCTAGGGTCACCGTCTACTTTCGGGACTGAGATGCTGACTCAGAGATGACACAGTCATGTAAATCCCAGTGTCAGTGTTCAGTTCTGTATTCACAAATGTCTGACACGGATCAGCCCCTGCTGCAGCTTTTCACTTTTCTACAAAGTTACAATGTTGCAGTCGGATCACTGGGGGGAGAGGAGAGGAAATGGTATCTTCTGCCTGCAGTAGACTGATGACATCATACTATGATGAGGTCAGGAATCTATTGAGGAGTACAGTTACAAAAAAGTCGACTACATCACATAATGACTGGGAGAGCTGAGATATAGCTCCTCTCCGTATGGATGGCCACCAGGACCGCTGATAAGGCAGTACAGCCAGCCTTCCTGTACTGGGCCGGGGCCTGTCAGTTCAAAAGGGGGGGCATGCACCTGCTGACCAGAAGGGCCGGCTGTACTGTCTTCTTGCAGATACTGATCCTCTTCTGTCTCCCCCTGCAGCGCTGCCAGCTTCTCCTCTCCCTCCAGCTGCACTGCAAAGGGATTGGTTCTAGCACATGCCTCCTTTCCATCTGCTGTCCGGGCCCCAGTGTGCCCCTTTCCCCCCGCAGCGCTTCCGGCTTCCCCCCTCCCCCACCGGCACACAGGGGGATGTCACTTACTGGCCCCTTCCTTTCCTAAATGAACACAGTGAGTGATCGGTAACAATCACTCCTGTGTCCATTCAACGGTGTTTACTATGCTTGTGAATGAGCAGGAAGCCTCAGAGTGCTTCCTATTCATTCATCTGTGCTGCTGAGTCTACAGAGAAAAGCACTGATAATTCTATGTCCTCAGTCACATTCAGCCAGGGGCCCCATCAGGTAGGCTGTATGGGGCCCCCGTGATTTCTAACAGCAGCCCTGATTGCCACAAAAGGGTTAAACGTGCAATAGAGCAGAGCTGGAGCTCTAGCGGGTCAGGGCCCCCAGTCCTGATTTTGGGGTACAATACATTGTACTGAGAATCCTATTTATTTATTCAAACCAGACACAGATAATGGCACTTTAATACCCAAGAGCTTACACATAAAGCCACTCCTCCACTCAATCAGCGAAATACACCATTGAAATACCTATAAGGGAGCTGCTGCACCCACCAAAGGATTTGTATTTCTGTATATCCAGTTATGATAATTACACAGCTCTGCCAGACTGCACAGCCAGGACTGTGAACAAGAAGTAGCAAACCAATGACTGATTACTCTGCTTTCTCCTTCATTCAGCATGTTCTGTGTCAGCTATGTACATGCTGCGCTCCTATATGACCTGTAGAGGGCCCCTGTCTCTCCCTGTATGAGTGCGGATGTACAAAGAAATACAGGAGGCTGATGTGATATGATAAATTGCATTTAAAAACACATCTAATTATTTTTTTAATGCAGAAAGTTTGGAGTTTAAGTGATGCCTTTTATTGGATAACAAGTTATTAGAGATGATTTTTTAATGAACACATAAGTGTGCTAATTAGTGGGTTTTTATACCTGCCTGGGGTGTATTTAGCTTTATAAAAGGTTGAGTAGCACTGCATTAGAGAAACACCGGCTTATCCAGATTATGTCAAGTGTATGTAAAGCCAAACCTTTTTTTTTTTCGTTTTGGAGAGAGTAGTGAGGGGTTGGGGGGGTTATTTCTCAAGAAGCAATACGGGTGCCAGACCAAGATATACATTATACTGCCAAAAGTATTGGGACACTTGCCTTTACACGCACATGAACTTTAATGGCATCCCAGTCTTAGTCCGTAGAGTTCAATATTGAGTTGGCCCGCCCTTTGCAGCTATAACGGCTTCAACTCTTCTGGGAAGGCTGTCCAAAAGGTTTAGGAGTGTATCTATGGGAATGTTTGACCATTCTTCCAGGAGCGAATTTGTGAGGCCAGGTACTGATGTTGGACGAGTCGGATGCCAGACAAGTCCCCGCTCAATTTCATCCCAAAGGTGTTCTATCAGCTTGAGGTCAGGACTCTGTGCAGGCCAGTCAAGTTCCTCCACAACAAAACTCACTCATCCATGTCTTTATGGACCTTGCCTTGTGCACTGGTGCGCAGTCATGTTGGAACAGGAAGGGGCCATCCCCAAACTGTTCCCACAAAGTTGGGAGCATGAAATTGTTTAAAATGTCCAAAATGTCTTGGTATGCTGACGCCTTAAGAGTTCCCTTCATTGGAACTAAGGGGCCAAACCCAACCCCTGAAGAACAACCCCACACCATAATCCCCCCTCCACCAAATGATTTGGACCAGAGCACAAAGCAAGGTCCATAAAGACATGGATGAGTGAGTTTGGGGTGGAGGAACTTGACTGGCTTCCACATAGTCCTGACCTCAACCCGATAGAACACCTTTGGGATGAATTCGAGCGGAAACTGCGAGCCAGGCCTTCTCGTCCAGAAGTGATTGAGAAAAAGAGAAGTGCAGGAGCTCAAGGAAAATGTTAGGAGGCAAAGAAACGTGGTAAAAAACAATTACGTGAAAAAAAGATTACAGGGCCATTAAGTAGTGGATGTGTATGGACTATTTTTTGGAGAATAAAGATATTGTTTAGTGTCACGTTATGTCATGATAAAGAGCGATCAGTGGAAGCCCTATAACAAATTGCATTGTATTCTACCAAATATCTAATAAAATACTATTTTGGACTCTTTGACCATTGGTGTGGAGCCCTTACTACTTCTTACATGTTGGACTTGTATGAATTATACGAGATCCAGCGCCTCTTATGCATGTACCTAGGTTTTGATTGAAGTCTGGAAATCTGCCCTGCTGACCTCTGTCACTGGGGCAGAAATTGAGTATAAATCCAAAATGTTACAGTTGTCACCAAAACAGAAATAGAGAGGAAATCTTCCAATTGGGACATTTGTTCTGGGGACGACTGTCTAAATGAGGATTTGCTCCACTTGGTAGATATTTTCACTCATCTTCTACTGTGTATCTAGTGTGCAAGGCTGATGATAGGGTGCTACGAATAGTACTCCTGTATCGGCCAAGAGGGCCATTGGGTTGGCAGGGGGGAAAAAGCATGGGCTGCCTTGGATCATACAACACCTGATTAAACTGTGTTAGAGCAGTGAAATTGAGTCTTTCCATATTGCAGGGGGGCCACCATCACTCCAAGACGGCTACTGGATGGTGCTCTTAGCGGGCAAAAGTGGAAGGGGAGAGTCCAAGATGGGTGTCGGAGTGCAGCATGAAATATGAGCACCACCAAACCTCCCAACTTTCTGAGATGGGAATGAGGGACAGCAAGGGCTTTTTTCCAGTGGGAACGTGGTGGGACGCAGCTCCGGCACCTCCAGCACAGAATGTATGTAATGGAAAGGGGTGTTGGGATGTTCTAGAAGGCTTATTTATAATGGCTGCTGGGGGATCTATTGTTCCCGGAGGGGATCTATTTTTTTAATGGTGGGGGTCTTCTATTGTTGCTGGTGAGGGATCTTGGTTGCTGGGGAGGGAATTATGTTGCTAGCGGTGTCCGTTGTTGCTGGAAGGGATCTACTGTTGGGGGGGGGGGGTCTATTGTTTCTGGAGGGCATCTATTTTTGCGTGGCAGTCTTATGTTGCTGGGGAGGTCTAATGTTGCTGGGGGGGAACTATTGTTGTTGATTGAGCTTATGTTGTGGGGGGTCGATTGTTGCTGGAAGGAATCTACGGTTGAGGAAGTGGTCTATTGTTGCTGGTTGCTGGAGAGTCTATTGATGCTGGGAAATCTGTTGTTGCTTCCGGTGTCTATTGTTGTTGGGGTTCATTGTTGGTGGGGGGGGGGGGGGTCTGTTGTTGCTAGTGGAATCTATTGTTGCTGGGAAGGGTCTATTGCTGCTGGCTGCAGGGGATCTACTTTACTGCTTTTCTAGCTATTGTTACCAAATTCCATACAAATACTTATCACTGCAAAATGATACTTGGTTCTGTATTCTCTAAAAGAGGCGGTACTGGGAGGTGGGTGGGACCAAGGGATGTTGCCCAGAGGTGGGTAGGGGGCGGAGATAAGAAGTGACATAGAAGGGGGAAGTTTCTGCACCTATGCTCTGAGAAAAAAAAGCCCTGGGGACACCTATTAGCAAACATATGTAGGCATAGGACACACCCCCTGCCATGCCCCCCTTAAAGCGGAGTTCAGATGATTTATTTATTTATTTTTTAAAGTCAGCAGCTACAAATACTGCAGCTGCTGATTTTTAAAATATGGACACTTACCTGTCCAGGGCGCCCACGATGTCGGCACCCGGAGCCATTCTGTCCCTCTCTGGCTCTCGGGTGCTTCTGCCGCCATCTTTGGTAAGGGAATCAGGAAGTGAAGCCTTGCGGGAGTGGCGTAGATACTTGTGGGTGGCGCGGGTATCTATGCCCGGAAGTGGGAGCAAAATACCTGTATTACACAGGTATCTGCTCCCCCCTCCCACCTGAAAGGTGCCAAATGTGACACCGGAGGGGGGGAGGATTCCGAAAAGCGGAAGTTCCATTTTTGGGTGGAACTCCGCTTTAAAGGAGAATTGTATAAAAAAAAAAAAAAAAATTGGTTAAACCCACAAGTGCTTTTTTTTTTACCACTACTATTGCTTTATATTGGCATTTGGAATTTACAAATGCAGCAATTTAGACATTGGATGAAAGGTTTAGCACTGGGAAACACTTTTTGATAGATTAGTAGTGCATTTTATATACAACTATATAGGTCAGACCAAAATGAGGGACATATGAGGAAGAAAGAGGGACAGAGGGACTTTGTTCCAAATGAGGGACAGTCCCTCAAAATCAACGAGGGACAGTTGGGTGTTATGGCACCAACAAGCAGCTGAGTTGAGGTGGCTATGCATCTGGCGGTGACGGGATGTGCTAATAAAAATTAAAACGTAGAGGGGGGGGGGGAGGCAGCAAAGAAGGGTGGAAATAGGTTAGTGAATTAAGGGTGGAGGACTCTGGATGGGCAGTAAGGTTCATTGAGACGTGTGATTGGGTTTGGCATGGTATGAACATGGCTGGGTCAGCTCAGGCTAAGCACGCCTCGCAAAGGATTGTTGGAGTGGAAAAGTGAGCCCGTGGGAAGGGAACAGAGGGAAACGGAGGCCCTGTCAGGTAGGCTGCATGGGGCATCATGTTCTAATGGTGGCCCTGAAAGATGTCCAATAAATGGATGTATATCCATACTTCTCTTTCCCAGATGAACGTTTTGGCTTTATATACAGTATACTTTTCAGTCATAATTGGTCGATAAGTTATAGTCATGAGAAGCCTGATGGGACTTGCTAGAACCTGTAATCCTTCAAGAACTTGATGAGCGTAGGATGCGAGTCCGGTAGCCCACTATACGTGCTACCCAAAGCTCCTTGGTTTTAATGCTAATGATCCTTTAACTTGCAGTGTTAATTATGAAATATTGATTGTACCGGACAATGCAAGATGCATAATGAACACGTTGATGGGGCAAGCAAGCGCCAAAGAGCTGATCCTTGCAGAGGATGCTGTGTCCTGCGCTATGCGGGGAATGCAGTATTAACACTTTAAGTGCTGGAGGACCCACAGCCACATCAGCAGGGACGACTACACTAAGCTATCCATTATCATCAAACTGTCCCCTCATTTTCACAAATGAACTTACAAATACGGTTACAGTCAATTGTTAGCGCAAAGTCTGCAGCTTCCTGTCATGTCAATTTTTTTTTTTTTTTTTTTAAGCTTCACTCACTTTTTTTTTTTTTTTTAAAGATCTCCCAAACCGCTTTGATGGGTTGTTTTGCAGGACAGATTATTAGCGGAGCCCAGATTGATGCCTTCCAATAAAACATACCAATGAAAATTTATATTTCCTGTACCCTGCAGCCTTTTCCCACTTATCGGAAAAAAAGCTGTATTATTTCAGAAGAGTTCACTATGTATGACTCCTCTTTAAAGACATTATTTACATTTTATTATTTATGTATTAAACGCGGCAATCACTTTTTTTTAGTTTGGTTGTATATCTATACCAATTGCATGCGGCTTATTCTATCACTTATTTGGATAGCACTGACTTTATTACTTATTTATGGATCCTGATTGGACAATTGATTTTTGTATTGAACTGCTACTAAAAAATGAGCAAAACTGCCAGTTTGATTTATAAACAATTTTGCTCGAAGATTGAAGTTTTGTAAACTTTGCGGGGAACCGTATTGAATTCTATGGGGTGGGGGGACACATCTTGGTATTCAGGTCTGGCCATTGGTCTAATAAGCAAGCGACGAGCACTGCGCTGGGAAAACATACAAAATATTGGAGGAAATAGTCAGAGACTGCAGACGTATTACAGGAGATATTCAGAGAATGCAGACATAATAGAGCCTAGAGGAGATGGTCAGAGACTGTTGACATATTGCAGCAGATGGTCAAAAACTGCAGACATATTACAGAAGACGGTCAGAGACTGCAGACATAATAGAGGAGATGGCCAGAGACTACAGACATACTACAGGAGATAGTCAGACACTGTTGACATATTGCAGGAGATGGTCAAAAACAAACACATTACAGGAAATTGGCAGAGCCTGTAGACATATTACAGGAGATGGTCAGAGACTGCAGACATAATAGAGGAGATGGTCAGAGACTGCAGCCATGAAACAGGAGATGGTCAGAGACTGCAGACATGATACACAAGATGGTCAGAGACTGCAGACATGATACAGGAGATGGTCAGAGACTGCAGACATGATACACAAGATGGTCAGAGACTGCAGACATGATACAGGAGATGGTCAGAGACTGCAGACATGGTACAAGAGATGGTCAGAGACTGCAGCCATGATACAAGAGATGGTCGGAGACTGCAGACATGATACCGGAGATAGTCAGAGACTGCAGACATGATACAGGAGATGATCAGAGACTGTAGACATGATACAGGAGATGGTCAGAGACTGCAGACACGATACACAAGATGGTCAGAGACTACAGATATAATAGAAGAGATGGTCAGAGACTGCAGACATGATACAGGAGATGGTCAGAGACTACAGATATAATAGAGGAGATGGTCAGAGACTGTAGACATGTTAGTGTTGTTGAAGGATGCACACCTGATGCAGAAGACACATTACATGAGACTGGGGATCACTGTCAATAGAGCCCATCTGAGCAATGCTTCCCCTTAGGTCTGTAAAGGGTCACACAGAAGGTTCAGATGGCTGTTTGTGGCCCCCAGGTTATACATTGGGCACCAGATATCAGAACCAGGTCCCAAGATCCCAAGGGCCCAAGGGGGCGAAATGAACTAGCAGGTCAGAGTCTTTGGATCAATGTGGGCTGGATTGTGTGTCTAGTTTGTCATCTCTGCTTTATTTAGATTTCAGGTATGTCAGGTTTATCATTCTCATTCTTCAGTCACTCTGAAAAGAGCTGATTGGTGGAGAGTTATTCAACGGTCAGACCTGCCATAGTCTGTGTCATCCAACAACTCACTGCCTGGGAACAAGCATCCAGCTAGTGAAGTCAGAGGAAAGTCAGAATTCCTAATCTACCTTCTTGTTCTCAGTCCCCTTGGGGGGTTATTTACGAAAGGCAAATCCACTTTTGTGCACTTGGAATTGCAGTCGCTGTAAATCTGAGGGGTAGATCTGAAATGAGGGGAAGCTCTGCTGATTTTACCATCCAATCATGTGCAAGCTAAAATGCTGTTTTTTATTTTCCTTGAATGTCCTCCTCAGATCTACAGCGAATGCACTTCCAAGTGCACTTGTAGTGCAAAGTGGCTTTGCCTTTAGTAAATCAACCCCCCCAGGACTCTGAAAGCACTGAAGTCCTTGGATCGACGTAACAGCCAAGCAATACGTATTTGCGCAAGCACAGGCACAGCCTATGTTTTCTCAGTGCAGTTCTGTAATTGTTGAAGGTAGCAGTTCTGCGAGCCGACGCTTGATGGCAGTGCGACACAATGATGGCTCGCACATGCCTGGAGGAAAGGAATAGGACTTCGGTGATACCGGCTAAAATTGGAGAAAATTAACAGTTTCATCTGTACAGCTGGTCTGCTAAGAGGGCAGATAGAAAGCTTGCAGGATTAAGCACTTAGGATTCGCATAACGATCGCACAGTCCTGCAAATCAGAACTGTACATGGGTGCTAGTAATGCTGGATGTGCAGTTTTTCCATACATTCTTTAAACGCTCTCCATAAAAGTGTCAATATAAGGGCATGGGGGGCTGTTTAGTAATGTAGGGGTGTAGAGTAAGGTGCAGAGGGCTACTTCTCCAATTGTGTCTGTTTGCCCCATAGTAGCACTATGGGGTCGATTTACTTGAGGCATAAAGGGGTTGATTTGTTTAAGGCAAATAGACTGTGCACTCTGCAAGTGCAGTTGCTCCAGAGCTTAGTAAATGAGGTAAAGCTTCACTTTGCAAAGAATACCCAATCACATGCAAGGAAAATTAAAAAAAAAACAGCATTTTTGCTTGCTCATGATTGGATGATGGAAGTCAGCAGAGCTTCTGCTCATTTACTAAGCTCTGGAGCAACTGCACTTGCAGAGTGCAAAGTCTATTTGCCTTTAATAAATCAACCCCAAAGACTGCACGTTGCAAGTGCAGTTTCAATGTGCAAAGTGCAGTTTCTCCAAAGCTCAGTAAATGAGGCAAAGCTTCACTTTGCAAAGAATATCCAATCACATTTATACACGAGACAAATAAAAAAAAAAACAGCATGTTTGCTTGCACATGATTGGATGATGGAAGTCAGCAGAGATTCCCCTCATTTATTAAGCTCTGGAGCAACTGCACTTGCAAAGTGCACAGTCTATTCATTTTTAGTAAATCAATCCCTATATGTCAATTATAGTATTTTGTATATATTTGGCATTTTGCATGGTAGTGTAGGGACTGGTCAGACAGGGATCACTTTGGCACAATTGGCCAGCTTGAACATGTATTGCAACAGGCGGCACAGTGGCTAAGTGGTTAGCACTTCCGCCTCACAGCACTGGGGTCATTGGTTTGAATCCCAACCCCGCCACTACCTGCACAAAGGTTGCTTGTTCTCCTTCTGCCTGCGTGTGCGTACTCTAGTTTCCTCCCAGCAGGGGCGTTGCTAGGTGGCAAAAAGGGGCTTCAGCCTGAAGTCTAACCACACACACTGACCTACATGACATGCCTGACACATACTGATCTACCTGACCCAAGCTGACCTACTTGGCTGACATGCACTGACCTACCTGGCTGACATACACTGACCTACTTGATACACACTGATCTACCTATCTGGCACACACTGACCTACCTATCTGACATACGCTGACTGACCTACATGACATGCCTGACATGTACTGACCTACCTATCTGACATACACTTACCTGGCTGACATACATTACCTACCTGACTGACATGCACTGACCTACCTGCCCTTGCCCCCTTAAAGACTAAGTTTATTTATTTAAAATTAGTCAAAGGGCAGTCAAAGGCAGCCACTGTGCCCCATCAATTGCAGCCACTGTGCCCCGTCACATGAAGCCACTGTGCCCCATCGAGAGAGAGAGAAGGAGAGAAAGACAGAGAGAGACACACACACCTTCTTTTTTTTTTTCTTTAATCTTGTTCTGTGACTGTCCCAGTCACAGCCACCATGGCCTCCAGCGTGACTCTGGGGGGTTGAGAGTGAGGGAGAAGGTGGGCGTCGCTGCGCCGGCATTCTCCTGGCCTCCTGCTGCGTACCTCAGGCCGGGCGGCATATCACTCCGCCTACCAGTCATGCAGTGGGCGGCGCCGCAAAATGCCGAATCACACAGGTAAACGGCGGCTGCCGCCGCTGCTTTCTGGCTAACGTATTCTCTCTCCCTTTCTCTGGCGCTCAGACACTTGGGGCTATTGGCCCCACATTCGGGGCTCCAGCCTCAATAGCCCCGGCTTAACGACGCCTATGCCTCCCACACTCCAAAGACATGCTGGTAGGTTAATTGGCTTCTGTCTAAATTGGCCCCAGTATGTGAGTTAGGGATATTAGATCGTAAGCTCCTTGAGGGCACAGACTGATGTGAATGTGCAATATGTGTAAATTGAAGGCGCTACATAAGTACCTGTAACAATATATAGAAATCAAGAATCCCTGATCTTATGCAAAAGCTTGCTGAATATGTGCAGAGGGCTCATTCAGAATTTCCCCTGTTCAGTGATTACCAGGAAACTAAGGGGGTCTATTTATAAAACATTTGCTGTATGAATGTCATAAGCATTCGTACAAACTGAACAAAAAACCTGTCTTTTTTCTAAAAGATCGTTTCTTGTATCACCAGCTCTATCTAGTGCCAAAAATGCAGTATAGCTTTCTCATTGAGGTATTTCCTAAAACTAGACTGTACTTTGACCGACAGATGGCGCTAATGATAAAGGCATTAATGATGTGAACGTGGGGTTAAGCGAGATGAACGTTTGTACCATTTGACTAATTTTGTAATAAAATTGTTGGTTTTGTCAGAAGATAATGGGTTATTCTAGCAGGGGAGTTGCTTAAAACAATAGCCTAATGTGTTGGGAGGGTTTAGATTTCCTTTAGTCTTTTCTGCCCCATATATTTTTTTTAGTGATCAGCAAAAAAGCGACAGAAATGGCAAACCCAGTATTGAGTTTCTTTTCCTGTATGTGAAATATTTGAAGCCTTACAGTGCCTGAGGCCCTACAATATTGATCCAGCTCTACCCATGTTCTGTGTCACTTCATCATTGCCCTTTCCTACCTCGTTCCTCCAGGATTTCTTCACGCCGCGCGCTTCTGGGACCTGCTTGCTGCTTTATTTTTAAACATTTAGCTATTTTGATTGCATTCTCGTTTTATTGTTACAGGGGTTTGTATATGTCCAGATATCCCACTGGTACCATTTCTATAAATACTAAGTATTACATAATATTCTGTATATACTGTTAGTTCTGTAAATATGTACAGCTTTATGCATGAAAGGACCACAGGCAGTGAGTACAATCAGTCAGATGGTCTTTTAAAGATATAAAGAAAGCACTGCAACCATCCCAAAGTAACAACAACCACCCCCCTCGGTCAGTCAGCCAGTGGCAGCCCCCCCCTACGCTGTTGGTCGGTCGGGTCACCCGCAACCCCCACTACCCCCCCTCCCTCTTTCAGTCACCCAGCCCTGCACTTACCCCATCTAGGTTGCGGGTGGGCAGCGCTCCTACGGGCTGTGGTGGGCGGCGGCTTCCATCGTGCCTCCTCCCTCCTCCTCCTCCTAGGCATCCAATAGGATCACCCGTCCTTTCAGCCACAAGGAAATTATTTTTATTTAAAGTCCCACATTCCCTTTTCTTTTTACGTACTCGTACCCACGATAGAGGCACAAATAATGTGCCTCATTTAAAGTCCCAAACTCCCCCCTCTCGATTATAAGGAAATGATTCCAGACAGCTACACTTCCAAAAATCCTTTTATTGGAGCTTTATATGACAAGTGGTTGACAGATGGAGCAGGGGACAAAAAGGAAGACGTGTTTCGTGCAAATGTTAGCGTTGAGTCACTCAGCGTTAACATTCACACAAAACGCGTCTACCTTTTTGTCCCCTGCTCCATCTGTCAACCACTTGACTGGAGTATCTGTACATAAGACGACAATAAGCCGTACGCTCCATAGAGTTGGGCTTTATGGCAGATTGGCCAGAAGAAAGTCATTACTTTCAGCAAAAAACAAAATGGCACGTTTTGAGTTTGTGAAAAGGCATGTGGGAGACTCCCAAAATGTATGGAGGAAGGTGCTCTGGTCTGATGAGACTAAAATTGACCTTTTTGGCCGTCAAAGAAAACGCTATGTCTGGAGCAAACCCAACACATCACCCAAAGAACACCATCCCCACCGTGAAACATGGTGGTGGCAGCATTATGCTGTGGGGATGTTTTTCAGCAGTCAGGACTGGGAAACTGGTCAGAGTTGAGGGAAAGATGGATGGTGCTAAATACAGGGATATTCTTGAGCAAAACCTGTACCACTCTGTGTGTGATTTGAGGCTAGAATGGAGGTTCACCTTCCAGCAGGACAATGACCCCAAACACACTGCTAAAGCAACACTTGAGTGGTTTAAGGGGAAACATGTAAATGTGTTGGAATGGCCTAGTCAAAGCCCAGACCTCAATCCAATAGAAAATCTGGGGTTAGACCTAAAGATTGCTGTTCACAAGCGCAAACCATCCAACTTGAAGGAGCTGGAGCAGTTTTGCAAGGAGGAATGGGCAAAAATCCCAGTGGTAAGATGTGACAAGCTCATAGAGACTTATCCAAAGCGACTTGGAGCTGTGATAGCCGCCAAAGGTGGCTCTACAAAGTATTGACTTTAGGGGGGCGAATAGTTATGCACATTGACTTTTTCTGTTATTTTGTCCTGTTTGTTGTTTGCTTCACAATTAAAAAAACCAAAAAAAAAACCATCTTCAAAGTTGTGGGCATGTTCTGTAAATTAAATGATGCAAATCCTCAAACAACCCATGTTAATTCCAGGTTGTGAGGCAACAAAACATGAAAAATGCCAAGGGGGTGAATACTTTTGCAAGGCACTGTATGTGAAGGTTCTCACTGATCCAGGTCATGGTATATCTAGTAGTAGTTAGTCACATTTAAAAGAGAAGTTCGCCATTTTTTCTCAAAAAATCATACTTACCTAAGTGGATGCTGCATTGGTCCCCCACCGGCTCAAAGACTGAGTGATCAAACGCCACCAATCACTCAGAGCTGTCAGTCACCGGTTTGCTGCACTGCCCCCCCCTGCACTGGAGCGTTGGGCTGTGGAGGGGGAGGGAGCAGCTGGCTCAGGCTCTCAGCGGCTCACTAAGAGGCTGAGCCAGGTGCCAGTCCAGGGTTGTGGGCAGATCCCGAACCTATTGTCACGATTTTTCCCCAGCCTGGACCAGTGTTTCCTCAGATTAGGTGACCCATCAGATCTGGTAACGAAAGTGACGTTACCAGCAAAAATTGCTTACTGCGCATGCGCAATGCATTCCAGCATGGAAGCTATGCGTTCCAATAGATTTCCTATTCTGACAGAACACGAAGGTCGGCAGCGGACATCTTGTTACACCCAGGCAAGTCTCAAATTTCACACTTGTTTTAGCTGTAAAGTCAGCTTATATAGTGGAATACAGTATTGTAAATGTGTGATAGTGTTTTGAAGTTACATTTGAAAACCAGCGGCAAGGCTGTAGTCAGAAAGTGGCGACGGCCATCTTGGTACATCCCGCACTGCTCACCGCCAAACTGATAGGGCCTGAGGCCATTTTTGGACACCCCTAGTCGGTCGCGTTGATATACTGTATTTGACTATATGTAAGGTCAGTTTACTGCTAAAATAAGTGTGATATTCAAAAGTTGCCTGGGTGTAACAAGATGTCCGCTGCCGCCTTCATGTTCTGTCAGATTTGGAAACCTATTGGAATGCATAGCGGCCATGCTGGAACGCATTGCGCATGCACATTAGACAAATTTTGTTGGTAACGTCACTTCCATTACCAGATCTGATGGGTCGCTGAATCTGACTGTCTCTGTGGCGTCAGCCAACAGCGGGCTTCAGCTGAAAATGGGTCACAGGAGTGCAGAACGAACTGCACTCCTGTGATCCACAGGAGAAGTACAGCCAAACAAGCTTTGGCTGTACTTCTTCAAATAGACTTGTTCTGCAATGTTGGAGACATTTCCTAGCTTGCCCAGACTACTTCTTTAGTTCTAATGAATGTCAGGAATATACCTCAGCATTTATACCTAAACAGGCAGCACCAACACCTTGATATAATTATCAGGTAGTGTTTTTATCATGTTAACGTGATAACTTACATTTTTGGGGTTTTTCGAGATATGCAAACAGAGATCACACAGACACTTGTAGGTAAAATTAAACTGTATATAACATTTAGTTCAATAATAACAGATAAAGATAACACATGTAATAATATTAGAAAATGTAACAAGAATACTATAAATGCTTTTTTGCCAAGGAGTCCCGCCTGCACATATTGCAGCTTGGCACGATGATCAAACCAGGTGCCCTGGTAAGAGACTACTGTACCTTATTCCAGTTTTGGCTGAAGTATATACAGGACTAGTGGGTAAGTAACAATCAATTATAACTCAGTAAAAGTAGTATTACTTTTTAAAGAAGATAGCACACATTCCTGAAGGGCTTGGTAATGACATTCCTATAGTATGAAGGCAGCTAAGGTAACCATCCCTATATGTCCTTGTATGGCCCCTTGAACAGGCTTTGGAGTCATTCTTATACATTAGTGGGATACAATCAAAGGAAAATTATTTCTCCATTAGGTAGCAACAACACTGTGATTTAATTACCATCGAAAAGTTGATGCTATTTGTAAAAATAGTGGAACCGCCCTGTTCTAGTTATATAATCTCATACTTGGTGTCCGGAGGGACACCAAGGATGGGAATATGTAACTAGTTCAATGTGGTTACACAATTTTCAAGCCTCCCACCCTGTCCTTAGACAATAACGTCAGCTTATCGATGGTAATTGGATCACAGTGTTGGTGATACCTGTCTGGATATAAATGCCGGAGTATGTTCCTGACACTCACCACAACTGAAGAAGTAACTTGGACAAACTAGGAAACATCTTCAACTTTAGAGGACAAGTTCAGTTGAATGTGACTAACTACTACTGGATATACCAGGACCTATATAAATGAGAACCTTTACAAACATACCTAAATGGTGGGAACTTTTTGGTGTTTTCTTTTCTTGTAAGACCCTGGAACACACAGATCTCAGGAACACAGTAAATATTAGAATATCCCCTCACAGTGGCTCCCATTATTTGCTCTGCTGGGCAAATGACTGGAATCTATTATTTACTCTGTTGGGCAAATATATCTCTTACTGCCCTTATTAGGAGGTACTATGGTAATATCGCCTTATAATAAAGTATACTTCTTCCTTAGTAGACCAATGACATCATGTTAGGCCGGCCATACACAGAGTGAATTTCTTTCCTGCAACCTTTGCGGGAAAGAAATTTGCTTGATTGGGAGCATGAAATTGTCCAAAATGTCTTGGTATGCTGAGGCCTTAAGAGTTCCCCTCACTGGAACTAAGTGGCTGAGCCCAACCCCTGAAAAACAACCCAGCACCATAATCCCGCCTCCACCAAATGATTTGGACCAGTGCAAAAAGCAAGGTCCATAAAGGTCATGGATGAGCAAGTTTTGAGTGGAAGAACTTGACTGGCCTGCCTCAACCCGATAGAACACCTTTGGGATGAATTAGAGCGCAGACTGCAAGCCAGGTTTTCTTGTCCACATGAGGGCCTAACCTTACAAATGCGCTTCTGGAAGAATGGTCAAACATTCCCATAGACACACTCCTAAACCTTGTGGACAGCCTTCCCAGAAGAGTTGAAGCTGTTATAGCTGCAAAGGGTGGGCCAACTCAATATTGGACCTTACGGACTAAGACTGGGATGACATTAAAGTTCATGTGCGTGTAAAGGCAGGTGTCCCAATACTTTTGACAATATAGTGTATATATATATATATATATATATATATATATATATACATATTATTTAGTTATCATTGTGGAACTTTTAATGTATATTACTTCAGCATTTGAATAAGGTCACTGTGTCCTTTTACGGTAAACCATGACGCAAAGGGCAATAGTAAGAAGTAACCAAACAGCATGTACTAAGATGATTGCCTTAAACTGGTAAGATGTCTATGTGATTGCCTGTCTTTAATGCACTTCACCGCCCCTTGCACTATTTTATTAAATTAAGTAGCGTGCCCTGTTTGCCTTCAAGTAAACCAATACCAAGCAGCCATCGATGTGTAATGATTCTTGTGCTGTGCAATCAGGACACGGAGATAAATGTTCCTGGAAGGCACTACATAAAACTGTCTCATAACATGCACTAAAACATGCTTGTTAATTAGACCCAAACTGGTCAGGACAAGACAAACAGCGCTTGGGATTATGTCTGAGCTGCCAACAGACAAGTCTGGAAACGTTTTGTGAAGTTCAGCCTTTGTAGCTCCATCCCCATCCCGCATCAGATTGGATCAAGGACACGCAGAAACCTAATTGAAATTCTCACCCATAATGCCATTAATGCGGCCCCCCCCCCCCCCCCGGCCAAGCAAGAATAAGATTATAATTAACAACTATATCATTAGCAGAGGAATTAAATCACTAATACCTTCCCTGCTGACCAAGGGGTTGAGGCCTATTGATCTTTGTTTTGCAATACAGAACGTTCGTTGATTAATAGGAATAGTGTGTCCTGACAATGCCACCTAAGACCCTCAATCAGGGACACTACGGAGCTTAAAGGGGATAGAAAAGATTCAGGTGACCATACAATATGGAAGATTGACCCATCCTAGATATATGACCTGAGGCAAATAAAGCCATGATTGTTAATTATAATTCTTCAAGTGCATAATATGTATTCATAAAAAAAAGACCAAATCTTGAAGGACTCTAAAAAGAAATTTCTCATAATGTATTGTTGCTGTGACAAAGTGATTGCTCTAATTTAGTATTCTTTGATACATTAAAGTGAAGCTTGGTGGCCTTGATCAGCCTGTGGCTTCTTATTAGACATAGTGCGATTAGTTTAATTGAAAATCGAAATTTGGAGATGTGGATGTATCTGAATCTCCAAATCACAATAGTAACAAATTTCAAAGAATCCAAGATAAATTATAACAAAATAACAAATTAAATTGTATTTGTTTAATTCGGATGACAGGCTGCGATAGTTTGGGCCTTTTGTTAACCACTTGGTGTCCGCGCTATAGCCGAATGACGGCCACAGCGCGGACCTGAATTTCCGGGAGGGCGTCATATGACGGCCTCCCCTTTGCACGCTCCCTGCGCACGCCCTACAGGGCGCACGCGGCGCACTGTGACCACCAAGTCACTGAGACTCGGGTGATCACAGATTCGAGCCCCTTACCACGTGATTAGCTGTCAGCCAATGACAGCTGATCACATGATGTAAACAAAAGCTTGATAATTGTTTTTTTTTTCTCAGCGTGAGGAGAAAAAAAAGCCGATCACCGGCTTATGTGCAATGGACATCGGTCCTGAACAGGAAGAGGCAATTCTGCCTCATCTGTGTCCACCAGTCCCCCCTGTCAGTGCCACCTGCCATTGCCACCTGCCAGTGTCCACCAGTGCCACCTATCAATGCCCATGAGTGCCACCTATTAATGCCCACCAGTGCCACCTATCAATACCCATGAGTGCCACCTATTAATGCCCACAACTGCCACCTATCAATGCCCACCAGTGGTGCCAATCAGTGCCACCTAGCAGTGCTGCCTATCAGTGTAACCAACCAGTGCCGATCAGTGCCCATCACTGCCACCCATCAGTGCCCATCACTGCCACCCATCAGTGCCCATCCACTGCCACCTATCGGTGCCCATCAGTGCCGCCTCATCAGCGTACATCAATGAAGGAGAAAAATTACCTGTTTGCAAACTTTTATACCAAAATATAAAAAAATATAACATTTTTGAAAAAAAATTTGGTCTTTTTAAATTTTTTTTTACAAAAAATAGAAACCGCAGAGGTGATCAAATATCACCAAAAGAAAGCTCTATTTGTGTGAAAAAAATGATAAAAATGTCATTTGGGTGCAGTGTCATTCAAAGTGCGACAGCGCTGAAAGCTGAAAATTGGTCTGGACAGGAGGGAGGTTTAAGTGCCCAGTAAGTAAGTAGTTAATGTTTGAAGCATCCAAAATAACATAACATAACGAATGATCCAAACTGATTTGGATCCATTTTGTTTTTATGTTGCATTGAAATTTTTCATTATTATAAAAAATACTACATATGAAATGGAAATATATTTGCAATAAATACAGTAAGGTAAAAAGGGGAATGAGATGATGATTCCTACTTATTGTGTTTGGGTTGGATGGAGTTGGATCCATTAGAATTCCTGAATCATAACATAATGAATAAATACAAAATTAATTTTGTTCCGTTTGCTGTGTTATGATTCAAAGATTTTGATGGATCAACCTCCATCCAACCCAAATAGAGTGCATAAGTAATCTCCCAAAATAACAAATTAACATGTTAAAACAAATATAGCCAATCATCCGAAACCGCTTCCGAAAATATGAATCGATTCAGAGCAATGAATATACAAAACAAATTCCAAAAATTAATCGTTCTAACATAACAAATATGATTAAATGAAATGAGGAATTCAACAAATGTATCCGAAACGAAAATGTGTCTGTTGTGCACATCTCTACTTTGTTTTGCGTACTGTAATGGTAATCTAAATAATTATTAAAAAAAAAAGAGTTTGTTTCAAACCAACAAGATGGCCACAGCATCCAGGGTGCTGACGTCATATGTCACAGGACGGCATCCAGGGTGCTGACATCATATGTCACAGGACCGCATCCAGTGTGCTGACGTTAATGTCACAGGACGGCATCCAGGGTGCTGACATCATATGTCACAGGACGGCATCCAGGGTGATGACGTCATATGTCACAGGATGGCATCCAGAGTGCTGACGTCATATGTCACAGGACGGCATCCAGGGTGATGACGTCATATGTCACAGGATGGCATCCAGGATGCTGACGTCATATGTCACAGGACGGCATCCAGGGTGCTGACGTCATATGTCACAGGACGGCATCCAGGGTGCTGAAGTCACATGTCACAGGATGGCATTCAGGGTGCTGACGTCATATGTCACAGGACGGCATCCAGGGTGCTGACGTCATATGTCACAGGATGGCATTCAGGGTGCTGACATCATATGTCACAGGGCAACATCCACGGTGCTGACGTCATATGTCACAGGGTGGCATCCAGGGTGCTGACGTCATATGTCACAGGACGGCATCCAGGGTGCTGACGTCATATGTCACAGGACGGCATCCAGGGTGCTGACGTCATATGTCACAGGATGGCATCCAGGGTGCTGACGTCATATGTCACAGGGTGGCATCCAGGGTGCTGACGTCATATGTCACAGGACGGCATCCAGGGTGCTGACGTCATATGTCACAGGGTGGCATCCAGGGTGCTGACGTCATATGTCACAGGACGGCATCCAGGGTGCTGACGTCATATGTCACAGGACGGCATCCAGGGTGCTGACGTCATATGTCACAGGACGGCATCCAGGGTGCTGACGTCATATGTCACAGGACGGCATCCAGGGTGCTGACGTCATATGTCACAGGATGGCATCCAGGGTACAATATGATTAAATGAAATGAGGAATTCAACAAATGTATCCGAAACGAAAAAGTGTCTGTTGTGCACATCTCTACTTTGTTTTGCGTACTGTAATGATAATCTAAATAATAATTAAAAAAAAAAGAGTTTGTTTCAAACCAACAAGATGGCCACAGCATTCAAGGTGCTGACGTCATATGTCACAGGACGGCATCCAGGGTGCTGACATCATATGTCACAGGACGGCATCCACGGTGCTGACGTCATATGTCACAGGGTGGCATCCAGGGTGCTGACATCATATGTCACAGGACGGCATCCACGGTACTGACGTCATATGTCACAGGGTGGCACCCAGGGTGCTGATGTCATATGTCACAGGGCCCGGCATCCAGGGTGCTGACATCATATGTCAAAGGATGGCATCCAGGGTGCTGACGTCATATGTCAAAGGATGGCATCCAGGGTGCTGACGTCATATGTCACAGAACGGCATCCAGGGTGCTGACGTCCTATGTCACAGGTCTCGCCCTATGCGTTTCGTCACAGGCTGACATCATCAAGGGCGTGACGTAGGGAGGGATCAGAGACATATGACATCAGCACGCTTTTTTTAATCTACTTGTGAGTGTACCAAATACAACGGACCAGTGTGAAGACAATAATGGCCAACAATAAATTCATGTTCATTATTATAATAATTAAATAATCAAATATAATACAATTATATATTAAAATATATCTTTTTTTTAAAAAACTGTCATTTTCGGTTTCGGTTTTCGGCAAAGTGCATCCTGCATTTTCCGTTTCAGCACCAAAATTTCCATGCACCTCTAAAATAAAGTATGCATTTTTTAAGAATTTATTACACTATGGGAGCTTTTTTGCTTATACTTTTAGAAGGGATAGTCTGATACACCTGTGCTGGTATTCCCCGCTGATGTGCTACATGGATAGTGTATGAAGTCCATGGTGACTTGGTTTAAAGGCATAGCTTTCCTGGCTCCTTATCCATAACCACTGGGGACCGAGATATCAGCAAGACTAACTGTGGAGTGATTCAAAGTTTTTGGGCCCACTGGTTGTAAGGCACTTTGTGACCACTCTATAATTTGAGGGTCCACCTCATCTGGTAAGCTGCTTGGCTTTATCGCTGTGGTGTTGAGTGCGGTCATTTTACACTGAAGCTGGTGTTGGGACTTCCTCTTTATTATTGAAGCCTATATGGACTTTTTTTAGGATAATATTAACATTATTCGTAATATTTAGTGCTGCATGAACATCTATATAACTGTAATGGTAATACCTTTACCAGGGAAGTTTTAGTTGTTCCCACCCACCTTTGTGTGTTCCGGTTCCTCTTGTTACATTCTCCATAATTTAAAATAAATAAGAAATCAAGCTGGGAGGGTGCAACGCCGACACAGCAGGTGTGCAGACTAAAGCTGGCCACACACTAGTAGAATTTAAATTTCAAACATTTGTACAGAAATTCTGAAAAACTCTTTGAGAACATTTGATCTTGCCATCATTGAATCAACTAATTTCCTTCAAAAGCCCTTCAGATTGTATCCATCCAGCTACTTGAATGGAATCCCAGACGGTTTCTTTTGTGCCTAGAACATGTGCATTACAATATGTATGGATTTTCTGAACTAAAACCACAATAAGAGAACTTCATTCCTTCACCAAACAATTTCTTTTCTGCTCCTGAGAATTTCTTTATCACTACAGTCAAAATCAATTATCAATATGACCCCACTAAGCATTAGAAATTAGCTTTCCAAAAATTAAAATTTCTCGAGTGAGATTCTACTAGAGCAGTGGTCTCCAAACTGAGCCCCTTTGCTGGTCTTATCCGGCCCTTGGGGTTCTAGGTTTTCCTCCGATAAGAGACACTATTCCTCCCACTAAGACCAACAATGGGGCATAATTCCTACCACTAAAAATGGGGCACTGTTCCTTCCCCTAATATCAAGCTATAACAGCTTCAAACTCTTCTGGGAAGGCCGTCCACAAGGTTTAGGAGTGTGTCTATGGGAATGTTTGACCATTCTTCCAAAAGTGCATTTGTGAGGTCAGGCACTGATGTTACATAGTTAGTAAGGTTGAATAAAGACACCAGTCCATCCTGAGTGAGGGTGCGTGTCTACAATTGTCCCTATACCTGTACATTGTGTCTCATTAAAGAGGAGTTCCACCCAGGGGGTCCATTAAAAAAAAAAAAAAAATTAAAAGTCAGCAGCTACAAATACTGCAGCTGCTGACTGCTCGTCGGTGCCGGCATTTCAACTGTGGGCGCCGGGCTGTGGCTTCACAGCCTGGCACCCACTGCGCATGCATGAGCGGCGCCGCGTGCTGTGATTGGCCGCTCAATCACCTGGGACCTGTAATGGGTCCCAGATGATTGACAGGAGGGAGGGAGCAGAGCCGAGCCCTTCCTGTGCCGAGGGGGAAGTGATGTCACCAGCCCAGGCAAAGGAAGAGGCAGACTACGAGGGACCACCAACAGGCATTTAGAGGTAAGTAAAAAAAAAAAATATCCAAATTTTTTTTTTTAGAATTTTTCAGGTATTTTTGTTTTTTTGGGTGGAACCCCACTTTAAGATGCTCATCTATTATATTATTATTTATTTAAGGTACCCATATAACACTGTCAATTTACACAGCGCTCCCCACATACATCGCACACTCACATCAGTCCCTACCCTCAAGGAGCCCACAATCTAAGGTCCCCAACTCACATTCATATACTAGGGCCAATTAACCTACCAGCATGTCTTTGGAGTGTGGGAGGAAACTGGAGTACCCGGAGGAAACCCACACAGGCACAGGGGAGAACATGCAGACTCCAGGCAGGTAGTGTGGTTGGGATTCGAACCAGTGACTCTTTTTACTGCTAGGCAAGGGTGCTACCCACTACACCACTGTGCCGCCCTAATGTGATGTGGACAAGAAGGTCCCAAAGGTGTTCTATCGGGTTCAGGTCAGGACAGTCAAGTTCCTCCATCCCAAACGCGCTCATCCATGTCTTTATGGTCCTCGCTTTGTGCACTGGTCCAAATCATTTTGCGGAGGGGGGATTATGGTGTGGGGTTTGTTTCTCAGGGGTTGAGCTTGGCCCCTTAGTTCCAGTGAAGGGAACTCTTAAGGCGTCAGCATACCAAGACATTTTGGACAATTTCATGCTCCCAGCTTTGTGGGAACAGTTTGGGGATGGCCCTTTCCTGTTCCAACATGACTGCGCACCAGTGCACAAAGAAAGGTTTATAAAGACATGGATGAGCGAGTTTAGGGGGGAGGAACTTGACTGTCCTGCACAGAGTCCTGACCCCAACCCGATAGAACACCTTTGGAATGAATTAGAGCAGAGACTGTGAGCCGGGCCTTCTCGTCCAACATCAGTGCCTGACCTCACAAATGCGATTCTGGAAAAATGGTCAAACATTCCCATAGACACACTCCTAAACCTTGTGGACGGCCTTCCCAGGAGAGTTGAAGCTGTTATAGCTGCAAAGGGCGGGGCCAACTCAATATTGAACCCTACGGACTAAGACTCGGAAGCCATTAAAGTTCATGTGCGTGTAAAGGTAGGCGTCCCAAATACTTTTGGTAATATAGAGTATGTAGGAACTATATAAAGTGAAGAAATTAATGCATACAAGAGACAACAAATGTATCCATTACATGTAAGGACCTGCAACCTGCAATATATTCATTTTTTGTTTTTAGGTTAAGATATGCTTTATATTTGAGGGGGGCGGGGGCATGACTCCTGCAATCTGTTCAGCCTCAGCCTAACGTCACACTTCCCCCATCAGGTGTGTTTGATAAATGAGCCGCCGAATGACTTATCTCCAGTTGGTAGAGAAGATCGTTCCCTTTTAAAGGCAATCATTGCGCGGATAATGCTTAGCTTTGCTTAAAAACAATAACTTATTAACTATGTTAATTTTATCAGACAGTGTCTCCCCGGAGAATGGAGGCAGATGACATTGATGAAACACTGCCAGCTCTCAGAAGATGGATTTGTAAGGAACGCCGGAGCTCCGGGGGAAGAGGGACTTATCCCCGAGTTCCTTCATCCAGGTAGAAAAGTACAGGAAAAAACTTTATAACTTCAAATAAGCTGTGTAATTTGTGCTTTGCACCTAATGGAGCGATGACTTATTTTAAAAAAAGAACTTCGTCTGGTCTGGAGGGAAATAGATAAGAAAAACTTTGATAAGAACAGGTGGTGTACCTGCATTGAATGTTGCCAATAAAGTCCCAACAGGGAAGGGTTCAAAAAATTACAGTATACAGTGTATAAATTATTAATGTTTCATGAATTTTGCAATTATAGTATACAGTATATAAATGAATGTTTCATGAATTTTGCAATTATAGTATACAGTATATAAATTAACGTTTCATGAATTTTGCCAGGTGTTCACACCATTAAGAATACTCCAAGTGGACATTATTATTGTTATTATTAATAATAATAATATTTTATAATTAAGTCATTATTATTACATTACAATCAGTGGCGTCGCTAGGGGGTGGCTTTTGGGGCTATAGCCCCGAATCTGTGGCCCATAGCCTCGAGTCTCTGCAGGGGTTCCCAAGGGGAGGGAAAGCTCCCTAAGGACCCTGATGTAAGTGGGGGGATCTCCGGGGAACCAGATTTAAGGGGGAGGCTCTCTGGGGACCCTAATGCAAGAGGGAGGCTCTATGGGGATACATACACATATATATATATATATATATATATATATATATATATATATATATATACACACACTTATATGATATACATGTGTATGCCTGCCCAAGCGTATGACTTTCTTACTACGCTGCTATGGGCTCTAGCCCCAGATCTTTTGTAGACCTAGCAACGCCCCTGATTACATTCATGATTATACACCAGAGGCATTATTATTATTTTAAGTCATTATTATTATATTATTAATGATTATACACTGGAGGCAGAGCAGTAGCCTGCACAGTATATTACAAACAGAACATCGTGTACTGCAGGCAGCTCAGCACTATGGGAAATATAATAATAGCAAGAATAACAGGACATCATATATTGTAGGCACCTCAGTAATATGGACAGTTTATTATTATCAGGATTAGGGATGCACCAATACCATTTTTTTTTTACGAGTACCGATACTTTTTTTTTTTTAGTACTTGCCGTTGCCGATACCAATTACCGATACCTACCGCAACTGTTTTGTTTTCACTTCAGCTGTGAGCAATAGTACAAAGCATTGAAACAGTTATTTACAAATGAAATAAATAGATTTTTTTTTTAATTTTGCGCTTTTTCAATGTGAAATGTGTAAATATATGTTAATATATATGTGTAAAAATATTCACTAACAAAGCAAACAAAAAAAAAAAAAGTTTTAATTTTTTATCGTTTATAAAATAGACATGAAAAAAAAAAAGCAGGAAAATAATTAAATGGAGGAGAATAGGGAGTTAATTAAGGCTGATTAGAGTAAATTAAGGGTTTATGAAGGGGTTAAACAGAGGAACATTTGTTCATCCCTTTGATCTGCAGTTGAAGAAACAGAAAGATTCAAAAAGAAACAATGGGGGTTATTTATGAAAGGCAAATCCACTTTGCACTACAAAGTGCAAAGTGCACTTGAAATTGCACTGAAGGTGCACTTGGAAGTGCAGTCGCTGTAGATCTGAGGGGGACATGCAAGGAAAATAAAAAAACAGCATTTTAGCTTGTACATGATTGGATAATAAAATCAGCAGAGCTTCCCCACATTTCAGATCTACCCCTCAGATTTACAGCGACTGCACTTCCAAGTGCACTTTCAGTGCAATTTCAAGTGCACTTTGCACTTGTTGTTTGCACTTGTAGTGCAAAGTGGATTTGGCTTTCGTAAATAACCCCCCAATGTTTCTTTTTATTTTAGTGTTTCAGTGGCTGAGCAATGTTGTTAATAAACATTGCCGGCTACTTTTTTTTTTTACAGCTCCAATTACCGGACTTCTTTAACACTTCAGCTGTCAACAGGGGAAACCCCACTGACAGATCAAAGAACCGAGCCTGAAAGTATCGGTTTCAGGTATCGGTACATTTGCATGAGTATCGATACTTGTGCAAGTACTCGGTATCGGCACCGATACTAGTATCGGTGCAACCCTAATTAGGATATCTGAGACAGCTAAGAAGAATTCACAATATATTACTATCAGGACATCATACAATAGAAGCAATCTAGCATGGACAGTATATTACTAACAAGACATTATACAGTGGGGACGGAAAGTATTCAGACCCCCTTAAATTTTTCACTCTTTGTTATATTGCAGCCATTTGCTAAAATCATTTAAGTTCATTTTTTTTCCTCATTTATGGACACACAGCAACCCATATTAACAGAAAAACACAGAATTGTTGACATTTTTGCAAATTTATTAAAAAGGAAAAACTGAAATATCACATGGTCCTAAGTATTCAGACCCTTTGCTGTGACACTCATATATTTAACTCAGGTGCTGTCCATTTCTTCTGATCATCCTTGAGATGGTTCTACACCTTCATTTGAGTCCAGCTGTGTTTGATTATACTGATTGGACTTGATTAGGAAAGCCACAGACCTGTCTATATAAGACCTTACAGCTCACAGTGCATGTCAGAGCAAATGAGAATCATGAGGTCAAAGGAACTGCCTGAAGAGCTCAGAGACAGAATTGTGGCAAGGCACAGATCTGGCCAAGGTTAAAAAAAAATTTCTGCTGCACTTAAAGTGGAGTTCCACACAAAAATGGAACTTCCGCTTTTCAGAACCCTCCCCCCCTCCGGTGTCACATTTGGCACCTTTCAGGGGGGAGGGGGATGCAGATACCTGTCTAAGACAGGTATTTGCACCCATTTCCGGCATAGACTCCCATGGGAGTCTATGCCTCTTCCCGTCCCCACCGCGCTGTCTGCTGGGAACACACAGCTCCCAGGAGAGAGCGGGGACCACTAGGGACGCGCAGTACAACTCGCGCATGCGCAGTAGGGAACCGGGAAGTGAAGCCGCAACGCTTCACTTCCTGATTCCTTCACCTAGGATGGCGGTGGCAGCTGCCGAGAACCGAGCGGGTTCTCGGCGTCCCCTGCCGACACCGCTGGACCCAGGGACAGGTAAGTGGCCATGTATTAAAAGTCAGCAGCTGCAGTATTTGTAGCTGCTGGCTTTTAATATTTTTTTTTTTGGCGGTGTGGGTGAACCCCCGCTTTAAGGTTCCTAAGAGCACAGTGGCCTCCATAATCCTTAAATGGAAAACGTTTGGGATGACCAGAACCCTTCCTAGAGCTGGCCGTCCGGCTAAACTGAGATATCGGGGGAGAAGAGCCTTGGTGAGAGAGGTAAAGAAGAACCCAAAGATCACTGTGGCTGAGCTCCAGAGATGCAGTTGGGAGAAAGTTGTAGAAAGTCAACCATCACTGCAGCCCTCCACCAGTCGGGGCTTTATGGCAGAGTGGCTGATGGAAGCCTCTCCTCAGTGCAAGACACATGAAAGCCCGCATGGAGTTTGCTAAAAAAAAACATCTGGAGACCTTCAAGATGATGAGAAATAAGATTCTCTGGTCTGATGAGACCAAGATAGAACTTTTTGGCCTTAATTCTAAGCGGTATGTGTGGAGAAAACCAGGCACTGCTCATCACCTGTCCAATACAGTCCCAACAGTGAAGCATGGTGGTGGCAGCATCATGCTGTGGGGGTGTTTTTCAGCTGCAGGGACAGGACAACTGGTTGCAATCGAGGGAAAGATGAATGCGGCCAAGTACTGGGATATCCTGGACGAAAACCTTCTCCAGAGTGCTCAGGACCTCAGACTGGGCCGAAGGTTTACCTTCCAACAAGACAATGACCCTAAGCACACAGCTAAAATAACGAAGGAGTGGCTTCACAACAACTCCATGACTGTTCTTGAATGGCCCAGCCAGAGCCCTGACTTAAACCCAATTGAGCATCTCTGGAGAGACCTAAAAATGGCCGTCCACCAATGTTTACCATCCAACCTGACAGAACTGGAGAGGATCTGCAAGGAGGAATGGCAGAGGATCCCCAAATCCAGGTGTGAAAAACTTGTTGCATCTTTCCCAAAAAGACTCATGGCTGTATTAGATCAAAAGGGGCTTCTACTAAATACTGAGCAAAGGGTCTGAATACTTAGGACCATGTGATATTTCAGTTTTTCATTTTTAATAAATCTGCAAAAATGTCAACAATTCTGTTTTTCTGTCAATATGGGGTGCTGTGTGTACATTGATTAAGAAAAAAATGAACTTAAAGCGGGGTTCCACCCAAATTTTGAACAATATCTGTATGTATTCTCTTCCTTGCCTAGATGCTGACATGCCGTTTAAAAAAATTTAAATCGCCGTAATTACTTTTTATTTTTCTATTCTTCTTTGCACTTCCTGGTTCTCCTCCCGTGGGAGTAGGCGTGTTTCTAGCCTCTCCCAGACTCCTGGGAGCTAGTCTCAGGCTTCCCAGGATGCCACTGAGCATGTGCGGGAACGAGTGGTGAATGCTGGGAGCACAGCATTCACCGCATCCAGGAAATAAATGCTTGTGGGCTTCAAATGCCCACAATGAAGATGGAAACCGCCTGCAGTGAATAATATAAGTTATTCTTTCCGACGAAATCTGACACAGGCGGACATATTACACACAATATGTGAGTATGTAATGCTGAGAAGAAAAGTTTGTGAATGAACTAAAAAAAAAAAAAAACGATAGATAGGTGGACCCCCGCTTTAAATGATTTTAGCAAATGGCTGCAATATAACAAAAAAAATGAAAAATGTAAGGGGGTCTGAATACTTTCCGTCCCCACTGTATACCGGAGGAGGTTCAGCACCATGGACAGTATATTACTAATAGGACATTATATATTGGAGGAGGTTCAGCACCATGGACAGTATATTACTAACAGGACATTATATATTGGAGGGGGTTCAGCACCATGGACAGTATATTACTAATAGGACATTATATATTGGAGGGGGTTCAGCACCATGGACAGTATATTACTAATAGGACATTATATATTGGAGGGGGTTCAGCACCATGGACAGTATATTACTAATAGGACATTATATATTGGAGGGGGTTCAGCACCATGGACAGTATATTACTAATAGGACATTATATATTGGAGTGGGTTCAGCACCATGGACTGTATATTACTAATAGGACATTATATACTGGAGGAGGTTCAGCACCATGGACAGTATATTACTAACTTCCTCAAAGGATATGGAGGTAGGGAAGGTAGTTCAGCACCAAGGACAGCGTCTATATAAAAGAACCCAGGAGAGTAATTCAGTACAGTGAACATCAGTTATCTAAGTCTAAGACAATGGGGCCATGGAAAGCAATTCAGTCCCATGGACAGCATCTTATAAATGGTCATGGAGACCCCGGAGGAGACATTTATATGTAAATAACATCCATAAAATATGTTAAATGCACATAAAATCATATGGTAAGATTGTTGTTAAAATGAATGGTCTGGCAGCAGGGTCTCTTTAAGGAGTGATAATCTTTATTAATTTTGAACTTTACACACAGTTTTGGTAAAAAAAAAAAATGAAAACACTGCCAAAATCGTAGATTTTGAACTGATATAAGGAGGAACTCCCAGGAACTCCCTCTATGTATTTGTACATAGAAGATGAAACTAACTCAAGCTACAGCAAACTTCCAAGTTGTACCTGTTTATCTGCGGTCTTCTTTCCTCTACAGCCTTCTAAATTACACAGATCAAAGGCTATTTCTCAGCTCCAGAAGACAGGGGCAGGGCTCCTCTCCTGTACTGAAATAGCTTACTATGATATCACTGCACAATGTGCATTAGAAGCTGCAGCAAGTCAGGTAGAGCCCACTCCATTTCCTGGCTGGAGGACATTCAACATCATCCAGCACTTTAAATGATTGTAAAGGCAGAAGGTTTTTTTTTTATCCTAATACATTCTATGCATTCAGATAAAAAGCCTTTTGTGTCCAGCATCCCCCTTCAGCCCCCCTAATACCAACCTGAGGTCCCTCTAGAATCTAGATCCAGCGATGTTGCAGGAGTGTTTTGGCCATCTGGGACTCCCCTCCTCATTGGCTGAGACCGCAGCGTGGTAACATTGGCTCCCACTGCTGTCAATTAAAGTCGGTCATCCTATGAGGTGAGAAAGGGGGCGGGGCTGGGCTGAATGGACACAGGGAGGTGTGACCCGGCTGGGGTGCCCCCATAGCAAGCTGCTTCCTGTGGGGGGGCCCTCAACAGGAGGGAGGGGCCAGGAGCACCGAAGAGGGACCCAAGAAGAGGAGGGTCCTGCTCTGTGCAAATCCATTTCGCAGTGCAGGTAAGTATAACATGTTTGTTATTTTTAACTAAAAAAAACAAAAAAACCCCAAGATTTTACAAAAACTTTAATCCCCAACCTGGCTGTCCCCAGTCCGCCCCTTCCCTTAATCATGAAAGGCTCAGCATCACACATTGGCATTATATTGGCCAGTCTGCATACAAATACAGCCTTCCCAGGCACACCCACTTATCTAGACTAATACCCACCCATCAAGGCTTTTTAATCTTTGATCCTCTTAAGAACCAGCCCACTGCTTGCATCAGGGCTGGGGGGCTCTTGAGAGAAGTACTGAGACAGGTTGTTGTGATGTTTTCGGGAAACTATGTACAGCACCCTACCAGCCCATCTCACCAACCATGATCTGTCTGCATTGCATAGAGAAGCACAGAGACCCAGAGATGATGTCATTGGGTCTAGAATAAAGTATGTAATAAAAATGGAAAAGTTTTATTGAAAAATGTTATTAGGGAGGTGGGGGGGGGGGTGAATCAGGAAAGGTCAAATATAAGCAGATTAAATTTCAGCTTTGAGCACAGTGATTGGGAGTTTCCATAAATGTTCTCCAAAAATAAACTAATGTTACTGAGGCATCATAATACATTTACCATGAATACCGGTAGCTCTCTGAAGCTGTTTATTGACCTCATTTTTCTTTATACCGTCAAATCTATTCTGCTGAGATTTGAATCAACCATCCCTGACCACAATTTGTGGCCTGATTGACCTAATTGATGAGGGGTCCCCATTGTATTAATTAACATACACTATATGGCCAAATATTGTAAGCAGATTAAAGTTTAACTATAAGTAGGATATGAGAACAGAGGGCATCTTAACCACTTAAATACCGGGTACTTCTACCCTCTTCTGCCCAGGCCAATTTTCAGCTTTCAGTGCTCTCACACTTTGAATGACAATTGTGCGGTCATGCAACACTGTTTGGAGACAGATAGAGCTTTCTTTTAAGCCCCTTTCACACTGGGGTGCGGGCGGCGTCGGCGGTACAGCGCCGCTATTTTTAGCGGTGCTTTACCGTCGTATTTACGGAGGTATTCGGCCGCTAGCGGGGCGCTTTTAACCCCACGCTAGCGGCCGAAAAAGAGTTAAAACCACCCGCAAAGCGCTGCCGCTGCAGCGCTTTGCCGGCGGTATAGCCGCGCTGCCCATTGATTTCAATGGGCAGGAGCGGTGGAGCAGCGATGTATATACACCGCTCCTTCACCGCTCCAAAGATGCTGCTAGCAGGACTTTTTTTACCGTCCTGCCAGCGTACCGCTCCAGTGTGAAAGCCCTCGGGGCTTTCACACTCAAGAGACAGGAGCGGCTCTTTCAGGGCGATTTGCAGGCGCTATTTTTAGCGCTGTAGCGCCTGCAAAGCGCCCCAGTGTAAAAAGGGGTCTTGGAGGTTTTTAGTCACCACTGGGGTAATTAATTTTTGCTAAACAAATGAAAAAAGACCACAAATTTTGTAAAAGAAAAGTTTCTTAGTTCCTGTTACAAAATGTTGCAAATAAGTCATCTTTCTTCGTTACTGATGTGCACTGATGAGGCAGCACTGATGGACACTGACAGGCTGCACTGATGAGTCTGCACTGATGATGCTGCACTGATGAACACTTATAGGCTGCACTGACGGGCACTGATAGGCTGCACTGATGGGTACTGATGAGGCTGCACTGATGTGCATTGATGGGCAATGATGAGGCTGCACTGATGAGGCGGCACTGTTGGGCACTGATAAGCTGCACTGATGGGTACTGATGAGGAAGTACTGATGAGGCAGAACTGATAGGCACTGTAAGGTGTAGATCGGTGTAGCTTATCTGTGCAGCTTATCAGTGCCGCATAAGTGGCACTGATGGACATTGATAACCTACACTGATATAAACTGATAGGCACTGATGGGGCTGCACTGATAATCAGGGCACTGATGACAGTCTTGCCGGTTAATGGGACTTCTTTCCTCACACAGACACAAGTGGGAGGAAGGGACTGCCGATGACCAGCTAATCACTTGGTAAAGGGCTGCTGTGATTGTCCCTTTACTGCGATCTGTGATCAGCTGTATCCAAAGGATACAACGTTCACAGTGCGCACCGGATTGGCACCCCAGGGGGAGTGTGGGAGGTGCGGTTCTGGGAGGATGTCCCAGAACACCTTTGGAGTGAATTAGAGCGGAAACTGTGAGCCAGGCCTTCTCGTCCACATCAGTGCCTGACCTCAAATGCGCTTCTGGAAGAACAATCAAACATTCCCATAGACACCCTCCTAAACCTTATGGACAGCCTTTCCAGAAGAGTTGAAGCTGTTATAGCTGCAAAGGGCGGGACCAACTCAATATTGAACCCTACGGACTAAGACTGGGATGCCATTAAAGTTCATATGCATGTGAAGGCAGGTGTTCCAATACTTTAACAATATAGTGCATATATTATTTTTGCCAACCTTTGCTGTGGAAGGCATTGCTGTAGGTAAACTGACATTTAGCCAAAGTTCACAATGATACGATTTGGCATGCGATTTGACATGTCAAATCGCATGCCAAATCGGCGGCTAGCCCTGGCAATGGCATCTGCGGCGCCGCACTGATTCCCAAAAGTAATCTCTGTACTACTTTTGGCGACTTCGGGTGTGATTTGTATGTAAATCGCCCCCAATGTCGGACTGACATGCGGGAATGAAATTGTGCGAGTTCAGCTTTTATACAGGGACAGTTTTTAAGATTTTTAAATGTTATTTTTGATAGTAAGGGTGGAGCTCTTCTTTAAGAAGTCGCGCTGTGCTTGTCCCAGGAGCGCTTTGATGTGATCTTTTACATAAGCCAATATAAATGAAACATTGTATTCTTTTAATAATGTATCTGTACCCTGGAATCGTTCGGATGCTCTCACTGTTCTAACAGCAGCTACAATGTTATAATGAGTTGGACTGCCCGGGCAATGAATATATAGCACCAGAATAAACTTGTAATCATCTGCAAAGAAAAAGAAACTTTACCCTGAAGGCAAATTATACCAGGAGAGACAATAAAGCAAAAACAAGAGAAGCAAAACTAGAAACAAAAGGTAACAAAAAAGGAAGCAGATGAGGATGCAATTAAAGCGTATCTAAAGTCAGAAATAAATACTATATTCATTTCCACATTGCATTCCAATTATTTCTAGTCTACTCCTTAGTCTGAATGATCTTGAAGTTTGCAAACGCTCCTTGTTAGAATGTTAGGCACATTTGTTTTTTGGCTCCTCCGTAATCGGTGGAGCAGTAGTTGTTTGCTTTGGGCTGTTCTGTGTTTCACTGGATGCAGGTTTGATTGTTTCCCCTGTATTCTAGAGCAGTGGTCTCCAAACAGTGGCCCACGGGCCGCATGCGGCCCTTTGCTTGCCTTTCTCTGGCCCTTAGGGACACTATTCCTTCCGCTAACACCAATAATGGGGCATACGTAACTTCTTCCTCTGACACCAATGATGGGGGGTTAAACTTCTTCCTCTGACACCAATAATGGGGCATGACTTCTTCCTCTGACACCAATAATGGGGCAATATTCCTCCCACTGACACCAATGGTTGGACACTAATCCTCCAACTGTCACCAATGACGAGGCACTATTCCTCCCATTGAGAGCAATGATGGGGCACTATTCCTCCCACTGAGACCAATGATGAGGCACTATTCCTCCCATTGAGACCAATGATGGGGCACTATTCCTCTATTTCGTCACCAATACCAATGATGGGAAAATATTCATCTCACTGACACCAATGATGGGGCACTATTCTTCCCACTGACACCAATGATGGGACACTATTCCTACCACTGACACCAATGATGAGGCGCAATTCCTCCACCAATACCAATGATGGGAAATTATTCATCTCACTGACATCAATGGTGAGGCACTATTCCTCCCATTGAGAACAATGATAGGGCACTATTCCTCTATTCCTCCACCAATACCAATGATTGGAAAATATTCCTCTCACTGACACCAATGATGGGACACTAATCCTCCCATTGACACCAATGATGAGGCACTATTCCTCCACCAATACCAATGATGGGAAACTATTCCTCTCACTGACACCAATGATGGGATACTAATCTTCCCACTGACACCAATGATGAGGCACTATTCCTCCCATTGACACCGATGATGGGGCACTATTCCTCCACCAATACCAATGATGGGGTACTATTCCTCTCACTGATACCAAAGATGGGGCACTATTCCTCCACCAATACCTATGATGGGAAACTATTCCTCCCACTGACACCAATGATGGGACACTATTCCTCCCACTGACACCAATGATGGGACACTATTCTTCCCACTGAGACCAATGATGGGACACTATTCCTCCCACTGACACCAATGATGGGACACTATTCCTCCCACTGACACCAACGATAGATGTGCTATTCCACCTACTAAGACCTATGATGGGGCACTATTCTTTCTCCTACTGACCACAGGGGCGCTGTGTATTTGTTTTACTCCCACTGACCACCAAGCCTGGGGCATCATCTGCTGCCTATGGCCACAGTCCAGCCCCCCCCCCCCCCCCCCTAAGGTCTGAAAGACAGTAAACTGGCCCTTTGTTTAGAAAGTTTAGAGACCTGTGCTAGAGGATTCCAGAATCTCAGTAGGCTGGAAACTCAAATAAGCAGTCTGAATGTTTAAGGGTCTTCAGTCAATCCCTAGGGAGGTGTTCCCAGTAGGTGGCGGAAAAGCACATAGTCTGAGGCCTGGAGCAGCTAGGTTCTTGTCCAGCTGGAAGAGTTCCCAGCCTGAGGGGTTCTGCCCCTCTGGGCAGACTGCTGGAGTTTTCTGTTTGCTCATCAAGGTGGCATAGCTGGGGGTCCTACTTCTAAGACCCTTTGCTGAAGATGGTTAAGGGAATTTTACCTAAGGACCTGGTCTGGAGAGCTCACTGTAGAGTGCCCGGTGGAAGTTGGAAGGGATCTGATTGTCCTGTGGCATGGTGAGCATTAACCTCTTCCTCACTGAAGGGTGTGCAGAAAATACTGGAAGGAGGTATCCGGTGATCCTGTGACATAGTGACTACTGACCTAAGCCCAGGGTCCTAGAGCCTGTGTGCTGTTTTTTATTGGGTGGAAGAGCCAGTGGGAGTTCTGTCTGGAATAGTTTCTAAAAGTTCCGGTATCTAATTTCCCCAGCATAGAGACCGTTCAGGAAGGCTTGGCAAAGTGAAGTGTCCTCCTGAAATTATTCAGTAAAGGTTGAGTATCCCATATCACCCTACACCCCATCCAAGTTCATCAGCAAAAAAAGGATATCCCCCAGATTGAGCCAGAGTGAGTGCACTATTGCTGTGTGCCTGGCTGCCTCTGAACTGCTTAAATTACAGCAGCTCCTACGGGCGGTAGTGCTGCACTTTTTTTTGAAGATCCCACACATTTCCTTCCTTGAATACTGTGAAATGTAGTCATTATGCCTTGTAAATAGCCACTGTTGTGTCACACATTTCACAGAGCCTGCCTTCTGATCTACAGAGGTGCTGGGAGGTGGAGTCTCAGGAGGCGGAGTCAGTACGGGAATCACTGCTTGCAGGCAGCAAGGTACCATGGGATATGTAGTCCTTAGAAGTGGAGGAGAAGCTGCAAAGCATGCAGGGAATCCAGGAAGTTGTGGAAAGAGATGGCCAGCAGACAGGCAGCACTCACATGATGAAAGGAGTTTTTTCATATAAGTTAAAATTGTATTTTGAAATATAACTATTGTTTGTATTGGTATTACAATGCTTATGTTATAAAATGAAAGTGTGAGCTGTAAACATACATTCTCTCACCAAAAGTATTGGAACGCCTGCCTTTACATGCACATGAACTTTAATGGCATCCCAGTCTTAGTCCGTAGGGTTCAATATTGAGGTGGCTTACCCTTTGCAGCTATAACAGCTTCAACTCTTCTGGGAAGGCTGTCCACAAGGTTTAGGAGTGTGTCTATGGAAATGTTTGACAATTCTTCCAGAAGCGCATTTGTGAGACCAGGCACTGATGTTGGAAGAGAAGGCCTGGCTCGCAGTCTCCGCTCTAATTCATCCTAAAGGTGTTGTATCAGGTTGAGGTCAGGACTCTGTGCAGGCCAGTCAAGTTCCTCCACCCCCAAACTCGCTCATCCATGTCTTTATGGACCTTACTTTATGCACAGGTCCGAATCATTTGGTGGAGGGGGGATTATGGTGTGGGATTGTTCTTCAGGGGTTGGACATGGCCCCTTAGTTCCAATGAAGGGAACTCTTAAGTGCTTGCCGACCACCGGCCGTCAATTGACGGCCAGGCAGCGCAGCTCTCGTTGCGGGCGGGCGTCATATGACGTCCTCGCTTTCCTAGGCCACCAGGGGGCGCGCGCGCCGTGTCACTAGGCACCCGCGATTACCGGTAACACAGCAGGACCGTGGATCTGTGTGTGTAAACACACAGATCCACGGTCCTGTCAGAGGAGAGGAGACCGATGGTATGTTCCCAGTACAGCGGAACACCGATCGGTCTCCTCCCCTAGTGAGTCCCCGCCCCCTACAGTTAGAATCACTCCCTAGCAACACAGTTAACGCCTCGATCACCATCTAGTGTTAACCCCTTCACTGCCTGTCACATTTATACAGTAATCAATGCATTTTTATAGCACGGATCGCTGTATAAATGTGAATGGTCCCAAATATGTGTCAAAAGTGTCTGATGTGTCCGCCGCAATATCGCAGTCACGATAAAAATCACAGATCGCCGCCATTACTAGTAAAAAAATAAAAAAAAATAAAAATGTTATAAAACTATCCCCTATTTTGTAGACGCTATAACTTTTGCGCAAACCAATCTATATACGCTTATTGCGATTTTTTTTTTACCAAAAATATGTACAAGAATACATATCGGCCTAAACTGAGAAAAAATTTGTTTTAAAGAAAAAAAAATTGGATATTTATTATCGCAAAAGGTAAAAATTATTGTGTTTTTTTTAAAACTTGTCACTCTTCTTTTGTTTATAGCGCAAAAAATACAAACCGCAGAGGTGATCAAATACCACTAAAAGAAAGCTCTATTTGTGGGGAAAAAAATGATAACAATTTCATTTTGGTACAGTGTTGTATGTTCGCGCAATTGTCATTCAAAGTGCGACAGCGCTGAAAGCTGAAAAATGGCTTGGGCAGGAAGGGGGCGAAAATGCCCTGTATTGAGGTGGTTAAAGTGGAGTTCCCCCCACTTTTGAAAGGTGGTCTTAAATGAAAGACCACCTCTCCACCCCTCGTTTTTGGCTAGTTAAAAAAATGTTTTTCTTCTAACTTACCTTTTTATGAAGTAAAGCCTGTACTTCCGATCCATCCGGTCTGCGGCACAGGACGTCATATCCTCTTCTTCGGCGAGCCCCCCCGATGTCTTCTGGGACATGTGTGTGTCCCAGAAGACAGCCAGCCATTCACAAAGCGCCGCACAACTCGCGCAGTAGGAGATAGACAGTGGCAAGGCTCCACTGCCGGTTTCCCTTAATTAGAATGGCAGCGCCTGCACCCAATCCGATGGACGGATCAGCCTCGGGGGGCCAACATCACGGGCCCCCTGGACAGGTAAGTGTCCCTATTAAGAGTCAGCAGCTACAGTGTTTGTAGCTGCTGACTTTAAAAAAAAAAAAAATTTGCGGGTGGAACATACCAGCATACTAAGACATTTTGGACAATTTCATGCTCCCAACTTTGTGGGAACAGTTTGGGGATGGCCCCTTCCTGTTCCAACATGACTGCGCACCGGTGCAAACAAAAAAATATTTTCCAACTTCTGTTAAAAAAGTGCTTTTGTGCATTACATTGTTTAAATACTCAAATTATCAAACCATCCTTTGTAGAGGTTCCACCCAATAGTCCTTAAATTAAAAAAAAAACGTAAATAAATATCCAGATCCTCTTTAATATTTTTATTAAGTGAATTCTAAAAAGTAAAAGCACCTATATGGATTGCATACAGACAGAAGTGAAACTTATTTGGACATTTAGCACAATAATTTGTTTATACATTTATGCTTTGGTTTTTTAGAGTGCACAATTTTTTTTTAATGCACAAAAGCACTTTAAACGGAAGTTGGAAAATATATTTTTTTGTTTGATGATTAGCACTTATGTTGCACTAATATAATGGTTAATTTTGCACTAGAATATGTGATAATAATTATAGAAAACAACACAATTGAGCACTGTGTACTGAGATCTAAATAATTACAGATGCTTTGCTTCTGCGCACGAGCACAGAGGAATGGGGACTCTTTAATTTTTTTTTCTTATTTATTTTATTTTTACACTGTCCCTTTAATTTATTTTATTTTTTTATCCCTTCTTTCCTAATACAAGGAATTTAAAAATCCCTTGTAATAGAAATAAGGGATGACAGGTCCTCTTTATGGAGAGATCCTTGGTCAATAAGACCCCAAATCTCTCCTCTACCTTTAAAAACAAAAGATCAACTAAAAAAAAAATTGATCCTGAAGTGAAGTGATGTCATGATATAGCTCTGGTCTTCCAAGACAATCAGAGGCGATCTGGTCCCTGGGACCCTCTATGCAGGCCCGGACTGGCCATAGGGCAGACCGGGCATTTGCCCGGTGGGCTGGGACCTCCAGCTCCATAGCCTGTTGATGATCAGGCCGCACAGCGGGAGGTAAGCGGCGCCCGCGGCCTGGACAGGGTTAACACAGGCCACGGCCGCCGCTCACCCACCGCTATGCGGCCGTGCCTGTGTCATCTCTGGGCTCCGGCGCAACTACAATAGCGGCTGATTGGCTGAGCTGTGTGTCTCTCTCACACACAGCTCAGCCAACGCTGACAGTTTCACTGCTCCTCCTCTTCCCGCCCCTCTACTCTATCTGCTCCGCCCATACCCCCTGCGTCTGCCCCACCCACACCCCCTGCGTCTGCCCCGCCCACACCCCCTGCGTCTGCCCCGCCCACACCCCCTGTGTCTGCACACATCCCTGGGATGAAGGAAGGAAGATTTAAAAGCTGCAGGCAGCCCGCTCCTGAGCCTCATCCTGGGGTGAGTAAGCTGTGTATATAAAACTAATTTTGGGGTGTTCTGTGGACTCTGATACAAGAGGGGGACTTTGGTGAGCAGAGACCCCCTTAAATCAGTGTTCCCCTTTACATTAGAGTCCACAGAGCTCCCCCTTACAGTAAGTGGGGGCTCAGTGCGGACTCTGATGTAAGGGGGCTCAGTGCGGACTCTGATGTAAAGGGGCTCAGTGCGGACTCTGATGTAAAGGGGCTCAGTGCGGACTCTGATGTAAAGGGGCTCAGTGCGGACTCTGATGTAAAGGGGCTCAGTGCGGACTCTGATGTAAAGGGGCTCAGTGCGGACTCTGATGTAAAGGGGCTCAGTGCGGACTCTGATGTAAAGGGGCTCAGTGCGGACTCTGATGTAAAGGGGCTCAGTGCGGACTCTGATGTAAAGGGGCTCAGTGCGGACTCTGATGTAAGGGGGCTCAGTGCGGACTCTGATGTAAGGGGGCTCAGTGCGGACTCTGATGTAAGGGGGCTCAGTGCGGACTCTGATGTAAGGGGGGCTCAGTGCGGACTCTGATGTAAGGGGGGTCTGTGCGGACTCTGATGTAAGGGGGGTCTGTGCGGACTCTGATGTAAGGGGGGTCTGTGCGGACTCTGATGTAAGGGGGGTCTGTGCGGACTCTGATGTAAGGGGGGTCTGTGCGGACTCTGATGTAAGGGGGGTCTGTGCGGACTCTGATGTAAGGGGGCTCAGTGCGGACTCTGATGTAAGGGGGCTCAGTGCGGACTCTGATGTAAAGGGGCTCAGTGCGGACTCTGATGTAAAGGGGCTCAGTGCGGACTCTGATGTAAAGGGGCTCAGTGCGGACTCTGATGTAAGGGGGGTCTGTGCGGACTCTGATGTAAGGGGGGTCTGTGCGGACTCTGATGTAAGGGGGGTCTGTGCGGACTCTGATGTAAGGGGGGTCTGTGCGGACTCTGATGTAAGGGGGGTCTGTGCGGACTCTGATGTAAGGGGGGTCTGTGCGGACTCTGATGTAAGGGGGGTCTGTGCGGACTCTGATGTAAGGGGGGTCTGTGCGGACTCTGATGTAAGGGGGGTATGTGCGGACTCTGATGTAAGGGACCTCTGTGCGGACTCTGATGTAAGGGACCTCTGTGCGGACTCTGATGTAAGGGACCTCTGTGCGGACTCTGATGTAAGGGACCTCTGTGCGGACTCTGATGTAAGGGACCTCTGTGCGGACTCTGATGTAAGGGACCTCTGTGCGGACTCTGATGTAAGGGACCTCTGTGCGGACTCTGATGTAAGGGACCTCTGTGCGGACTCTGATGTAAGGGACCTCTGTGCGGACTCTGATGTAAGGGACCTCTGTGCGGACTCTGATGTAAGGGACCTCTGTGCGGACTCTGATGTAAGGGACCTCTGTGCGGACTCTGATGTAAGGGACCTCTGTGCGGACTCTGATGTAAGGGACCTCTGTGCGGACTCTGATGTAAGGGACCTCTGTGCGGACTCTGATGTAAGGGACCTCTGTGCGGACTCTGATGTAAGGGACCTCTGTGCGGACTCTGATGTAAGGGACCTCTGTGCGGACTCTGATGTAAGGGACCTCTGTGCGGACTCTGATGTAAGGGACCTCTGTGCGGACTCTGATGTAAGGGACCTCTGTGTGGACTCTGATGTAAGGGACCTCTGTGTGGACTCTGATGTAAGGGGGGTAATCATTACAGTGCAGTGCCCTTTATATTTATATCAGTGTTCCTGCACATTACAGCGTGGAGGACCGATACACATCCCCCCCCCCCCCCCCCCCGGTCCATGGACAAATTGGCTGCTCAGACTAAAATGCCCGGGCCTATTTTTTGTCCCAGTCCGGGCCTGCCTCTATGGCCAGCCGCACGACCCATTGGATTTTTCTCGCCAGTTAAAACGGTAAGCCCCGAGAAACACCTGCCTCTTCTAAAAGCAATCCAGTAGCTAATTATCTGCTTGGACCACTTTCATGAGAAAGCCAGTCGCCAGCTGCAAAAAAAAAATTCGGGGGCTATGGCTGATAGCTTCAGCCATAACCCCGGTAAACCACTTGCAAACTGCAATGTATATATATGTATTGTGGTCGGCAAGTGGTTAAAGTCCGATGGGAAAGTTGTCATGTCTCAGGTATGAACTATGCATACTTACATAGTACCCAGCTGGATCAATAAAAGTCAGATCATACCTGGAGATCAGCTATACAAAACAAAATAGAAAATACACGAAAAACAAACGCTTACTAGACTATAAGCATAACGGATTCTATAAAACGGACTGAGTAGGAGGTTGTGTATGGTCATCACTGATGATCTACAGGGTACCGAGTCTACAGACGGATTGTCAGTGGCGCACACAGCTACAAAGAGGGCAGCAGACTCCAAGGAACGCTCACATGCTTCTTCCAGGATAAATGTGTAAATAGCTCAGTTTTTGAAACATGTAGAGCCATATAAATTGCATTATTCATAGCCAGATCACAGCCATTTAGTGGCATCAGAAAACAACGAATATCATTAATAATTTATAAAGCACCACGCTCAAATTCAGATAAAGATTCAGCATCATTGCGTTATCAGGGAACAATAATTAAAAACACACAAATGTGAACTGACAAGTGTGGAGGAAAGATTTCAACCTTTGCAGAGTCTGTTTCCAAGGCCAAGAGTGCTATGTGAAACATACTGGATTTCTAAGGCTGGCATCAGTACATGTAGCATAGAGGATGAAGTCGGGGGGGGGGGGGGGGGGGGGGGGTGATGGTGTCATTCAGCATGTAGTGCACTTAATGGCACCCCAATGCATCTTTCTATGGTATGGTAACAAAGTTTTAAAAATGCAATTGCACAGTGCAAATTTCACATGTAAGGCAAAGGGATGCACAAGATTGCAAAAAAAAAAAACACATGTGCAGGGTCGCACTTGCATTGGTGTGAATTGAGCCTTACAAAACCTAAAGAAATATAATTCAGTAGAAAGTGGTATATGTATAAAAGGCTAAAATACCAGAAAAAAGAGCAGTGTGGAGGAAGAACTAGCTAAGTGCAACACTGTAGAGAAGCAGGGCTGATGCTACCAACTAGGCAGCTGCCTAGGGCACACTGCTGCCTAGGGCGCCCGACCACTGGTGTTCCTACTCTCTTCTCTCTGCAGCAAGCAACTAAGTCTCAGCATCAGCAGGCAGCTGCCACTCCGTTTGCACATAGTGTCAGAGGTGCAGCGGAGGACTGTGTCTGACTCCCGAATGAATGGAAGCAAGCAAACATTCATTGATGGGCGCTGGTAGGCTGCATTTGATGAGTGCTGTTAGGCTGCATTTGATGGGTGCTGGTGAGACTGCATTGATGGGCACCAGTGAGGCTGCATCGATGGGCACTGGTAGGCTGCATCGATGGGCACTGGTGAGGCTGCATTTGATGGGCGCTGGTGAGACTGCATTGGTGGGCGCTGGTGAGACTGCATTGGTGGGCGCTGGTGAGACTGCATTGGTGGGCGCTGGTGAGACTGCATTGGTGGGCGCTGGTGATGCTTCATTGATGGGCGCTGTTGGGCTGCATTTGATAGGCACTTCATTAAAAAGGTGGGGTATACATGGGCAGGGCAAAGGGGGTGGAGTCAGGGGTGGAGCAGGGGGGGAAGTGGCAAAATTAGGTTTCGCCTAGGGTGTCAAAAATCCTTGCACCAGTCCTGTAGAGAAGGCCAAATTGTCAGAGGGCAGAAGGCAGGTAGAAGTGGAATCAGAAAAGGGCAGGTGTATACAGGAGGAGCCAACAAAAAAAAGACCCCAGAAAAAGAGGCAGCAGAGGCTGGTGATGTGGGTGTGAAGGCAGCAGGATCCATTTACAAATGTAGAGCAAACAAGGTGGAACCCTAGAGAAGTGGTCAGCAAAGACTGGAACTGTACAGGAGAAGCCATCAAGGGCTGGCCTTGCAATGGATGGGTCAGCAGAGCCTAGAACTGTAGAGGAGGGGTCAGCAGAGATTGGACCTGTAGATAAGGGGCCAGTAGAGGCTGGTACTGCAGAGGAGGGACAAGCAGATACTGGAACTGTAGAGGAGGGGTCAGAAGAAGCTGGAACTGTAGAGGAGGGATAAGCAGAGATTGTAACTGTATAGGAGGGGTCAGTAGAGGCTGGTACTGCAGAGGAGGGACAAGCAGAGACTGGGACTGTAGAGAAGGGGCCAGTGGAGGCTGGTACTGCAGAGGAGGGACAAGCAGAAACTGGTACTGCAAAGGAGGGGTCAGCTGAGGGTGGCACTGCAGAAGAGGGACAAGCAGAGGCTGGAACTGTAGATGAGGGGCCAGCAGAGGCTGGCATTCCAGTGGAGGGGTCAGCAGTAGACATGTGCAATTTGTTTTGTTCCAAATTAGTTTTTCGGCGAAATTCAACAAATTTGTTAATTTGGAAATATTCAAATTAACAAAGACCTGTTTAACTAATTTTTCCGAAAGCGAAAATTTGAAAATTCGGAAATTTGAAAATTTGGAAATTCAAAAATCTGAAAATAAGAACAAAAATCCGAAAATTTGTTCTTATTTTCGCATTTTCTTATTTCCGGATTTTCTAATTTCCGAATTTTCTAATTTATGAATTTATTTGAAATAACGAATTTTGATAATAATGAATGACCAGAAAAACGACCCCCCCCCCCCCCCCCCAAAAAAAAACGAATGAAATGAAAATAAATGAATTTTTCGGCAGTGCACATGTCTAGTCAGCAGAGCCAGAAACTGTAAAGAAGGGACCAGCAGAGGATAGACCTCCAGAAGTAGATTTTGTGTAGGCTAGTACTACCAAAGAGGCACTATCCAAGGGCCATGCAGCATGCAGCAAGCATAAAAAAGCAGCAACGAGAAGTCAGACAAAGACAGCACCACAAAGAAAAAACAGCTAAGGGGGAAGTCTAAGCAGCAGAGGAGCCTTAGAGTAGGTGTCATCAATGGAAAGAACTTTGGAGGAGAAATAAGATATAAGCACACAATGAAGAAAAAGCACTATGGTAAAGCAAACTGGAGGTGGCAGTACGTTAACGAGCTTCAAATAAAATACAATAAGGAGCAAACATGTCCGTAGGTAAACAGATGAGTTACTGAGTTATTTTTATAGAGTCACCCGAGATGACTGAGAAGTAATCTGTTCCTTCCACTACACTAGTTATGCTAACATACAGCTGACCCTAAATCAAAGCAACCTATCACACATGAACCAAGATCAAATAAAGCTGACTTCCAGATATGGATTTTTTGCATGGTCCAGCTTAGACCAATGTACGTATGCATATGCCATACCTGTGGGATCCCTATGGAAGCAGAGAACAGTCGCCTTTGTAGTGCATGACATTATTTGATCGAACGAGGTGGAGAATCTCCACCTAGCACAATCAGAGAATGCCTGCATTCATTGAGAAAAATAGTATTCTGTGAATAGCACCCATACCCCTGTGGGCACTATGCAGGAGGGCAGCTACTCAGGATAGAACCCGAAAGACATCAGCGATCACTATAGTAGCAGTGACTACTATAGTGGTTCTCCGCTTCCACGGGAATTCTGTAGGTATGCCGTATGCATACTAAGATTGTTTTAAGATGGACCATTGTTACTATGCCTAAAAAGGCCATACCTGGAACTCAGCTTTACACAATGCAAACATGGATTTTATTTTCTAAATGTTGCCACATCAGTGGTTTTGGTACTTCCTGATAATTAAACCCCTGCCACTAGTAGAAATGCACGTGGAGTTTGAAGTTTTGGACATTCAGAAAATGTTTAAAAATGGCCACACTAATGATAAATTATTACATTGCCACATTAATCCAGGTTCAGAGGACAAATATGAATCTAAGGCACTGTACACACAGGCTTCAGCTTTGGAGAGAGTACAGTTCTGTACAGGCATACCCCACTTTTAGGTACACAATGGGGATAATTTACTAAAGCTGGAAAGTGCAAAATCAGGCTCCCTTCTGCATAGAAACCAATGAGCTTCCAGGTTTTATTACCAAAGCTTAATTGAACAAGCTGGGGTTAGAAGCTCATTGGTTTCTATGCAGAAGTGAGCCTGGTTTTGCACTTTCCAGCTTTAGTAAATAAACACTATTGTGTACTTAAAAGTGGGGTATGCCTGTATGTTCACCATTCCCATTACATTTTCTCGGCCAAGACTGCACCAAGGTGTGTTTATCCGTAAAAACTTGATGGGATGCTACATAATTTGTAATGCTTACTATTGCTTCTGTCTGTTTTAGTTAATACCTTGCACGGGCTGCTCTCCCATCAGCCTGTGCAAGGTAGAGGTAAGAAGCGGCCTCAACCTGCATTTCTCTGCCAGACATGCACTGATGCATTTGGCCCCACCCACCGTGACTTAGTCATAAACAAGTATGACTAAACCCCAGTGGGTAGGACGAAACGTGTCAGCGGGCGTGGTCTGGTAGAGAAATGTAGGCTGAGGCCACTTCTTACCTCTACCTTGCATGGGCTTGTTGTGGTGCCCTTTTGTCAGAAACCATGAATCAGACTGAGACAGAAGTACAGTTAAATCACACTTGTTTAATAATAATAAAAAAAGGTAAACGTAGTCAAAACATAGCCAGAGTTTAGGAACCGGAACGGATAGTCAGACAAGCCAAAACGTCAGGGAGACAGAGAAGAGCATAGTGGAACAGCAAGCAGGATCTGGAGCCAGAAGGAATGTCAGCCAAGCAAGTCTTTAACAGGAACACAGGAGAGCGTCTCTAGAGATGGGCGAAGGCAGAGATCATTTGGACTGGACGGCTTAAGTAGGCAGGACTGACGAGCAGGATATCATCAACAGCTGAGTCATTGTGGAGAGATAGGAGCTGGCAATTAGCCGACAGCTGAGCGGCCAGCTCAGAGAAGGAAGGGCTGAGCCCAGCCCTGACACCTTTCTATTACTGTTTTAGGAAACGTTGATTGTATTGTAATATTAGGTGAACAGTTGATTATTGCAATGATTATTTTTCTTTAGATGGGTTAACCGCCAGAAAGTCAAGTAATTTTGTACCTTGATCAGTCATGAGGTCGCACTGCAAACTGCGCCAACACTATTACAGACATTGCTTAATATGAGTGGTTAATGGACTAACTAAAATCGAGGGACCATACTTTCCTTTAGATTATTATTACTGTGCACGCTTTTATGTATTGGATTTTATGGTTAATATGTGAATTTAAATAGATTTATATCTTAATGCCTTGCAGGTATTGTATGGGAAGTTTTTTTTTTCCTATGGGCACATATAAAGTCTTTGTGAGAGACCCAACCAGGACAAGGGCTTTTGGGAAGGACTGCAGGTTGGCCTCTTGCCGACTGACTTTTAAGGGAACACTACTCTTTGGGAGGTATATGCCCGGGAGGACCCTAGGAGTGGTCTTATTTCTGATTGAAGTCCATGTCTCCCCAAAACAAACAGACTCTGGGAACTGGAGGACCCAGATACATATTTAGGGCCTCTGTGCCCAAAACCAGCAATGACTGCTTTAGATTGTGATACTCAGAGCAGATGTTAATATCCTCAACTCAAAGCAACCTGTCTGGGGTCTCCTGATATAATCGGTTTAAGGTGTTATGTGTCTTTCTCCCATTGTGTGCCTCCTACTGTAGGTGTGTATTCCCATTGTTAATTGAATCACCTATTGCTTCTGTCTGTTGGCTAATTTGGCTAATTCTTGGAGGTTCTTATGATGGGATTAGCCTTTAGCTCATTATCTAACCATTGTGTGATGTTATGGGTAAATATTTGGTTTTATTGTTCATGTGGTGACTGACCTACTTTTGAAGTGTATAAAAGCCCATATTTTAGTTCAATAAAGAGTCATTCCTTTGGATTCTACCTCAACATTTTGTCTGTATACAATGCTTGGGGTAAAAGGTCAGGTATTAGCTCTCGGTCTGCTGGAACGGTTTGGAGGGCAGGAGGCACTGCTTGGCGGAAGCACCTAAGCGGGGTGCCATGCTTTCCGTCACAGTCAGTATTTTTGGAGTTTACCATTCCCAAACAAGAGCTGAAGGATGCTATATAGCACTGGTGCCCAATACGCTGCCCAAGAGCCGCATACAGCCCTTTGGTTCATCATGTCTGGCCCTCGGACCTCACCTCAGCAGTCTGCAGTGGGAACATAGGTGTCCGCAGCCTATAGCATTAGGGTGTGCACCCCAAAGCTCAAACACACACTTGTGTGTGTGTGTGTGTGTGTATATATTTATATATATATACATATATATATATATATGTGTGTGTGTGTATATATATATATACACACACACACAGTATCTCACAAAAGTGAGTACACCGCTCGCATTTTTGTAAATATTTTATTATATCTTTTCATGTAACAACACTGAAAAAATGATACTTTGCTACAATGTAAAGTAGTGAGTGTACAGCTTGTATAACAGTGTAAATTTGCTGTCCCCTCAAAATAACTCAACACACAGTCATTAATGTGTAAACCGCTGGCAACACAAGTGAGTACACCCCTAAGTGAAAATGTCAAAATTGGGCCCAATGTGTCAATATTTTGTGTGGCCACCATGATTTTCCAGCACTGCCTTAACCCTCTTGGGCATGGAGTTTACCATAGCTTCACAGGTTGCCACTGGAGTCCTCTTCCACTCCTCCATGACGACATCACAGAGCTGGTGGATGTTAGAGACCTTGCGCTCCTCCACCTTCCATTTGAGGATGCCCCACAGATGCTTAATAGGGTTTAGGTCTGGAGACATGCTTCGGGCCAGTCCATTATCTTTACCCTCAGCTTCTTTAGCAAGGCAGTGGTCATCTTGGAGGTGTGTTTGGGGTCGTTACCATGTTGGAATACTGCCCTGCGGCCCAGTCTCCGAAGGGAGGGGGTCATGCTCTGCTTCAGTATGTCACAGTACATGTTGGCATTCATGGTTCCCTCAATGAACTGTAGCTCCCCAGTGCCGGCAGCACTCATGCAGCCCCAGACCATGACACTCCCACCACCATGCTCCCACCCCACACGCTTGACACCATCTGAACCAAATAAGTTTATCTTGGTCTCATCAGACCACAGGACATGGTTCCAGTAATCCATGTCCTTAGTCTGCTTGCATTCAGCAAACTGTTTGTGGGCTTTCTTGTGCATCATCTCTAGAAGAGGCTTTCTTCTGGGATGACAGCCATGCAGACCAATTTGATGCAGTGTGTGGCGTATGGTCTGAGCACTGACAAGTTGACCCCCCCCACCCCTTCAACCTCTGCAGCAATGCTGGCAGCACTCATATGTCTATTTCCCAAAGACAACCTCTGGATATGATGCTGAGCACGTGCACTCAACTACTTTCGTCGACCATGACGAGGCCTGTTCTGAGTGGAACCCGTCCTGTTAAACCGCTGTATGGTCTTGGCCACCGTGCTGCAGCTCAGTTTCAGGGTCTTGACAATCTTCTTATAGCCTTGGCCATCTTTATGTAGAGCAACAATTCTTTTTTTCAGATCCTCAGAGAGTTCTTTGCCATGAGGTGGCATGTTGAACTTCCAGTGACCAGTATGTGAGAGCGATAACACCAAATTTAACACACCTGCTCCCCATTCACACCCGAGACCTTGTAACACTAATGAGTCACATGACACTGGGGAGGGAACATAGTTATTAGGGCCCAATTTGGCCATTTTCACTTAGGGGCGTACTCACTTTTAATGCCAGTGGTTTAGACGTTAATGGCTATGTGTTGAGTTATTTTGAGGGGACAGCTGTACACTCACTTCTTTACATTATAGCAAAGTGTCATTTCTTCAGTGTTGACACATGAAAAGATAGAATAAAATATTTACTATATATATATATATATATATATATATATATATATATATATATATATATATATATATATATATATATATATATATATATATATATATATATAGTAGTAGGGCAATTGACAGTGTCAAAAGAGAAGTATTAGTAGTTTATTACTTTTTTACAATGTTATTTTTCAAAATTCTTACAATTTTTTTTCAACACTTTTTATTAATTTTTTTTCAATTTTTTTTTGGAGCCCCATTGGGCTTTGGTGAAATATCAGGGTTCTAAACAGACCCCTGATATCTCACTTTTGAGCTAGAGAAAGGGACTGAGGACAGAGATTCCCCAGTCCCTTTCTCTGCAGCCAAGCAGCAGGGGAAATCTGTGCAGCACAGGGTGATTAGGGTGTGTCCAGGCACACCTGGCACACCCTGTGCACACGCCTATGAGTGGGAACATTGATTAGGGTGATAGCATTGATCTCTACTAGCCTTGTGTAACATGTTCCCAGTTTCAGATTGTCTTCTGCAGCATATCCCCAGCCAACAATGTAGCGTTTCCTCACTCTCTGACCCTCATTTCCTCTATTAACTCTGCAGTTTATGACAGCCCTCTCAAGCATTACATATATTGAACATTATGTGTGGCCCTTTGGTGATGTCAGGGGATGTATTTTAAGCCCCCTTTAGCTCATAAGTTGACAACCACTGCTCTATAGGCTTCAAGAAAGCAGCTTGAAGTGCACATACTGTGCTTATTATTATCATTATTATTATTATACAGGATTTATATAGCGTCAACAGTTTACGCAGCACTTTACAATATGAAAGGAGACAATACAGTTACAATACAATAAAATACAAGAGGATTAAGAGGGCCCTGCGCAGAAGAGCTTACAATCTAATAAGGTGGGGCAGGTGGTACAAAAGGTTGTAACTGTGGGGAATGAGCTGATGGAAGTGGTAGGCTTATAAAAGCTGAAGGCCATATGTATAGGACCTTTAATGGTGAAACGCATGTCCAAAAAAGATTGCAATTAAAATGAACCCAATCTTCCCCTGCCATGGAGGCAGCCAATTTTTAACTAAACCAATAATGAGCCAAAGAGTTCACTAAGAGCTTGTAAAATGTCACTACTCTTTCTTTCAGTTAGGTTTACGTTCTGCAAAATATTGGCTTAACTACCTAAGATGTGTATGACGGGTTCACTTTAATTGGAAAACTTGGAGGATCCGACATGACTAATGAGATAAATGTGACAAAAACTAAGAAAACACAATAAAGAGGAACAGAAATGAGTCTAAAATGAAGATCAATTGAAGTGGCACATGGAACAAAGGAAGCATCATTTGTCAACGACCCAATTAAACACCTTGAGAAGTGGAACATCTGGGTCCTCGGAGATGTTTACGTGGCCAAGTGCTGGCAAAAATCAAGATCATCAAGGTGAAATAATTGGCCGCGGCGACAGAGCGTGAGCCTTTTGCTGCTACCGCGGACTCCACCTGCAGATTACGACGCAGGCCATCCGCTGGGAAGGGGTTAATTCAGCATATCGGCCCCCGCTTTGTTTTGTTGCTAGGAATTCCCACCAAGTCTCGGTCCAATTACTGTGACATGAGGTTAACAAGAAAAAAAAAAAAAGCAGATGGAAAAAGCAGCCCGAGATGAACACAAAGGTTGGGCTTAATGTTTCTGCTTAGCTGTATCTGCTATCTTTAATTTCGCAGTAATATCCTTTTTCCAGGCTTCTCTAGCTGGGCCTGTCGGCTCCGCATACTCTTTTTATTACAGCTCAGTTCGTGTCTCAAAGTCGATAATCATTTTTCATTTTTTTCTCTCTTCTAAATCCACACCTGCCCCCTCCCCTTCCAAGCCCTATCTCCCCGCCATGTTGTCTGACTGTGAGCCCCCCTCCAATTCTCCTTTACCTTTCCCAACAGCTGGAGAAATACAAGGGTATTAAAGTATAACTTGGGAAAACTAAAAAAAATAATAATTTACTGAAAAACATATGCGTAATTTAATCTTTTTACCCCAGAGGAACTGAAAGTTGAAAATTGGCCTGGTCAGGAAGTGGGTGAAAATGCCCAGTAGGCAAGTGGTTAAACCAGTTCATTGGGGGGTCAGTGGAAAAAATGCACCTTACCTTGGTGATCAGTGGGAAGAAAGCCCCCCTTAGATTGGTGGCCAGAGTGCCACCCTTACAGATAGCTCTGTCAGATGGCTTTGGCTCTGGGGCTTTGCAGGCACCATCAGATGGGAAGTCAATCATCAACTGCTTAAAAAATTATGGATACAAAGAAACTTTAGTCAATTGTGCACTTCAATCCTTTTGGTTACAGTTTGGGGAAGGAACTTTTTTGTTCTAGCATGATTATACCCCTGTGCACAAAGTCAGCTCCATAAAACATGGTGTGATGAGTTTGATGTGGAGGAAATCAAATGGTCTTCATAGAGCCCTGACCTCAACCCTACTTAACACCTTTGAGATGAAATTTAACAAGCCAGGTCTTCCCAGTCAAGATCTCGATAAAGACAGATGAGTTTGGTGTGGAGGAACCTGAGTGTCCTGCACAGAGCCCTGACCTCAACTCTACTGAACATCTTTGGGATGAATTGGAATGAGCAAAGGTCTTCTCAACCAGCATCAGTACCTGACATCAGAAATGTTCTTTTGGCGGAATGGGCACAAATTAGGAAAATGTGCAACTCCTGGGTTGTGTAACTCTTAAGTGAAAATATTGATAAATCGTACTGTTACAGAGTACCTAATTACTCACCATGCTCAGATGCAAAACGACACTATAGATCAGGGATCCTCAAACTACGGCCCTCCAGCTGTTGCAGAACTAAAACAAAGAAGAAGTCTTGCGAGCTACAATAACCCTATGCCCTACTGAAGAAATAAATCAAATATAAAAATACCCAGCAAACGCAGGTCACGTATTCATAGCCGTGCGATAAGTATAAATGAAGAAAAATGCGCTGCGCTTAGGTATATACCAATATGTGCATTCACCTTATCAGTATAAAGGTGCCAAGTGCCTGTGATTCAAGTCCCAAAACAATCCGTATATCCAAAAAATTGTGCTACTATATGTCACATCCAAACGCGATGTGCTAAATATTAAATAGGTTCTATATACTTAAATACACTGTGTTACTAAATATCACACTTAAAGTATAATGCGCTTAAAGGTAAGTGATCTATTAATACATAAAAATATATCATTCACATGCTGATCAATTGAATAAACAACTATTAACTAACTAATAAATGTGCCTAAAAATTGCATCAAAGTGCCATGCATATACTTAATCCAAAGTGCAGTGTGCAAATAAAAAACCTTATTATAATAATAATGAGTGAAAAAAACATGCGCTATAAGTGTAGCATCTTATACGTACAAACTGCAATAATCATACAGGTGATAAGTGGTAAAAAAGCATATATGAATAATATGCAATGCTTGAGGCAATAATAGTCCTTTAAACGTGAAAGAAATCTTCCAAAAGCGTATCACTCAGCAATGTGTGGTGGAAAAGTTCCAAAGGTGAACTACATTTTGCGGGATGACACCGGTCTAAACAGCCAGAGATTTTTTTCTACTCCTGCACTATTTACCAACCATATACCAGTAACGCCATTCGCTGAGCTACTAAATAACATCCAGGACTTGCCTCTCGGCCTCAGTGGAGCCTCAAATTATATACCCTGTTTTTACGCCCCCTACTGGCCTCCTTCCATTTTTGGAAGGCCAAGGGAGAGTCTTTTCTCTCCTTCCTTTACTATCACTGGATAAAAAAACAACACACATTATACTTGTGAAAGAAACTTTACTTTCATCTGGGTATGGAATAAATCTTCCAAAATATTCAAATCAATATTCTCCTCTGGAGTCAAGAATCTGTCTGGTAGACAGACCGTGTCACTGTTGCTGTTTTTAACTAAAGCTATATGGAATGCCAAGTCAGCTATACAGTGTTAATTCTTAAAGAGCCTGGTGGGAGATCATCTGGTGTCCTAATACTGAGCCCAGGGGTGGCTCCAAAGCGTGTTTGGACACAGCTAAACCCTGTGTCACACGCTCTAAGGTGAGCGCAACTACTTTGGGGGTCACCAAGGCACATCACGGCTTGATCCGGGCACTGTGGTTCAGCGATTTCTTTTTCATGTGAAGCACCTTTATGCACTGTAGTTCACCTTTGGAACTTTTCCACCACACATTGCTGAGTGATACGCTTTTGGAAGATTTCTTTCACGTTTAAAGGACTATTATTGCCTCAAGCATTGCATATTATTCATATATGCTTTTTTACCACTTATCACCTGTATGATTATTGCAGTTTGTACGTATAAGATGCTACACTTATAGCGCATGTTTTTTTCACTCATTATTATTATAATAAGGTTTTTTATTTGCACACTGCACTTTGGATTAAGTATATGCATGGCACTTTGATGCAATTTTTAGGCACATTTATTAGTTAGTTAATAGTTGTTTATTCAATTGATCAGCATGTGAATGATATATTTTTATGTATTAATAGATCACTTACCTTTAAGCGCATTATACTTTAAGTGTGATATTTAGTAACACAGTGTATTTAAGTATATAGAACCTATTTAATATTTAGTACATCGCGTTTGGATGTGACATATAGTAGCATAATTTTTTGGATATACGGATTGTTTTGGGACTTGAAACACAGGCACTTGGCACCTTTATACTGATAAGGTGAATGCACATATTGGTATATACCTAAGCGCAGCGCATTTTTCTTCATTTGTTGCAGAACTACACATCCCATGAGGCATTGTAAAACTCTGACATTCACAGACATGACTAGGCATGATGGGAATTGTAGTTCCTGAACACCTGGAGGGCCGCAGTTTGAAGACCCCTGCTATAGATCTATAAACATTTCATCCAAATTCTAAATGATTTCATCCATTATTTAAAAAAGTAGAGGTGAAAAAAAACATGGCCCAGGGGCCCCTGGAGCTCTTTTGCTGTGGAATGGTACCAGGTCATGGCCCCCAGGACCAATGAAGGGTGAGTGAGGACAGGGAGACTACTGTGTGGAGATTGAAATTGTTGGGCAAAGTTGTAGTCAGATCCTAACAGAGGTTGTGGACAGGCAGCAGGCAAAAGTCGTCAGGTCAACCTGGGTCAGCTACGAAAACAGGCAATCAGTATCAATAGCTGTTCATCCAGCCAAAAACGTTATGAGCTGATAATTACCTGTACTCTCTGCCCCTGGCCTGTTATCAATTTCACTCCATGATGACATGGTTTGATGACTTTGGTGTGGAGGGACTCAAGTGACCTGCACAGAGCCCTGACCTCAACTCTACTGAACACCTTTGGAGTAAATTGAAATGTGCCAGGTATTCTCAACCAACATCTCCACAAAGACATGGCTTGATGAGTTTAATATAGAGGAACTCAAGTAGCCTGCACAGAGCCCTGACCTCAACCCAATTGAACCCCTTTGGGATAAATTAGAACACCAATTCCAAGACAGGTTTTCTCCAGCAACATCTCCATAAAGATATAGTTTGACGAGTTTGGGTGGAGGAACTCAATTGCCCTGCACAGAGCCCTGACCTCAATCTTACTAAACTCCTTTGCAATGAATTTGAATGAGCCAGGTCTTCTCAACCAAAACCTCCATAGAGCTGAGTTTGGTGTGGAGGACCTGTAGTGTCCTGCACAGAGCCCTGACCTCAACCCTACTGATGAATTGGAACACTGACTGGGAGCCAGATCTTCTCACCCAACATCAGCACCTGACCTCACAAATGTTCTTTGAGCCGATTGGTTACAAATTTGAACATGTGTGATTGTTGGGTAAGATCTGTATAAAACTTGAGTGGAAACGTTGTTATGGAGAAGAAAGCAAGCGGTTATGTAGTCCTAACAAACAGCTTGTCCTAGGGTGACAATGCTTCTCAGTCCAGTTGTCACCCTAGGACAGGAAGTATATTAACCCCTTGATGCTGGCCACATGTGAGCCTTAATGCCGAGCGGCCGCATATATGCAGCCCTGTTAAACCAACTTAGCGTGTTGAGAGCATGCTCCCTGCACGCTCCCAGCACGCTCCCTGCACGCTCCCAGCACGCTCCCTGCACGCTCCCAGCACGCTCCCTGCACGCTCCCAGCACGCTCCCTGCACGCTCCCAGCACGCTCCCTGCACGCTCCCTGCATGCTCCCAGCATGCTCTCAGCAGGCTCCCTGCACGCTCCCAGCACAGTAGCCAGCGGGAACCGAAAAGTTCCCAATACATACTTGCGATCGGGAGCTTTCAGATCATGTGACAGACAATCACAGTGGTCACACGACCGGAATGCCCGCCTCTGCCTCCCGGCTTTTAGAACTCTTAAAGGGCTGGGAGGTGGTTAGCGCGAAGATGTTAATGGCATGTTATAACAAAGGAAAAAAACTGTGAAACAAAGAAAACGAATGCAGGCACCACATCCCAGGACCAGTAAGCTGCAATGCTATCAATTTTTGTTTCTGGATTTACAAGATCATTTGGCTGCCTAAAACTTTATAGATTCTCTCCTTAAATCTTGGCTTTCCTGTACATTGTATCTCCATTAGCCTGCTATATTTCTGTGTAATGATGAGCCAGCAGCTGGGTCCGTGTAATGTTAATGAATTACAAGCTCCACTTTGGCCTGGCCATCCTTGGCGCTGTCCTGGCACATCGACCGACTCCCCGCATTCCAATAATCTGCGCTCTATATGAGGAACTCTGGTCCTCGTCTTTGTAGGCGCCGCCGTTCGTTCCTATCTCTAATCCTCCTCTGTGTATCTCGCTGTCTTTGTGCCGGCGGAATCTCTATGTGCTGCATTATCTCTCTCTTTTGCTTTCAGTATTCTTTGAGTTTGCATTTTGCTCTCTCTCTCTCTCTGTACTTCCCTCCATCCCTTTATCTCCCCAAACCCCCCCCCCCCCGCCGGCACCTTTATCTCTCCCATTTTCCCATTCTGGCTGGATCTGGCTGACGCCAGCGGCGCCCCACCCTTCGCCATTGCCTGCTGAGAGTTGAGGGTATAACCCCATTATGCTGGGTAATTTCTGTACATAATTTGTTATTTCCCAGTTCAGTGATGTAAATCTCTCCTGATAAGGACCTATTCACCTTCACAAAGAGAGCGCTCTTCTGTCTGCTTCTCGTGTAGTAATCAGAGGAGCCGCGCTGCCTGCGCCCAACGCATCGGAACTTTTACATCCTGGGAAAATGGAGCCGCTTCTAAGCGTCTAATGCTGCACCGCGCCACTTAACGGTGTCATTACCGCACTCAGCAAACTGTTATTAGGGCTGAATATAATGCGAATAACTATGTACAATATAGGCAATACATTACTTACCCCCCCCCCCCCCTTTTTTTTTGCATCTCAGCACTGTTCATCTCCTCCAGCCTCTTTCAGCCACTTCCTGTCTACATGCACTTGCTGCACCTTATTGCTCTGGACTGGCTTTCTGGTAGAGATCATATCTGTGCAATGTTACATAGTTACATAGTAGGTGAGGTTGAAAAAAGACACAAGTCCATCAAGTCCAACCTATGTGTGTGATTATATGTCAGTATTACATTATATATCCCTGTATGTTGTGGTCGTTCAGGTGATTATCTAATAGTTTTTTGAAACTATCGATGCTCCCCGCTGAGACCACCGCCTGTGGAAGGGAATTCCACATCCTTGCCGCTCTTACAGTAAAGAACCCTCTGTGTAGTTTAAGGTTAAACCTCTTTTCTTCTAATTTTAGTGAGTGGCCACAAGTCTTGTTAAACTCCCTTCCGCAAAAACGTTTTATCCCTATTGTGGGGTCACCAGTACAGTATTTGTAAATTGAAATCATATCCCCTCTCAAGCGTCTCTTCTCCAGAGAGAATAAGTTCAGCGCTCGCAACCTTTCCTCATAACTAAGATCCTCCAGACCCTTTATTAGCTTTGTTGCCCTTCTTTGTACTCGCTCCATTTCCAGTACATCCTTCCTGAGGACTGGTGCCCAGAACTGGATGGCATACTCCAGGTGCAGCCGGACCAGAGTCTTGTAGAGCGGGAGAATTTGTGTGTCACCAAGACCAGCTGTACAGTGACAACACCAACACAGGAGCCCCATAACAGGAAGTGCCAAGGGCCTTCATGGCAGGATCTCCAGGGATTATTTTACTGAGAGCTACGTATTTTAGATTAAAAAAAAAAAAAAAAGTATAAAATTATATTAAATCGTTTCACACCTAATGGTAAAACAAATCTAAAAGCCTAAGCAAAGTTTTGCAATTTTGGCATGTGTTAGGAAAACTGTACATATCATCACAACTACTTTGTGCTTCCAGGTGGATTATACTGCGTTTTTTTCAGGACAAACTGGCCTTTCATTTGGTAGTAAATAGTTATGGATATCTCCTGATTTTTTTTTTTTTTTATTATCAAAGGAAAACTGGCCCAAAATTGTAAAAAAAAAAATATTTTTTTTAAAATGTAGCTCTTTATTTCTTATTACTACTATAATCTGACAACAAAAAACAACTCAAAATAAATTCTCCTGCTCCTGAAGATCGTAACAATACCACTTATGTGTATATTATTTGTTCTCGTAGTACAGCCAAGAAGCGATAGTGCACACTTTGGGATCAGGAAGGATTTTTTTCCCCTGCTGTAGCAAATTGGATCTTGCTTTTCTGGGGGTTTTTTTCTTGCCTTCCTCTGGATCAACTGTGGGTATAGGATTGGGTATATGAGATTGTATGATTTTTTTTTTTTTTTATGGTTGAACCCAGATGGACTTGTGTCTTTTTTCAACCTGACTAACTACGTAACTTTGCTTTTTTTTTTGTCTTACCTAAAACACATAGACACAAACTAAACCAGATAATAATAAAACCATTTAAACACTGCCCACCGAATATATACTGCGGCAGGGCGGCTCTATTGCGTAAAATAACGTACTTGTACGTAATTATGTGCAATAGATACTATGGGCACTGCATGGAGGGGGAACCAATCAGCAGGTCACAGAGAGGCAAAACGGGGATCTGCCTATGTAAACAAGGCAGATCCCCATTCTGACAGGGGAGTACAGAGAGATCGTCTGTTCCTAGTGAGGGGAAGCCCTTTTTTAGACACTCAGCCCTGGAACGCATGCCATATTTGATGATTTCCCCTCACTTCCTGTTCTAGAGACCCAATAGGAAGTTAGATGAAATCTCCCCAAGGGAGGGGAAGGCCTTCCTAGAGAGTCAGCCCTAGAACACATGTCCCTGTTGGAAGATTTCCCCTCACTTCTTGTCCCAGAGACACAGTAGGAAGTTAGACATAGTTTCTCAAAGTGAGGGGAAGCCCTTCTTAGACAATCAGCCCTGGGGTCCCCATTGGAAGACGAGAAGCTCACAGTGTGCAGCGAAATCAGAGCCACTTCAGTTCCAGGAGATGAGCCGGTACAACTGTGCAAGACTGAAGGTCCAACATAGAGTTTCCATTACAAGCAAGAGCGATGTGCAAACTGCAGCAAGCGGCAATCATCTTCTATTAACTGCTTGCCGACCAGCCGCCGTCATTATAATGTGGCAGGTCGGCACAATCCCGCGAATCGCCGTAACTGTACGTCGGCTCGCGGGATCGGGATAGCAGGCACGCGCGCACGCGCGCTGCACTGCGGGGTTGCTGATGCTCGTAGCTGATGGTCGCGATGACCACCGGCCACGAGTGATCGCGGGCACGAAGGCAGAACAGGGACGTGTGTATGTAAACACACAAATCCCTGTTCTGTTCTGTGAGGAGTGACAGATTGTGTGCTCCTAATAGCTAGGAATCACGATCCGTCACTTCCTCTAGGTCAGTCCCCTCCCCCTACAGTTAGAACACACACTAGGGAACACAGTTAACCCCTTGATCGCCCCCTAGTGTTAACCCCTTCCCTGCCAGTGACATTTTTACAGTAATCAGTGCATTATTATAGCACTGATCGCTGTATAAATGCCAATGGTCCCAAAAATGTGTCAAAAGTGTCCGATGTGCCCGCCATAATGTCGCAGTCCTGATAAAAATCACAGATCGCCGCCATTACTAGTAAAAAAAATAATAAGAAGAAAATTGCTATAAATCTATCCCCTATTTTGTAGAAGCTATAACTTTTGCGCAAACCAATCAATATACGCTTATTGTGATTTTTTTTTTACCAAAAATATGTAGAAGAATACATATCGGCTTAAACTGAGGAAAAATTCGCTTTTTTTTAAAAAAAAGGGGATATTTATTATAGCAAATAGTACAAAATATTGAGTTTTTTTTCAAAATTAATAAAAGCTAAAGAATGGTCCCGCGCTACAGCAAAAAGTAGAATCAAAACTAATAAATAACCATAAGGTGTCTAAAAGTGAATGAATGGTGAATCCTCATAAAGTAAATAATAAATAAAAAAATCAAAAACATTCACAGTGTATAACGTCTCTTAGATGCAATAATATATGGAGCACAAGTGCATGACAAGTGTCTGTGCAAGAAATATCAAGAAGGTCCAAAATGTGCAATGTGCAAGGAGAGGTAGGAATCCAGGGATGAGCTCACAGAACCCTCACCTTCATAGCTTGACAATCAGGCATATAGTGAGCAAGAATTCGTTGTGGCTCCCTCTTCAGCCACCAGGGGGCCCTTTATTCCACTGTATAAACAACCAGTAATCACTCTCGGCCCATAAGGAAGGTGATGATTCTGGTGTATAATCAAACAGCCACCACTAGGGGGATCTTTACATCTCTCTGAAAACGGCCTCAGATAAACATCCCATCACGTCCTCATCCGAACCTGTCACCTCCGTTCGAAGGGGAAGGGGGGGGGGGAGAGGCAGGGGGAACAAAGGAACGAGGGAGGGCGGGTGGAGGTGGGAGAAGAAAAGATACCAGATAGTGTAGTATGTCGAATCCAAGTGTGGTTTATTAAAAGTAATCCTGGACTCTTACAATGAGAAAATTAAAAACAAGCAAGAATCAGCAAAACGAAGCATCCGAGCGCCACTCTTACGTCACTTCCGGTGCACTGTCAACCTACGACCACTCCCTACGCGTTACGTCATCACGTGACTTCATCAGGGGATGTTTTTAATTTTTTCATTGTAAGAGTCCAGGATTACTTTTAATAAACCACACTTGGATTCGACATACTACACTATCTGGTATCTTTTCTTCTCCCACCTCCACCCGCCCTCCCTCGTTCCTTTGTTCCCCCCGCCTCTCCTCCCCCCCTTCCCCTTCGAACGGAGGTGACAGGTTCGGATGAGGACGTGATGGGATGTTTATCTGAGGCCGTTTTCAGAGAGATGTAAAGATCCCCCTAGTGGTGGCTGTTTGATTATACACCAGAATCATCACCTTCCTTATGGGCCGAGAGTGATTACTGGTTGTTTATACAGTGGAATAAAGGGCCCCCTGGTGGCTGAAGAGGGAACCACACAACGAATTCTTGCTCACTATATGCCTGATTGTCAAGCTATGAAGGTGAGGGTTCTGTGAGCTCATCCCTGGATTCCTACCTCTCCTTGCACATTGCACATTTTGGACCTTCTTGATATTTCTTGCACAGACACTTGTCATGCACTTGTGCTCCATATATTATTGCATCTAAGAGACGTTATACACTGTGAATGTTTTTGATTTTTTTATTTATTATTTACTTTATGAGGATTCACCATTCATTCACTTTTAGACACCTTATGGTTATTTATTAGTTTTGATTCTACTTTTTGCTGTAGCACGGGACCATTCTTTAGCTTTTATTATACTGTGAGTGGATTGTGATACACTTTAGGCTCTGCTGCAGACAGCTGTGATTATATGTATTTTATCACTTATTTACACTTTTTTATCACTTCACTTTGATGTGTATTAGTTTGTTATAACACTTTTAATAGCGCGAAGGCTTTTTTACCTTTTATACATTTTTTTCAAAATTGACGCTATTTTTTTGTTTATAGCGCAAAAAATAAAAACAGCAGAGGCGATCAAATACCACCAAAAGAAAGCTCTATTTGTGGGAAAAAAATGACGTCAATTTTGTTTGGGTACAACGTCGCACAACCGCGCAATTGTCATTTAAAGTGACACAGTGCCGAATCGCAAAAAATGGCCCGGTCATTCAGCAGCCAAATCTTCCGGGGCTGAAGTGGTTAATCACATTTATCCCGCCATGGTGTATCAGTGCCCAGTGATATGACTCGCGTCGCGCTCTATAAATACCAATACACAGAGACCTTCCCCCCTCGTCTTGTTCTGTGTGGGGCATCACATGCGTTCCTCACTCCATAATATCACTTTGCCACATCTTTTACCGATCACAATCCCCCCCCCCCCCCCATGCCAAAATGACTTTAATTATAGAAATAAATTGTCCTGAGTGATGAAATTGTGCGCAAACCGCCATCTCGCCCCCCAGAAACGTCACATTGAAGGATTTAACGTTCGCCATAAATGGCTCGATGGGACGCTGGCGGGATTTTTCACAGACTTTACGATTTCTTAGCCCAGCTTGCCTGGATCTGTCACTCTGGCCGGGTGACCTTTGTCTGCTTCATATAAATAAAGCTCCCATTCCAGCTGTAAAATCCCCACATCACTCACTCCGGCCGGCGGCAGTTTTGGGGTGAAAATGGCGTATAAAAGGGGACGAGCCGAACTAGCTGGCAAGAGAGCCAACCTGCTTCTAAAAGAGAACCTGTCACCAATTAAAAAAAAAAAAAATTGCAGGTAAAGCACCAAAAAATCAAAGTGGATGTAAACCTCAGACATGAAATATGAACAAAGCATATCCCTCTGTAGCAGTGATGGCGAACCTTGGCACCCCAGATGTTTTGGAACTACATTTCCCATGATGCTCAACCACACTCAAGAGTGCATGAGCATCATGGGAAATGTAGTTCCAAAACATCTGGGGTGCCAAGGTTCGCCATCACTGCTCTATAGATTTCTTGCGACGCTTTGCTCGCCATGCGCGTCTTCAGCCTGTGCCTTTTTCTAGACCGCTGTAAAAAAAGGGATGAGGGGGGTGGCCGGTCTGCGGAGGTCTCCTTTAATGCGTAGCTGCAGGTGGGCCTCGGTCATGCTGACAGCGAGCGCCCGGTCATGTCATGCCTGCCGCGGTCAGGATTATTGAGATAGATGGTGACACCTGTTTGCGGTGATCTGCCGTCCCGGGCTGTACTTGTCTTGTACTTGGATTTTCACATTTTCGGATTTTTGATTCTTTGCATCTTCGTACTTTCGAATTTTTGGATTTTTGTCTCTTATTTTCGGATTTTCAAAATTTACGTTTGTTTTGAATTTTCAGATTGTCATTATTATTTTCTGATTTTCGAATTTCCGAATTTCAGATTTTTGAATTGCCAATCATAACGAATGACCCGAAAAACAAAAAAAAAATAAAAAAAATTATGAAACGGAAACTAACAAATTTTTCGGCAGTGCCTAGTGAATAGTCCCACAGCTGGCATGTATGTACAAATTTTCTGGTCTGTGGGCGGTGTACCGGGTGAGAGCTGAAGGGGTTAAAATTGGCTTGTGGTGTGTACGGCGAGCTGTAAAGCGGTTCTCTATTGAACGATGTGCGTCTAATTTCCCGCATAACAAATGACCCCCCATTTTCTGCACACCCCCCGAGCCTCCAGACCTCGGTACACCTCCCAGCGCTGTGTTAAATTTGGATCTTCAACGCAACATCAAGAAAGATGAAAAATCTCTCCAACCCGGGGCGGCAGATCACCGCGAACAGGTGTCACCATCTATCTCAATAATCCTGACCGCGGCAGGCATGACATGACCGGGCGCTCGCTGTCAGCATAACCGAGGCCCACCTGCAGCTACGCATTAAAGGAGACCTCTGCTGACCGGCGACCCCCCCCTATCCCTTTTTTTACAGCGGTCCAGAAAAAGGCACAGGCTGAAGACGCGGATGGCGAGCAAAGCGTCGCAAGAAATCTGTCACCGCGTCATCTTTCAGAATAGGGAGAGCGGCCGTCTGCACCGAAGGGGAGGGAGGGGGGGGGGGAAGAGGGAGTTAAGCTTTCTGATTTTAGGAATTGGCTCAGACAGCCCTGAATCTCTGCCCCGCTCCGCCCCTAAGGGAATAAAAAGGTGGCAAAGCAGCTGGAAGGAACCTGCCAACACAAATAGCGACTCGGCATCGCATTTCTGAAAAGTTTGAACATTCAAAATGCAAATTCCACACTTGGCGCTCAGCCGGAGTCTAAGAACGGCGGCAGAACTGCTGTGCGGAGATGGGTGGCGGGAGGGTGAGAGATGCTGGCACGGATAGGAGAAGAGAGTAACCCCTTCCCTGCCACATGGGTTAGTATAGAAAGATGGAACACTCAGCATTGGGAGGTGTTGGATCTGCCGGGAAACCCAGGAAATGGCCTGTAAATGGAACAGCCCCCCCCGGGACTTGTGCGGACTCTGGTGGTCACATTGATTATGACGGAGGCACCACCCGAATATGTACCGTAAATATATAGCAGAGGTATTGAATTAACCGCCTCCAGTCCTGGTCAGTTCTGACATTTCTCTCCTAAATGTAAAAATCAGCTTTTTTTAAAAAGATTATTTTTTATTTTTACACAGTTTTTAAAAAAAAATAAAAAATGGTGTCACTTTTATTCCTATTACAAGGAATGTAAACATCCCTTGTAATAGAAAAAAAAGCATGACAGGACCTCTTAAATATGAGATCTGGGGTCAAAAAGACCTCACATCTCATATTTACACTTAAATGCAATAAAAAAAACAAAAAACAAAAACAAATTGTCATTTAAAAAAATAATTTAAAAAAAAGTCTCTTTAAGAGCTATGGGCGGAAGTGACGTTTTGATGTCGCTTCCGCCCTGCATTGTTATGGGTACGGGTGGGCGCCATCTTCCCCTCACTCATCTCCATGCCCAGCAAGGGTGAAGATCCGATCTGTCTCCGCTGCTGGCGACGGCTCCAGTAAGTGGCGGAGGGCACCGGAGCGCGGCGGGAGGGGGGGGGGTGGCCCTCTCCTGCTGCCGATAAAAGCGACCTCGTGGCGAATCTGCCGCAGAGACCACTCTTACCGGAAAGCGGACCGCCAGCCAAAGAAGAGGATACCGGGGGTTATGGCAGCTAGCTGCTGCCATAACAACGATATCCCCCTTCAAACTAAGGACGTATATCGACGTGTGGCGGTCCGGAAGTGGTTAAATTATTTAGTACCCCCAAACATTATATATTTTTTAAAGCAGAGGCCCTGGAGAACAAAATAGTTGTTGTTGCTATGTTTATCAAACACAAATTTTCAGGAAAAATACAATTTAACCACTTGCCGACCGCCCTATAGAAGAATTACTGCTACAGGGCGGCCGTTCTGTGCAGAATCACGTGTATATACATGATTCTGCACCTCTGGGTTGCTGTGATTAGTCATCGCAGAAGCCAATCAGCAGGCCAATTGATTATCAGCCAATGGATGTCTGCCGGCACAGGCTGATCGCTGAGGAGACACATCGGACGCATACCTCCCAACTTTTTGAGATGAGAATGAGGGACACCTATTAGCAAAAGTGTGCAGGCAGAGGACACACCCCCTGCCACGCCCCCTTAAAGGAGAATTGTACAAAAACAAATGATTGGTTAAACCCACAATTGCTTTTTTTATTACCATATCTATTTCTTTATATTGGCTTTTAGAATCTACAAATGCAGCAATTTAGAAATTGAATGAAAGGTTTAGCTCTGTAAAACATTTTTTAGATAAATATTGCATTTTATATACAGCTATAGAGATCAGTCCAAAATGAGGGACAAATGAGGAGGAAAGAGGGACAGAGGCACATTGTTCCGAATGAGGGACAGTCCCTCAAAATCAGGGACAGTTGGTTGAGAGCTATGCGGACGGAGCTCTGCCTATGTAAACGATGCAGAGCTCCGTCCTGTCAGCGGGGATGGGCTGGATTTTTGTTTCCAGCACATCCCTCAGTAAAATCGCCACACAGTGTACACAAAAACACTGGTTAGGCATACATTGAACCAGGGGCAGCCGCTCAATAGGGGCCTCCCTCCAATCCACGTGCCCGGCCCTCTAATCTACATACAGGGCGCCGGACGCATGGACTTCTATGGATTTTTTTTTTTTAGAAGCACATGATTAGAGCCTGAGGCTCTAATTGGCTTCAAAATGGGTGGGCTCGGGGCGCAGAGCACTGCGTCCTGAGCCTACCCTGTTGTGGGACATTAGCAAAATAATAATCACTAATATCTTCCTGTTTCTCCAACCAGGAAGCGGGTCCTGACACCCCATTGGCCAGGAGTCCTAAGACCCCATTGACCGGGAGTCCGAAGACCCGATTGGCCGGGAGGAGAAGCGACGGCTGGGACACGGAGGAGATGTAGAGGGGAAGCCGCCGCCACAGTAACCTGCACGGGGTAAGTGCAGGGTTGACAGGGGCCTGGCGGGTGAGCTGTCAACAGGGGGGGTTGGAAAGTGTTGTCAATGGTGTGCGGTGGCGGGCTGGAGCGACGGGGGGGGGTTAGTGTGGGGTGGCGGGATGGAGAGACGGGGGGAGTTAGTGTGGGGTGGCGGGATGGAGAGACAGGGAGGGTGTCTTTGGTTAGCCGCCACTGCATTTAACCCTTTGATCGCTCTAGATGTTTAATGCCTTCCTAGCCAGTGTCCTTAGTACAGTGACAGTGCATATTTTTAGCACTGATCACTGTATTAGTGTCACTAGTTCCCACAAAGTGTCAAAAGTGTCAGTTATTGCCCAATTGTTCACTGCAATATCGCTGTCCAGCTATAAGTCACTGATTGCTGCCATTACTAGTATATAAATAAAAAAAATTCCAGTATGCAGTATCTCACAAAAGTGAGTACACCCCTCACATTTTTGTAAATATTTTCTTCTATCTTTTTATGTGACAACACTGAAGAATTGACACTTTGCTACAATGTAAAGTAGTGAGTGTACAGCTTGTATAACAGTGTAAATTTGCTGTCCCCTCAAAATAACTCAACACACCGCCATTAATGTCTAAACCGCTGGCAACAAAAGTGAGTACACCCCTAAGTGAAAATGTCCAAATTGGGCCCAATTAGCCATTTTCCCTCCCCAGTGTCATGTGACTCGTTAGTGTTACAAGGTCTCAGGTGTGAATGGGGAGCAGGTGTGTTAAATTTGGTGTTTTCGCTCTCACTCTCTCATACTGGTCACTGGAAGTTCAACATGGCACCTCATGGCAAAGAACTCTCTGAGGATCTGAAAAAAAGAATTGTTGCTCTACATAAAGATGGCCTAGGCTATAAGAAGATTGCCAAGACCCTGAAACTGAGCTGCAGCACGGTGGCCAAGACCATACAGCAGTTTAACAGGACAGGTTCCACTCAGAACAGGCCTTGTCATGGTCGACCAAAGAAGTTGAGTGCACGTGCTCAGCGTCATATCCAGAGGTTGTCTTTGGGAAATAGATGTATGAGTGCTGCCAGCATTGCTGCAGAGTTTGAAGGGGTGGGGGGTCAGCCTGTCAGTGCTCAGACCATACGCCACACACTGCATCAAATTGGCCTGCATGGCTGTCGTCCCAGAAGGAAGCCTCTTCTAAAAATGATGCACAAGAAAACCTGCAAACAGTTTGCTGAAGACAAGCAGACTAAGGACATGGATTACTGGAACCATGTCCTGTGGTCTGATGAGACCAAGATAAACTTATTTAGTTCAGATGGTGACAAGCGTGTGTGGTGACAACCAGGTGAGGAGTACAAAGACAAGTGTGTCTTGTCTACAGTCAAGAACAGAGAGAAGCACACCGCTCCAGGCAAACTCAGGTGCAGGATGGATCACAGGTGGAGACCTCGGCTCACCACCGTGGAAGACAGGCAAGACAAGGAATTGGTCGCACACTGGAACTCCAAATTATCTCGATGTCATCTTTATTGTCAAAAAAGGGTCAGACAGATACAGCCAATGGTAGACGTTTCACAAGCGATAGCTTGCTTGTTCATTGTGAGATAGAAGAAAAGAAAAGAAGAAAATATTTACAAAAATGTGAGGGGTGTACTCACTTTTGTGAGATACTGTATATACTATAGTTTGCAGACGCTATAACTTTTGCGCAAACCAATCAATATATGCTTAGTGTTTTTTTTGTTTGTCTTTTTTTAACCAAAAACATGTAGCAGAATACATATTGGCCTAAAATTATGAAGAAATTAGATTTTTCCATTTTTTTGGATTTATAGCAGAAAGTAAAAAATATATTTATTTTTTTTCAAAATTGTCAGTCTTATTTTGCTTATGCACTGGTGCGCAGTCATGTTGGAACAGGAAGGGGCCAACTTCAAACTGTTCCCACAAAGTTGGGAGCATGTCATAGTCCAAAGAGTTCCCTTCACTGGAACTAAGGGGCCAAGCCCAACCCCACACCATAATCCCTCCTCCACCAAATGACTTGGACCAGTGCACAAAGCAAGGTCCATAAAGACATGGATGAGCGAGTTTGGGGCGGAGGAACTTGACTGGCCTGACCTCAACCCAATAGAACACCTTTGAGATGGATTAGAGCGGAGACTGCAAGCCAGGCCTTCTCGTCCAACATCAGAGCCTGACCTCACAATTGTGCTTCTGGAAGAATGGTCAAACATTCCCATAGACACACTCCTAAACCTTATGGACGGCCTTCCCAGAAGAGTTGAAGCTGTTATAGCTGCAAAGGGTGGGCCAACTCAATATTAAACCCTATGGACTGGGATGCCATTAATGTTCATGTGCGTGTAAAGGCAGGCGTCCCAATACTTTTGACAATATAGTGTGTGTAAAATATATATATATATATATATATATATATATATATATATATATATATATATACACACACATACTGTATATATCTTTTTTTTAGCTGAAATTTTCATTGGTGTCCTTTAGGTGGCAGTCTTGTCATCTTGGATTGTCAATGTCTTTTCCCCAGTGGAGGCCGGGGGGGGGGGGGGGGGGGGGGGTCACATCTTGGGGGTTATAGAGAGCTCATTCTGTGTGCCCCGTGACCTTCCCTCTGAAATAGGTGACATGACACAGGTCACTCTCTGGGGCTATATAATTATTATCCTTCTTTGTGATCATACAGACTCATTGCCCCCTGACCCCCCCCAGAGCCGCCGCAGATAAAACCCTTGTCACCAATTTCCCTGTTACGCTCGCCTGTCCCCGCGCCGCCAGTCCTTTGTCAGTAACGAATAGATTGCCTGCCCAGGAATTGTATGTATATTAATGTGTGACAGCGCGGTGGCTTGTCAGCCCGTGTCCCTGACGCCGGAGTGTATTAAAGGTTTATCATTAATATTATTGATTCATTAATAGATACTGCAATGCAGTAGGAGGCCAGAATAAAAAAAAAAAAATTCTTTTGTAATCATTAATCTGAAAGAGCGCACAGAGGAGGAGGAGGTGCCAAAAGAACAGGTTTGTATATGCGGACGATTTCCAAAACCAGTTATTACTTTTGAACTGCACATGACACGGGCCGTTATCTTGTATGCTAACAAAGTTCAGCCAATCAGCGCACTAGGCGGTAATGACATCACAGAGGCCCATTCACATGTGCGCTGTAACTCTGAAATAGGGCCCATTCATATCAGAAACTGCGTGCTTACTGCGTGCTTACTGCGCATTTTTGCATGCGCAGTGACATGTATTTTTTTGCGCAATGCATTTTTCCTAAGATTGCATTTCCTTTGAGGTCACTTCTTTCTTCTTTGGCCTTTTATTTGCACTGCTATGCGTTGCATTTTCATGCATTTGCACACATTTCTGTGCATATGCAGTGCGATAGTGTGAACTATGGCCATAGGATAACCTGGATTTTGGACAGTCTATGCCACGGGTGTCCAACCTGCGGACTTCCAGGAAGTTCCACCGAGGCGTTTCAAGGCTGAGAGTTACAAGCATAACTCCCAAAGGCAAAGGAATGATGGGCCTTGTAGTTCTGCAACAGCTGAAGGGCTGCAGATTGGACACCCATGGTCTCTGAAAGGTTTAAAAAGAAATAAGTGAGCCTGAGCCTGTGTGCTGTCACTGGACCCAGCTGGGACCAGTGACAGCACACAGGCTCAGCCACCAGTTGCTAAACCCCTTGTGAATACATGATGACGTCTTGATGACAAAACGCGTAGGATGGAGCTTCTAGCATCTTTGCGTCACTTCCGGTCTGAAGCCGTGGGCCGTGGACTGTCCCGGCTTCCTGTGTCTTTGAAATAAGCTTTAACATACAGAGAAAATGTGAGTATGTTTTTACTGTTTGAAACAAATAAACCCTTCTGAAACGGTATTATAGCCAGCAGCACTGATCATTCATGAAAAAACAGTGGTTGTAGAGAAATCAATCAATAGGAATGTACAGTGATCTATAGATATAGTCATTATTAGCAGAGGTTCCTTGAGACCGGAAAGGTTTTATAAGGATTCCTCCAACTTAAAAAAGTTGAGAAAGTCTGTAGTAGACTGATTATTATACAGGGCAACATATCTGTGGAATCTCTTTACCTGGAAACCTTTGACCCTCCAGGCTTTGATGAAGAACAATTCCCAGCAGGTCCTACAAGCCTACAGGAGGCTTGAAGTTGAACCGAACCTAACATAACTTCTAGAAGACAGATCTATGCCATTTCCTAGCTAGCTCCAACGATTATGGGCCAGATTTAGCATCTAAGCATGTGTTGGAAAAGTGAGCCCCAGAGACGGCACAGCGGGCAGCTAAGACAGATGCAGGCCAGCGGGGGAAAGACATTTGGAGAAAGCGAGCGGACGGGCTCAAACGAAGCAGCGGGACAACGCGAGCGATAGCGAGTCTAGGCCATGCTGCATTACATTGATCTTGCTGGATGTCTGCCTTAATCATACACTGATATCCTCGGTCACACTTCGTCTCTGGTTGCCAGAGCTGATGTGATTTATGGCGGAAGAGGGTGATTTAGGGTTTCGGGAGCTGGAAAGAGATTTGGCCATAAGGGTGTACAGTACAAGCTGTCCTTAGAAGAGAATTAACCCTTTCCAGGGCTCAACTCACAGAGCTAAAACACCAGCATAAGGTTTTGTTTTTTCTTTCAAAAATGTAACGGTGAGCTGAGTCCAATGAGATTTGAAAAGTACAGTCATGTGGCTGAAAATAAGATATCTATATACAGTGGCAGCCGGTGGAAATTTTTTTTTGGGGGTGGGGCGGCAAACAGTATGCCACCCCTCTGGTCGGTTGGCAGAACTTACCCTATCACCGGCGGCTTCCCCTGCTCGGCGGCGGCGGCGGCCTCCTGTTCTCTTGCTGTCCTCGGGTCATCACGGTGACGGTAGCTGCGGCTTCCATTTCTTCCCTCCTCCTCGGCGGCCAATCGGGAGTCTTCTCTTTTCGGTCAATAGGTAAACAGGGTCTCACACCCGCTTCTGATTGGCCAGATTGAGGATCAGTATTCATTTGCTGTTGTAACACACCTGGGTGGGATCGGACTGCATTCTCTGCAACCTGAGCCCACCCTATTTTAAAGCCTATTAGAGACTCTGGCTCTAATCAGGTGCTTTAAAAAAAAAACTCGGCTGCTGTAATTTATGCGCCCAGTGAATAGGGGGTGAATAGGAGTGAAACTATCCATTGCATATAGGGGGGTGCTGTGGGGAGAGGGGGTAGTGCCCGGGCAGCCCTAATCGACAGGCTGCCACTGTCTATATCTCATGTAAAGCTTCACAATTTGAGCCGTTAGCAATTATTAGGCCTCGTCTGGAACTTTTTTTTTATAATTAATATTTTATTAAACTTTTATCACATTTCAATCTTAAATACATTACAAAATCTTTCATCCTACTTACATAAAATATAAACATAATATATAAACACACTCTCTGTTGGGTATTTCCCTCCCCCCCCCCCCTAAAAGTTCCTCGTCTGGAACTTAAAGTGGTTGTACACCCTTATGCCCTCTACACACGACCGGTTTTGCCGTCGGAATAAACTCTGAAGGTTTTTACGACTGAATTCCAATGGAATTCCGCTCAAGCTGTCTTGCATACACATGGTCACACCAAATTCCGAATGTCCAGAACGTAGTGATGTACGACGGGACTAGAAAATGGATGTTCAATATCCAGTAGCCAAAAGCTTCCGTCAGAGCATGCGTCGTTTTTGGTGCGTCGGAACAGCATACAGACGAGCGTTTTTTCCGATAGTAGTTTGTTCTGTCGGAAAAATACAGAACATGTTCTCTATCTAAGTCCGTCTGAATTTTCGACAGAAAAAGTCTGATGGGGCATACACACGGTCAGCTTTCTGTCGGAAATTCCGCTCGTGTGTACGCGGCATTATATATACCCGGTGAAGTGACTGGCCACATGTGATACATCGAGAGAGAAAAAAGGAAACGGAGAGTTGAAATTACACAGTGCAGAGCTTAATGGGGAAAGCTCTCGAAACTTTCTCGACACACACCCCTTCACACAACACACCTTCGTGCTTCTACAATGGGCATTTTTACAGTCTATTTGGAGAGAGAAAGAAAGAGAGAGAAAGAGAAGGGAAGGGAAAATGTTTATAGTAACCCTGCTCCTAATAGTCTCTAGGTATTTCACTTCATGTGTCAGCTCCTAAAGCTCAACTGTGGCCATATTTAAAACAAACCATTTAAGGAGACAGTTTTTTTGCCAATTCAGAGCAAATTCATTAAATTATCTGTAAGCCCATTCCCATCTTTGCTATGTTTCCATTGTGCTCCCTTGCTTCAACTGAGCCCGCTTGAAATACCTAGTGCTTCTGGGTAGGGGGAAGCATATGGCCTCATCCCAAGTTCTTGGGCCCGAGCAGCCAATGACTATTCCTGAACAATGTCATGTGAGAACAGGTCAACACTATCAACCTTGTGTAAGTTGCACCACCACATGACACGGTGCTTGACTTCTAGCTTGGGTAGAGAAATTTCCTGAAAGCCCATTCCCAACCCACTTATACCCACCTTTGCTATGTTTCCATTGTGCTCCCTTGCTTCAACTGAGCCCGCTTGAAATACCTAGTGCTTCTGGGTATGGTGGAGCATATGGCCTCATCCCAAGTTCTTGGGCTCAAGCAACCAATGGCTATTGCTGAACAATGTCATGTGAGAACAGGGCAACATCATCAACCTTGTGTAAGCTCCACCACCATATGACACAGTGCTTGACTTCTAGCTCTGGTAGAGGAATGGAGCGGTGTGGGGGAAAGGGGAAGATGGGGAATGGGCGAACCTGCAAGAGTCTCTGTGACTTTGCCAAAGCCTATTTAAACCATTTATGCTTTCCTTAACTAGTCATTAAAGTATGCGAACTGTTCCTAAACCATTAACCCACTATGACTGACACCCACCCGCTATAACAACCCCATTCCTACAGCACCCACTCCCTATAAAAAGAGAGGCTGAAGAGAAGCCTTTTATTTTAACTTTCCCAGCACCTCCAGTCATGGCCGCCTAGGCGGTTAAGTCATTAGGCTGTCCTGTTGACTCTTGTGACATTGGCGTCATCTATCCCACGAGTCTTTGAGTAGCCTAAACGTCCAATATTGCGGTATTTCCAGACAGGAAATGACAGGATTGGGAGGTGCACGCTGGGTAGCCAGCTGCACTAAATCCTGGAACTCACTGGCACCGGTTTCAGGCGCCCACAGCTAAGATGGCCACTGCCAGGATTTCTGCAGGGGCCAGTAAACAGGACTTTTGGCAAGTAAGGAATATCATTTCATTATTGACTATATCCAAAGTAAATCCAGCAATTGTTAAGGATCAGGGAGATGTGTTCACTACATTTTTGAGTAGGAGACTGCAGCTCCTCTTTATGTACTACATTAGACTGCTTTAAAGTGGATGTAAACCCGAAATTTTTTTTATGTCATAATGTAGAGTATAAGATTTCCTATCATTTGAGCCCAGTCTTGCCACACAGAGTTAATCCATCTCTGAGCAATCCTCTTTTATTGTTCAGTGAGAAAAATCTTGACAAACTGAGAAAAACTTTGTCAAATCCTCCCCCTTGCTGAGAGTGACAGCCTAAGACACAGGCATTATTTTTTAATTCCCTCCCCCACTCCTTTCTTCAGCAGCTCTGCAAGGATTGGCTGTTCCACACCTCAGCATGATTTGGCATGCTGAAGTCATGTGGTTACTTTCCTGTCTTTTCACTGGATGTTAGAGATCATAGCAGAAGTTCAGTGTTGGAAATACACAGAAAAAATGCATATTGACAAGGGGAGTGTAGAGGTGGGCGGGGAGTCTACTGACATCACGACTCCACCCACCGAGCTCCAGACAACAGACCCGCCCACAGAATCTGCCGTTTTTCAGCTCTCATAACAGACAGAGGGGAGACATTTGACAGGTAAAGATACATGCAGGAGGCATGTATATCCTTATAGTTAACCCCTTTGGCAGTAGATAAGAAAGGATGACATTGGGTTTACATCCACTTTAAAGTATAATTAAACCCTTCATGTCTGTGAGCTTCTTCACTATTACTGACATCTTCTCCCTAGCTTTTTCCATGTTCAGGGGTCTTCAGCCACCTTGATTGGCCAGGCTGGGATGACGTAACTCCTGTGCATGCACATGGGCATACATTCATCCTGGTACCGAGGTGTGCCAAGAATGTACACTGAGCTACGCATGTGCAGTTCAGTGTACATTCTGAACCATTTTCCAGGTTAGGAAGATAAGAAGAGTCAGAGTATGTCTCTTTTTGCAATAAAGATACTTCCTGCTTGCACGTTTTTAAATTTAGGGTTAAGTTCCAAATTAATGTGTAGCTTTGGATCTGGTAAAGTATGAAATGCTTAATAAAAATGGATGAAGTTCCCTCGTTCTGGGGTAGCATGGGGCCAAACCATCCAGGGACTCCCAGAGATCATAGAAACATGTAAGAGACTTTATCGGATGCCGCTGGCCCCATACATTACACAATGAGCTCGGAGTTGCTGGTGGTGTAGATTGCTGTGCATTGTGTTCCGGCTCTGATTGTCTGTGGTGAGAGCCATTGAGGATCTGTCCCCGAGTATCAGAAGGGGTTAAGATTTACCAGACTATAGTCTATAAAGCTGCAAGTCTGTGCCGTGTGGCCACGCCTATTGATAAAGACGAAATGACGAAACGTGTCTAGACGTGACCACATGGCTTGCTGCACTGGTCCACTGTTCCGATCTCCTCCCGGGAATCACTGTGGACGATCAGATCTTCACGAGCAGTCAGAGAGTATTGAGTTACAGTACACAGTGCAATGTTTTTATTGAATGCCTTCTTTTAATCACTGTTTGTAAGTGCATAGTGTTAAGGGGGAAGTTGTTATGCAGTAAAGTTTTAACAGAGTTAAGCTATGAGGATTGTTTTCCTCTATGTTTGAGCCCATGGAACTGCTTACGGTCATATGAGTGTGAATAATGTGAATTGGAGTGCACCAATCCATTGTCCCGGTGAACCATTTGAGGTATCCTGGTAGATGACTCCTTGATATTTACTGTCTGGTCATAACATACCCAAAGCGGGATTTGACATATTTCTGGTGAGTGCAATTCCTAAGGGGGTGGAATCACGTGGTGCGGTGAAGGTGGAATTCCCATACACCCGACTTCTTATATGAACTATCGCCTAAGCACTTTAACTGGATTTGTTTCACTGGGTGTTTTTCACTGTACTGTCACCTAATGGTGCACAATATGCCATTTGAAAGCGCTGCTTTGCCTTAAGGACTTTTTTGGATTGAACTTTATGGCTGATGGGTTATGATGTAAGAGACTCTGGTGATCAGGAGAGTAAGGGGTTTGCTTTTCAAGAGTAGTTGCACTTTGCAAGGGAAGTTGCCCCAGAGCTTAGTGAAAGAGGTAAAGTTCTGTTGACTTCCATCATCTAATCATGTGCAAGCAATGTTTTTTTTTTTTCCTTGCACGTGATTGAGTATTTGCAAAGTGAAACTTCACTACATTCACTAAGCTCTGGGGCAAATTCCCTTGCAAAGTGAACAGCATGGTGGTGGTGGTGGTGGGGGGGGGGGGGGGGGGCAGTGAACACACAGGGGTTGATTTACTAAATGCAAAAAACTGTGCACTTTGCAGAGTGCAGTAACCCTCTGCAAGTGCAATTGCTCCAGAGCTTAGTAAATGAGGTAAGGCTTCACTTTGCAAAGAGTACCCAATCCCCTGCAAGAAAAATGAAAAAAAAACTGCATTTTTGCTTGCACATGATTGGATGATAGAAGTCAGCAGAGCTTCTGCTCATTTACCAAGCTCTGGAGCAACTGCTCTTGAAGAGGGCAACTGCAAAGTGCACAGTCTTTTTCCCTTTAGTAAATCAACCCCACAGAGTCCAAATTAGGCAATGAAGTTATATTGTAGAAAGGTTCAACACAACTTATTCAGGCCGGTGTGGTAGGTAAAACCGCCCGGAGCCACTTACGAACTGTGACAGCGGTCTGAAGACTTGAAGATGCCAACAGGATCTGCAATAAGGAGCAGAATGTGGCCTAGCTGGTCCACACCCAAAGGGGAGGCTTCCTTGGAAGAGAAGGACATAGTCCCTGCACCTAACCACTCATATAAAGCGCGCCAAACCCTTAAATAGACTCTGTCTGACCCAAGATGGCTGCTGGAGTCATATGGGGGGCCAGTGTCCGTTCGGATAGAGGTTTCCTTTAAAGTCATAGAGGAACCAAGTTCCGCACAATTTCCTTTCCCTCCTGCATTGCCGCTTTGGTCGAGCGCCACCTACAGTGGGGAGTACAGACTGCACCTGCCTACACACTATATCCATTAGAAAAAGTGGTGTCACCCTCCTATTCTTTCTGGTAGGGTTAACAAAAGTAGCCAGGCAGAACTACAAATCCTTTGGCAGGTCACATGGGTGTGCGTCATCTATGCATTTAGCTGTTTGCCTGGAAATCAACTTTAATTAAAAAGTGAAATTTCTGAAATGAACAATATTTATGAACCCAGCACAATACTATTGCATCATTTTTGTAAAGATTGATCTATTCCGTACAACAAACCTTTTTTTTTTTTTTTTTTTCAGGATATGCTGATTCAGTTCTATCCTTTGGGAAACAAAGCGTGTGTTTAGTACATTTAGCTTAATTCCAGCTATATTAAATCTACTACATCATAATTCTCCATAATTCATTAGGTTTTATCTTATAAATTAGAAGCACAGAAGATTTATACACATTGCTGGGATAATTACAGGTTCTGTAGATCATCAAAGCTGAGACGTTTCACAAATGACAGTTTAAATGATAACTCTCAGGCTCCACATTCCCGCACCGTATAATGTTGCAGCAGATAATTCAGCCTAAGTAGACGTTGAGCTTTTACCATGTCCGAGTAACGGCAGAGCACATGTTCTTTCATATTGCTATCATGTTTTTACAGTTGTCTTCTGAGCCAAATAAACAACTGTCAGTGCCGCAGAGCCCCCCTGTATAGAACAGAGCTGGACAAATCCCAGAAGGCAGGTAGCCAATGTGCCTAACAAGAAAAAAAAACAATGGATGACTTCATTTGAGACTTTTCTGTTGCTGACCATGTGCATTCAGAGATTCTCCACTTTCCGCTGGGATCTTCAAACTGTAAAGCCCCGTACACACGATCGGACTTTCCGACAACAAAACCGTGGAATTTTGTTCGAAGGGTGTTGGCTCCAACTGGTCTTGCATACACACGGTCAGACCAATGTTGGCCAACAATTACGAACATAGTGACGTACAGCGAGCCGATTAAAAAGGAAGTTCAATAGTCATGTGATATCTCCATTACGAACGCTAGTTTTACAAGACCGAGCGCTTCCGGCTCCTCCTTGATTCCGAGCACGCGTGTTTGTACTTTGAACTTTTGTCCGATGGACTTGTGTACACGCGATTGGAAAGTCCGACAACACACATTTGTTGGCGGAAAATTTGAGAACACGCTAGCCAACATTTGTTGGCGGAAAGTCCAACGACAATTGTCCGATGGAGCGTACACACGGTTGGACTTTCCGCCAACAAGCTCACATCCAACATTTCCCGTCGGAAAATCCGATCGCGTGTACGCGGCATAAGACCTGGATGACAGTGGAAGCCCTTCAAAGTTGATCTTCAAGGGCAAAACAACACATCTTCAGAGCTTAGACTTCTCCGATAACACAGGTAGCTTCTAGGGTCCCACACTGAGCCATTTCTCTCAAGCTACATCCTGCAGCACTCAATGGGTTCTATGAGCAGGGTGTAGGCAGATGCAGTCTACCTGGAGTGTCTAAAGTTTGGTGAATGGTATCAGAAAACAAACAAAACAGAAGGTACAAACAAATTATCTTTATTGGCCTTCAAAATAGTCGCCATCCTTTACATCACACGTTCGGAAAGCTTCTGGAAACTGTCAGCAAAGGCCACTTTAGGATTCGATAGCAGAACCGCTGTTACACTGTCCTGGATGTCTGCAAATCGTGCGTCTTTCATGATGCTATATAGGCAGGGAAACAGAAGTCTGCAGGTGCCAGATCACGGGAGTACGGTGGATGACCGAGAACAGGTACGCCATACTGAGCCAAGAATTGGTGCACACGGATCGCACAGTGTAAAGTACAGGATGGATCCTGGTCATACGAGGTAATGAAATCTCCAGAGGTTTCCAACCTTTTTGCTTTCTGTTAGTCTGTCAGCTTGTGCGGCATAAACCAGGAACAGACCTTCTGCTTACCCAAATCTTAGCGGACAATGGTGCGTACCGAGTCCTTGCGAATGCCCAATTCCTCCGCCATCAACCGTAGTGTCAGTCACCGATTTCGTGCCAGCATTTGTCGCACTTGCTTGATCATGTCTGGAGTTCTGCTTGTCGAACCCGAACGTGGCTCATCCTCAGTCATTTCCTTTCCATCGCGGAAGCGCTTAAACCAATTGTAAACACATTTTCTGCTCACGGCTTCCGTCCCGTACACATGCACCAACATTTCAGCTGTATGTTCACTGCGATTGTGGGTCCGCTTGGCCGCCTGTAGCCCGGGAACTGCGATGCGCACCTGGCGCCCTCCCCCTCCTCCCTCCCCAATGACACCTTACTGTTTTTGCTTTTACCTGCACCAATGGCCACATTTTACATTTTGCGCACTCTGACGCCCGATATATCTATCCACGAGGTACATTTGGATTCCCTTTTTTGTTGTGCACATTTTTTAGTTTCTTCACGTATTCTGGTGTTCATATCCATATGACTTACACACCCTGTACCTTAGCCTCATTCATTTGGGTATGGCCCTTTGGTTCCTATTAGTATAATCTTGTTCTCTCTTACTCCTTTTACTTAAATCTCCTCACTGGATTTGGTCCTCACTTGGTTCACACCATCATTATTATACGCAAGCTCTGTATAGCATACCCCCGTTTCTTTTCACAGACTCCCTTGGAGCCTTAACTTGTGTTACCACCCACACCATATGGAGAACCTAACTTTCTGGGGATTGTGTTTGGGCGTTCGCCCCGTGTGCGGTGTGGCTTCCTCAGCTCCCGAACCAGACAACTTATTCCAGTGGTTCCCCCCCGGTTGCAGTTTTACATACCCCTGTTTTTCCATTCCCATGTAAGTAACGAGACTGTAACAATTCCCATTGCCTTTCCTTGATACTGGAGTTCTTACCAGAACTTACCGGTATCTATATTTATTTGTTTTACAGACCAACGGATGCATCCATTCCTGATGAAGTGTCTTTACATGAAACGCGTAGATAGGATGCCAACTTGTTTTAGTTATTCATCTTTGTAATTATCAACCCTCTTAAAATTTGTTATTCTCTTACACGGAGTACACACTCCATACATTGTTAACTGGAATGTGCTGCCATTTTGGTTGTAAGGTTGTATATACATGAACCATCTGAATATGTTTTTATGCCATTTTCATATGTCTATGAACTGTACTTCTTCCATTATTATGCAGTGGCTTTTAATATACAGCATACTGAGTGCGATTCTATACCCTCTTTTATGTGAATAAAGTCATTTAGTCACTATATATATTTTGTCTTGTTTAGCTGCCACTTGCCTCATACAAAGTCCCAACTTCCTTTCTATTATTCATTTGAATCAGGGATGGAGGCACATATTATCATATGTATACCTTATTTAAAGTCCCAAACCTTTCCCCTTCCTCCTTTTTGTTATCCCCAATTTGTAGCAGAACTTGATGTTCACTCGTTGCTCCATTGCACTGTGACCCTACTTCTCACACTGACTACGTTCGACAGCCCACAGCATGTTTACCCTGATGGTCATGTGTACTCCACGCTAGGTGGTGCTTTTTGACAAGTCTCTGGGTAGCCATATGCATGCACGCGAACCTGGCCCATGTTGCTGTTGAGATATCAGACCTTTTACCAATTATTGCCTTATCCCTGGAGTTAATCCCCTTTTTAATGCATGCCAACATTCTGTTTGCTTTGTTAGCAGCAGCTTGGCATTGCACGCCATTGCTGAGCCTATCATCTACTAGGACCTCCAGGTCCTTTTCCATCCTAGATTCCCCCAGAGGTTCTCCCCCCAGTGTATAGATTGCATTCATATTTTTGCCACCCCAATCCATTATTTTACATTTTTCTACATTAAATCTCATTTGCCATGCAGTTGCCCACCCCATTCATTTGTTCAGATCTTCTTGCAAGGTTTCCATATCCTGCGGAGAAGTTATTGCCTTGCTTAGCTTAGTGAGATTGAACTGTTCACCCCATCCTCCGGGTCGTTTAAGAACAAATTAAACATAATTGGTTCCAGCACAGAACCCTGGGGGACCCCACTTCCCACCCCTGACCATTTCCCATTTATCACCACCCTCTGAACTCGCCCTTGTAGCCAGTTTTCAATCCATGTACTCACCTAATGGTCCATGCCAACGGACCTTACTTTGTACAGTAAACATTTATGGGGAACTGTGTCAAATGCTTTTGCAAAATCCAGATACACCACGTCTACGGGCCTTCCTTCTAGATGGCAGCTCACCTCCTCATAGAAGGTTACTAGATTGGTTTGCCAAGAACGATTCTTCATGAATCCATGCTGATTACTGCTAATGATAACGTTTTCATTTCTAAAATCTTGTATATAGACCCTTATCATCCCCCCAAGAGCTTGCATACTATTGATGTTAGGCTAACTGGTCTGTAATTCCCAGGGATGTATTTTGTCCCTTTTTAAAATATTGGTGCTACATTGGCTTTTCTCCAATCAGCTGGTACCATTCCAGTCAGTAGACTGTCAGTGAAAATGAGGAACAATGGTCTGGCAATTACTTGACTGAGTTTCCTATCACTGGAGTAGCAGTGTATACTTCAATAAATTCCAACTTCTATCTAGACGATCCCATTGGTATAGTATATTCATAGTTACATTGCTACAAGCTGGACCAATGGAACTATGTAAAAAAATGCCATACATAAACTTAAAAGATCATTTTAAAGGTTGCCATACACGCCATGATTTATGATCAATTTACACATTGTTGTTGTTGAGTCTTTTAGTCGTGTCCGACTCTTTGTGACATCATGGACCATAGCGCGCCAGGCTTTTCTGTCCTCCACTGCCTCCCGGAGCTTGCTTATTTTCATGCTCATTGTTTCGATGATGCTGTCTATCCATCGTGTTTTCTGTCGTCCTCTTCTGCTTTTTTCTTCCATGTTTTCCAGCATCAGGGTCTTTTCCAATGAGTCCTCACTTCGCATTAGGTGGCCAAAGTATTCGAGTTTCAGCTTCAGGATCTGTCCTTCCAGTGAATATTCAGGGTTGATTTTCTTCTGGATTGACTGGTTAGATCTTCTTGCCGTCCAAGGAACTTTCAAGAGTCTTCTCCAACACCATAGTTCAAAAGCATCAATTCTTCGGCGTTTAGCCTTCCTTATGGTCCAAGTTTCACAGCCATAGGTTACTACTGGGAATACCATAGCTTTGACTCTACGGACACCTTGTTTGTAGGGTGATGTCTCTGCTTTTTATAATGTTGCCTAGGTTTGCCATTGCTTTCCTCCCAAGAAGCAAGCATCTCTTAACTTCATGTCTACAGTCACCATCTGCCGTGATCTTGGAGCCTAGGAAGATAAAATCTGCCACTGTTTCCATTTCTTCTCCTATTTGCCAAGGGGTGATGGGATGGGTTGCCAAGCATTTGTGCAAGTTGAGTGAAATGCCCCATATTTTTCTAAGAGATTAATGCCTGTACCGTCAGCTCTATCTAATGGCCAAAATGTAGTATAGTTGTTTTTTTAAACTATACTGCATTTTGGCCACTAGATGGAGTTACAATACAATGGAACCTTGGATTGCGAGCATAATCAGTTCCAGGAGAATGCTTGTAATCCAAAGCACACGTATATCAAACCAAGTTTCCCCATAGAAGTCAATGGAAACGAAGATAATACACATTGACTTCTATTGCATGCAATACCGCATGTGGCCAGAGGTGGGGGGGGGCGCGCTGGAGAGACTCGGAAATACTCACAGACTGCTCGGATGCACTCGGAAACCCTCGGACTAAGACTGGGATGCCAGTAAATTTCATGTGCGTGTAAAGGAAGGCATCCCAATACTTTTGGTAATATAGTGTAGATTGTGTTCAGGAAATAGGATTACATTCACATCACAAGGACACACATTCTGGAGCTCCTCGCCATTAGACAGTCAATCACATATAGTGAACGATCCGCAGTAGTCAAATGTGAAAGCATGTGCAGCACTTTAGCAGTCATCTTATTCTGGTACAGTGCCACCTAGTGGCAAAGTAGATGACTGCACCGGTCGACAAAATTCCACCTTGGTTGATCAACTTTCCAGAGTTTAAACCAATCAACAGTTCACCGAATCAATAAAATTAAAGGTCTGTGGTTTACAATTTGAAGTCGATATGATAACTTTAGTCTAATTGAATTGTCATATCGATACATGGCAACAACAGACTGTTCGCAAGTATAACTGATCTAATTTTCAATCAGTATTTTTTAGTCGATAGCAAAGTGATATTTTGCAAAATGATATATTACTTGTTTGTGATCTCTCGTATATAAATCAATACAAATCGCTGTGTGTATGGCCATCTCTGAAAAGCTGACTTCCCTGGAGCAACACCTCCTCCTTCTCCTTCCTCCTCTTGGTTTTACACCCATCAGTTTTAACATCTGAAGATTGTTGAAGGAGTCCATGTTGGAAACAGCTGGGGTTGTGCAGCACAGCTTTTTATGCAAGCTATAGAATGAACAATTAAAGAACTTAGCTGGGAAATGCCTTGTATTATACTAATGATGATGGGCACTGAATCTAGCAAGATTACCATCTCCCCCCCCCCCCCCCCCCCCACTGTATCCTCACACGGACTCTGCGTACTATTAATGCTAATAGGAAAGAAAAAAAAACACAAATATCTTCTAATTGCATTTCAGCATTATTGGTCACAAAGAGAAAAAGCTGACTGCCAATGAAGGCCATTTGTTCCGTTGAGAAAACGATCATCTCTGGAACGTCTCCAAGTCAAATAATTTAAAAGTCATAAGATGAGGTTTGTAATTTTCTCTGGAAGTGATAGAGAAAAATGTAAAACACTTAAAACAGAAAATGTGTGATAAGCAGAAACCGAGCTAATGACTCATTGGGGACCATGGAGGAAACCAAATCTACCTGACCTCAGCGCTGCAATGCGGACGCTTACCGGGGGCCATGGTGGCCTTTGGATAGAGGTGGTTGGGGACTGTGCTGGGGAACAAGCTTCAGACTTGAGGTTGGTCTTTCTAGGGGTGGTGGACTTATGGAAAATGCCTTTATATACGTCAGCTTCAGCCAAGTTTCTGGTGGTGGTGGGACACAAGGGTAAATAAAAAAACGTTTGACTTTCTGAGATGGGAAAGGGAACTTATCAGATCCACAGTTTTAATTCAAAAGACACATCCTTGTCATAATTTTGTCATAGCTCCCAAATATCCCTTTATATGAATGGGATTGTGCCTCGTTTGGAAACATATCCCTCTATCTACGTTTCTTCTTTTTGGTCTTCTGCATACACCGTTAACCAAAAATCTACTTTTTAACTACTAAACATGTTATCATAAACAAAAACTTTCATCTAACCACTAAATTATTTTTAAAAGCAATGTACGGTAAATGAGAAGGAAATGTAAAAAAGCATTTGTGGGGGCTTGACTAATCATTTCTGACAGGGGTGTAAAGCTGACCTTGTATTGAGATGCAAGGTCAACCTCAATGACAGCCCCCAAATAAAAAGGGTGCCAAGAAGAAACATTCTTTGAACCCCATTTACTGTAGGTACCTGGGCCATCAAAGTGTCTCACCAGGAGCACTGGGTGCTTGAAATCTCTGAAGAATGGGGTGGATTTACTAAAACTATAGAGTGCAAAATCGGGTGCATCTGTACATGGTAGCCAATCCGTTTCTAACCTCAGCTTGTTCAATTAAGCCTTGACAATTAAACCTGGAAGCTGATTGGTTTCTATGCAGAGCTCCACAAGATTTTGCAATCTCCAGTTTTAGTACATCAACCCCAATGTGCTTCTACTCAGGGGAATTTAAGCACCTAGCACAGTAGTATTCCTCTCTGCCCTTTCCAGTTGTGGCGACCACTTCCTCAAAACTATTCTTCTTGCCAGTCTGACCAATCTTGCTGTTACCCTTCTTTCCGATGCCATCATGTACAATGCAGGACCAGCGGATATGGCTATACCAATGACATGGCCACTGGTTTTATATTGTATGTGATGACATAGGAGAGCCCGGCCACATTCCAGTATTGGAGTGGAGGAACTGAAAACCAGCTGCAAGGCTGTGCAGTAAGGTAAGTATTACTCCGTGTCCCCTAGAACAGTGGTTCTTAATCACTGGGCCGTGGCCATCCTTCTACTGGGGCTCCAGTCAACTGCAGATCCATTAACATCCCACAGTGCCTCCAAGCTCCCACAGTGTCCCTGAACCTCCCATAGTGGCCCACAGTGCTCCCAGAGAGCCCCTGGCCTTGATAGTGTTGCTCAGCCTCCCACAGTGCCCCCCAGCTTGCTACAGAGTCTTTAGCTCTCCAAAGTGCCCCCAACCTCCAACAGTGTCCCTCAGTGCCTCTCAGCTTCCTCCAGAAACCTCATTCTCTACAGGGCCACCAAGTCAGCTGCAGAGTCTCCTAACCCACTCCACAACCTCCATCCCCTCAAAGTGACACCATGCCCTAACCAGAGCCTTCCGTGATTTCAATGTTTTGCATGCCCATACTTATATTGTGTGAGTATAAACTTTTTTTTTACTGTTGGGGCATGGAAGGTTTTGGAAGAATTTATTGAGCCCTGGTCTTAGTAAGGTGCACAAAAAAACAAGCAATAGATTCTTCGTAAACCCTAAAGGAGGGCAGTTTAATTATTTTATTACTGGCTTTCCGGTAACCTGTACAAACACAGACAGAGCAAATTATGAAAATATACAAGGAAGGTTACCCTAATTGAAACCTGCACACCAAAACAATTACTAGGCAAGTTGTATGCAAATCTTGACTTTTTAGAAGTAAACCTGGGGTTGGTTCCACTTCCTCAGAAGACCATTTGAGGAGAAGTGTGGTTCAATATGTCAATTCTGCAGGAAAAGTAAAAATTCAGCTGTCGATGCCTCTCAAAGTTGGTGAGATTAGGGCCACAAGCAGAGAAGAACTGAGGCTAAGAAGTTTTAAAAACTAAGAATGAGGCCATGGAAAGCCAATTAATGCTTCTGCCAGATGGGTTTTAGTGGCGGAACATAAAAAGGAGGAATGAAAATAGCGCGGCGTGAACGTATGTACAGTATAACATTGAAACCGGACTGAAGGATCAGTGGTAAGCTGCAGCTTATAATAGCAATATTTGGGAACAGATGCACAGTGTAGGTTGTAGATAGTAAGGGCTTCCACTGAAGGTGACCTATGCTTATTTATTTATTTATTTATGCTCATGTGGGTTTTTTTTTTATCCTATGCTCAGTTTAAAGAAGAACTCGGGGCTGTGCCCATGCTGCAGGGGTTAACTGCTCATTTTGTTCTATTGGAGAGAACAGCGGAGATATACTTGCCAAAGAAAAAGAAAAAAACTAATGTGAAATAAATGATAGAATAGTTCCTTAAAGCTACAACTCCTCTGCAAGATTCATACAGTTCAAATCATATATTTCAAAATGAGTCGCGCTAGTACAATCCCATTAATTAGTAAAAAGTTCGAAAATTATATTTAGAAAAAGTCCACATGTGTTGAGGTAGAAAAGCATTTGATAGAATGTCAACGGCATCCACCACCATGACTGAAAGGATCCTCCTGTGATGTCACCACCAAGTGCAAAAATGCTTGCTTACCAGCTGCTCTTGATCCAGTGTTACAGGAGGCCAAACGCGCTTTGGCTTAATACCCAGCCGGGTCCTTTGCACGCCTATGAGTCCTCTTAGGTGCTTACATCGATGTCATAAGAGCATTCCAAAACAAAAAGAGCTCCACATAGCGTAAAATTGTAAATACTTTAGTAAAAGCTACTAAAGGTCGCACTTACATCAAGTAAAGTCATAAAACGCCTTTAAAACAGAAGCTCCGGCCAGCACTCACACAGTACCTGTCCTTCCGGGATTCCACGATCGCGATGACGTCAGCGTGTAGTTCACCCTACGCGTTTCGCCATAGGTTGACGTCTTCCAGGGTACGGGCGGCGTGCTGCATCGCCGCTATAGGTACACCTCAGGAAGAACCAAGCCTCAATATGAAAGATATACTTACCTGACCCACCGATCCTTCCCGCACAAGACCAGTTCAGCAGCCCCGTGCCCCAAAAGCCAACGGCGCCCGCTGCTGTCTCAGCCAATGAGGAAGGACAGCCGAGGCTCGCGTGCAACATCGCTGGTTTGGGGTGGGGCTTAGGTAAGTATTAGGGGGGCCGCTTCTGACAGAAGGTTTTGCTATCTTATTGCATAGAATGCATTAAGATAAAAAAAAAAACCTTCTGCCTTTAGAACCACTTTAACACTTGTGTTTGTGAGTATAACAATTGTCTACTTTTTAATATTATTTATTATTTTATATAGGATTTATATAGCACCAACAGTTTACGCAGAGCTTTACAACTTGAGGGTAGACAGTACAGATACAATACACTTTAACCACTTGCCGACTGGCTCACGTCAATATACGTCGGCAAAGTGGCACGTTCCTGCGAATCACCATACATGAAGGGCGGCTCCTTTAAGAGCCATAGCAGGTGCATGCGCATGCCTGCTGCACGGCGGGGGACCCGATGGATCATGAGCACGAGAGCTAGGATGGGGATTTGTGTGTGTAGGCACACAAGTCCCTGTTCTGACAGGGTAGGAGAGACAGATCATCTGTTCCTACTAAGCAGGAACAACGATCTGGCTCCTCCTCTAGTCAGTCCTATCCCCTCACAGTTAGAACACACCTAGGGAACACACTTAACCCCTTGATCGCCCTCTAGTGTTAACCCCTTCCCTGCCAGTGATATTTACACAGTAATCAGTGCATTTTGATAGCACTGATCGCTGTATAAATATCAATGGTCCCAAAAAGGTGTCCTATCCGTCCCCTCCCCTCACAGTTATAACACTCCCAGGGAACACACTTAACCCCTTGATCGCCCTCTAGTGTTAACCCCTTTTCTGCCAGTGAGATTTACACAGTAATCAGTGCATTTTGATAGCACTGATCGCTGTATAAATATCAATGGTCCCAAAAAGGTGTCCAATCCGTCCGCCATAATGTTGCAGCACCGCTAAAAATCGCAGATTACCGCCATTACTAGTAAAAAAAAAAAAAACAATAATAAAAAAGCCATGAAAATGCCTTAAATCTCTCCCCTATTTTGTAGACGCTATAAATTTTGCACAAACCAATCAATATATGCTTATTGTGATTTTTTTTTTTACCAGAAATATGTAGAAGAACACATATTGGCCATTGGCCTAAACTGAGGAAGAAATTTTTTTAAAAAAAACATTTTTGGGGATATTTATTATAACAAAAAGTAAAAAATTTAGTTTTTTTTTCCCAAATTGTCGCTCTTTTTTTTGTTTATAGCGCAAAAAAATAAAAACCACAGAGGTGATCAAATACCACCAAAAGAAAGCTCCAGTTGTGGGAAAAAAAGGACGCCAATTTTGTATGGGTACAACGGCGCACGACCGCGCAATTGTCAGTTAAAGCGACGCAGTGCTGTATCGCAAAAAAAATGGCCTGGTCATTCACCAGGAAAATCTTCCGGGGTTGAAGTGGTTACTGAAAATTAAAGGTGAATGGCCGTACTCCGAATAACACCTTTTATTCGTGGCAAAACAGTGTAGAAGATCCAAAAATCTCTTACATCATGGTGATGAAAGGTACAGACAGGCTAACGCGTTTCACATCAATATAAATGCTTTATCATAGCTCAAGTGGTTAATACAGTAGGAATCAGATGGCCCTGTAAAATGATTTACAAAGATAATGCACCAGGATGGTGTGCCCTCTTTTTTGTTTTCTGCCAGTGGAGACCCCTGAGGGATAACCAAGGATTCCCACACTTTGGAAGGATTTCCTCTCACTTCCTGTTTTGGCTATGGGAGAGGAAATGAAGGGAAATATCCCACTGGGACACAGATGGAACATGAAAAAAAGAAATTTAAAAATGTTTATAAAAGTTTTGCCTCTAGTTATTTCTTTAATATTTAATCACGGATGAGGAGTTCCATAGAAGCACGGTGAAGCAAAATGCATTTCCCACTGCAAACCCCCCCTCCCCATTCAGAATATATTCGGCAGCAGGTTAGGGAATTGGTATTCTCTCGGCCTGACGCTTTTTTTTCTTCCCCTTTTTTTTTTTGCCTTTATGCCGTATTCCTCTGCTATTCTGCCTTTGATGTAACATCGCCTTGTCCTCAGACCTGTCTTGTTCTGGAGGTTTGTTATCCCTTCTCTTGTCATCTAAACTGTCCTTCCGCAGAAGTGATAGATCGTCCTCGCCGACAAGGAGTCAAGAAATCTATACGCAGCGCTCAGCTGCAAGATCATATCAGCCAACAGAGAGAGAGGAGGAAAAAAATAAAAAAACAAAAACAAACAGACCTCTATTTATTTAAATCTGGCCGATAGATCACTTTGAACAGTATGGATATAAAATAAATAGAAAATAGACGGTGACGCGCTCTGCCTCCGCGCTCGGGGGGGGGGGGGGGGTTCAGTGAGAAGTGGAAGCTGTGCCAGATAATTTTATATCTGCAATCATCCAGCGACTAGAGGGGAACGCTCATGGGATGGGGGAGGGGGACCTGGGCCCTACAAAGGCGCCATTGTGGATATGTGGGGACGCTCCGCTGTTGAGCTCAGCTAGGTCCGGCCACTTTTTTGTTTTAACCCCTTTTTGTAATTGAAACTCCAGACAGACATCCACTCACAGGACACTTTATTAGGTACACCTGTTCAATTGGTTGGTAACACAAATTTGCTAATCAGCCAATCACATGGCAGCAACTCAATGCATTTAGGCATCTAGACGTGGTGAGGTCGACTTGCTGAAGTTCAAACCGAGCTTCAGATTGGGGAAGAAAGGGGATTTAGATGACTTTTGAAGGTGGCATGGTTGTTGGTGCCAGGCGGGCTGGTCTGAGTACTTCAGAAACTGCTGATCTACTGGGATTTTCACGCACAACCATCTCTCGGGTTTACAGAGAATGGTACCAAAAAGAGAAAATATCCAGTGAGCGGCAGTTGTGTGGAAGAAAATGCCTTGCTGATGTCAGAGGTCAGAGGAGAATGGGCAGACTGGTTGGAAATAATAGAAAGGCAACAGTAACTGAAATAACCACTCATTACACCCAAGGTATGTAGAATACCGTCTCTAAAAGCACAACGCATCGAACCTTGAAGCAAATGGGCTACAGCAGCAGAAGAATACACCGGGTGCCACTCCTGTCAGCTAAGAACAGGAAACTGAGGCTACAATTCGCACAGGCTCACCAAAATTGGACAATAGATGATTGGAAAAACGTTGCCTGTTCTGATGGGTCTCGATTTCAGCTCTGATATTCAGATGGTGGAGTCAGAATTTGGTGTAAACATGAAATGGATCCATCCTGCCTTGTATCACCGGTTCAGGCTGGTGGTGGGGGTGTAATGGTGTGGGGGGGATATTTTTTTGGCACACTTTGGGCCCCTTAGTACCAGTTGAGTATCGTTTAAACCCCACGGTCTACCTGAGTATTGTTGCTGACCATGTCCATCCCTTTATGACTACAGTGTCCCCATCTTCTGATGGCTCCTTCCAGCAGGATAATGCCCCATGTCACAAAGCTCCAATCATCTCACCACTGGACAATGAGGTCCCTGTCCTCCAATGGTCTCCACACTCACCACATCTCATCTAATAGAGCACCTTTTAGCTATTGTGGAAAGGGAGATTCCCATCATGGATGTGCAGCCGGCAAATCTGCAGCAACTACGTCATGTCAATATGGACCAAAATCTGAGGAACGTTTTCAACACCTTGTTGTATCTATGCCATGAAGAATGAAGGCAGTTCTCGAGGCAAAAGGGGGTCCAAACCGGTACTAGCAAGGTGTACCTAATAAAGTGGCCGGTGAGTGTATGTGAAGCTGCTAAAAAAGCTGACCCTCCACTTAGTCTTTACATACCTGGGAAAAAGGAGGTTATCATTTGGTGACACCATTGCTCACTGTTGCTGTTGTGTCGTTTGCCTGCTTATTGGACAACAAATTAGCAGTAAATATTAAACACTCTTGTGATTCACACAACCCTGTTATACTTTATCACCAAATAGCTCTATTGTAGATGTAGAGTTTGAGCAAAGGAGTGCCCAGTGTACTTTCCCAAATTAGGAATATAATAAGTCATAGTCTGTGTACTGATGGAATATGAATGAGAGTCCAAATACCTGTGGGCTCCAAAATAGTCCAAGGTGATGGAAAGTCTGATCCAGGAATGGGACCAGATAGAGAAGGAAGATTGTGGTGCTGAGAATCAGGATCAACCGTACACCAACCAACCGTACCAAACTGGCCACTGGATGTCACCATAGTTAGGGTTGGGAAACCTTTAGTGAGGGTAGGTACTGTTAGTGCCTCGGTAGCCACTAGAGGTCCCCGGAGTAGTGAGTAGGGTGTACCAAAGACAGTAAGGAAAGACCGGCTCTGTCCCTGCCAGTGTGAGGCATCTTGGGTAAGACAGCTCTGTATCTACTGTAGTTTGGTGGGACTCCATCTGTGGCTCATTTGGTCTTGTGCAAGGACCAAGGATTGCAAATATTTAAGGGAGATTCTCCTTCGGGGAGAAGCATGGCAGGAGAAGGACAGGAGTCAGGACTAATGGGACTACTTTGGTATGGGATGTAGAAATATGGCAAGACCCCTAAAGACATGGGCTGCTTCTTGACTCGGCTCCCATCTGTTTTCTCACAAACTAATGATTGTGCCATCACCATTGGGATGACTAAAAGGATGTAAATAAGTACCGTAAATCAACAGTGTGCAAATAAAGGAGTTAGGAGGGTGTCTTAGACCCCTTTCACACTGGGGCAGTTTTCAGGTGCTTCAGCTTTGGAAATAGCCTCTGCTAAGCGCCTGAAAACCACCTCCCATTCATTCCAGTGTGACTTTTCACACTCGGGCAGTGCTCTTGCGGGACCTTCCGAAAAGTCCTGCAAGCGGCATTTTTGGGGCGGGTTGGGATCGTTGTAAAAACGCCCTGCCCATTGGAATGAATGGGCAGTTCTTTTAAAGCGCCTGAAAAGCTCTTTGAAAGCGACACAAACCGGGAGTTTTTAACCCTTTTTTTGGGGGGTTAAAAATGCCCCGCTAGCAGCTGAAAAGTGGCGCTTAAACAGTGCTAAAGCCCCGCTAAAACGAGCAGCGCTTTAGCGCTAACGGCTGGCGCTTTCAGTGTGAAAGCAGTCCTAGTGTGGACTCTTCCCTCTCCAAACCTCATGATGGGAACATCTTCTAGAAAGGAAACATGTGCTGGGTGAGGTTACTACAGTGGCGGCTGGTGCTCAAAATTTTTTGGGGGGGAGCAAACAAACTGAAAAAAAAAAACCCATCAATTGCCGCCACTGTGCCATCAAACGTAGCCACTGTGCTCATCAAGCGCAGCCACTGTGCTCATCAAACGCAGCCACTGTGCCCATCAAGCGCAGCCACTGTGCCCATCAAGCGCAGCCACTGTGCTCATCAAACGCAGCCACTGTGCCCATCAAGCGCAGCCACTGTGCCCATCAAACGCAACCACTGTGCCCATCAAACGCAGCCACTGTGCCCATCAAGCGCAGCCACTGTGCCCATCAAGCGCAGCCACTGTGCTCATCAAACGCAGCCACTGTGCCCATCAAGCGCAGCCACTGTGCCCATCAAACGCAACCACTGTGCCCATCAAACGCAGCCACTGTGCCCATCAAGCGCAGCCACTGTGCTCATCAAACGCAGCCACTGTGCCCATCAAACACAGCCACTGTGCCCATCAAACGCAGCCACTGTGCCCATCAAGCGCAGCCACTGTGCTCATCAAACGCAGCCACTGTGCTCATCAAACGCAGCCACTGTGCCCATCAAGCGCAGCCACTGTGCCCATCAAACGCAGCCACTGTGCCATCAAACGCAGCTACTGTGCCCATCAATTGCTACCAGTGTGCCCATTAATTGCCGCTATTGTGCCCCATCAAATGCTGCAAGTGTGCCCATCAATTGCCGATATTGTGCCCCATCAACTGCTGCCAGTGTGCATCACCCAGCACTTACCTGTCTCGCAGCGGGTCAGCGGCGGTGTCCTGCACGCTCCTCGATGTCTTCTTCCGTCCTCTCTATCAGGCGTCCAATCACAGCGCCTGACGTTTTAGCCAATCAGGTGACAGGTAACAGACACCTGATTGGCTGAGAGGCAGTTCAGTGTTAGCAAAGCGAATTCCTTTGCTTTGCTAGCATACAGCTGAGTGAACAGCGAATGCACAGCATTGCGCCCGCTGTTCACCTTTTTGGGTGCCTATTAGAGCCTACGGCTCTAATCAGGTGATTCTAAAAAACACCCCTGCTGCTGTAATTCAGGTGCTCAGTGCCCAAAAGGGGGCCGGACACCTGAATAGGGGGTGTCAGCGGCAACCATAGATAGATTCATGCAATGCATGAATCTATCTATGGTGATAGAGCGGTGCAAGGAGAGAGGGGGCGGTGCTCCTGCGCCCTTTATAGACGCACCGCCACTGGGTTACTATTGGGCTCCATCGCCATAACTACTGAGGAAGGTATGGGATGGGCTACTGGGTGGTGCCCAGTAATAGAGCCTACATAGCTCACTAAAGAGAGCCTGTCACAAAGACATTATATCACATAGGGGACCCAGGTTCCCCTATGTGATATAAATAAAGTTTTAGTGAAAATAAAAAGGGTCAAAAAATAAAGTTACACTCAAGCACTTTAACCTCCTTCACAAAAGATTTTGAGCCTGCCCCGACCCCAGATGCAAGCACATACACATGCAAACACACCAGTTGGGGGTGCCCACGTATGTTGATTGCACAACACATGTTATGGATTGCTGCACATGCTGGAGTGAGAGGAATAATTCTAGGGCCATTATTCACAGTTAACTCTAAATTGATGACCTGTAGGGGCTTTTAAATCATTGTCTATAGAAAATATAGGATACCAAAGTCTGTCGTCAGTTTACGGGTGTGTGAATGTAATACTGAACACACGCTGTATAATTTACATTATTCCTTCTATTTCCGTATGTGGATTATGGCACTGTAATTATTTTAATTAAAAAAAAAAAACATCAAAGTATCTTTTCCCTAATTGATATACAGCTGTCACATGACCCAGCTCTCTCCCAGCCTGTCTGCAGGGAAACAGTGGCAGGAGGAGCTTCTAGTCCTCTGCTGCTGATCACATGTTCAAAATTTAAAAAATAAACAGCTGCCTTTGGAATACAGAGGAAAAATAAATAAATAATATCAATAAACTGTTTTGTATTGTCATGAAAATATATATTTGAAAATCAAATCTTTATTATTTTTTGGCAATAACATGGTGTGGATGGCATTCCGCCAGTCACAGGTTACGTCATGACCCTCCAGCCTGTGTTTTAGAATAAGAGGGAGGCGAAGCCACCATTAAAGTGGTTGTAAACCCTTTACTACCACTTTTACCTGCAGGTAAGCCTATAATAAGGCTTACCTATAGGTACTGTGAATATCTCCTAAACTTGCACCGTTTAGGATATATTCACTGTATCCGCATCTGAAGAAATGGCTCACTCATGCCGTTTCTGCAGTAACTGTGCCGTGACCGGTGGCACCCTGCGCGCATGTGCGGGAGTGACGTCATTGCGGTTCCGGCCAATCACAGCGACGGAGCCCGCAAACCTGGAAATAACTCCGGGAGACATGTCGCCGGTCACAGCGGTGTACGGGGACTGCTGCAACAGCTTCGTTCTAAGGTGAGTATTACATAACGAGCTAGAATGCAATGCATACTAGCTCATTATGCCTTTGTCTTACAGGTTGTTTCTTTATTTTTTATTTTTTTATTTTTTTAGAGAGTTTACAACCACTTTAATATACATGTAATGTCCACTACTATTGTGTTTAGCTGGTTAGTGGGCATGGAGGAGGAGGGAGGGAAAACTGAGCATGTGCAGAGTTGCCACCACAGCTGCAAAATCCCTAAATGAACAGAAGGAGCTAAAGAGCAGCAGGATCGACCAGGTGTTTTTAAAGAATGCAGAAAGCGAATCTCATATTGACTGAGTGAGTATGAACAGCATGTATTACACCATTTCACTGGAATTTTGCATTTGCTACCATTGTGCAATATAAAAAAATAGGGACTACCACTGTTTTATTCTCCAAGGTCTCTTCTTTCAGAAAATATCTACTGTTTGGGGGTTTTAGGTAATTTTTAGGCCTAAAATTTTTTTTAATTAACTTGTTGCCGCCCGCGCTATAGCCAAAAGACAGCTGCAGCGCGGGCCTTAATTGCCATGGACGTCCTCCCGAGCAAGCGCAGTCTGCGCGACCCTGCGGGTCGCTCGCGGCGCTCTCTGTGATCACCAAGTCTATGAGACTCGGCTGATCACAGATCCGAGTAAGGGGTCGATCCCGGCCCCTTACCACATGATCAGCTGTCAGCCAATGATGGCTGATCACGTGATGTAAACAGAAGCTTGGTAATCTGTACTTTTTTTTCCTCACGCTGGGAAAAAAAAGCCGATCAACGGCTTCTGTCAGAGGGACATCGGTCCCTCACTCAGAAAGCCGCGGCTGTGCCCATCAGTGTCACCTGCCAGCAGTGGCGTAGCGTGGTCTGTCAGCACCCGGGGCAAGGCAAGTAATTTGCGCCCCCTAACCTGCGGACTTTTAGCTATCCCTGAGTCCCTTCAAATACAATAGTACTGACCTACCTGATTCCTATACTGACCACTACACTGAGAACTACACTGTCCACTACACTACATTGTCCGCTACACTGACCACTATACTATACTGACCACTATACTATACTGACCACTATACTACACTGACCACTATATTACACTGACCACCATACTACACTACACTGTCCACTATACTACACTGACCACTATACTGACCACTACACTGACCACTATACTATACTGTCCACTATACTACACTGACCACTATACTGACCACTACACTGTCCACTATACTACACTGACCACTATACTACACTATACTGACCACCATACTACACTGTCCACTATACTACACTACACTGACCACTATACTACACTACACTGACCACTATACTACACTACACTGACCACTATACTACACTGACCACTATACCACCATACTACACTGACCACTATACTACACTACACTGACCACTATACTACACTACACTGTCCACTATACTACACTACACTGACCACTATACCACACTATACTGACCACCATAGTACACTGTCCACTATACTACACTACACTGACCACTATACTACACTGTCCACTACACTACACTGACCTCCATACTAAACTACACTATACTGACCACTATACTAACCACTATACTATACTACACTAACCACTATAGTGACCACTATACTACACTACACTGACCACTATACTACACTGTCTGTAATACTACACTGTCCACTAAACTACACTGTCCACCATACTACATTATACTGACCACCATACTACACTGTCCACTATACTACATTACACTGACCACTATACTACACTATACTGACCGCTATACTACACTGTCCACTATACTACATTACACTGACCACCATACTACATTACACGGACCACCATACTACACTATACTGACCACCATACTACACTGTCCACTATACTACATTACACTGTCCACTACACTACACTGACCTCCATACTAAACTACACTATACTGACCACTATACTATACTATACTGACCACTATACTATACTACACTAACCACTATACTGACCACTATACTACACTATACTGACCACCATACTACACTACACTGTCCACTATACTGACCACCATACTACACTACACTGACCACTATACTATACTGACCACTATACTACACTACACTGCCCACTACACTATACTGACCACTATGCTACACTACACTGACCACAATACTACACTACACTGTCCACTACACTATACTGACCATTATACTACACTATACTGACCACTATACTGTCCACTACACTAACCACCATACTAACCACTATACTACACTACACTGACCTCCATACTAAACTACACTATACTGACCACTATGCTAACCACTATACTATACTACAATACCACTATACTGTCCACTATACTACAATACACTGACCACTACACTATACTGTCCACTACACTGCCCCCCATACTGACCACTACACAACACTGACCTCCATACTAAACTACACTATACTGACCACTATACTACACTACACTGTCCTGCCTACAGTCTCTCTCTCGCCCCCCCTCCCCCCCGGCCAGTAACAAGACTCTCACTCACCTTCTTATCCTGGCTGCATCGATCCGGAGGAGGAGGAGAAGACAGCGGCGGCTCACATTCTTCTCTCCCCTGCGCTCTGCTTGCTGCCATGTTCAGTGTCCAGCGCCCTGTGATTGGGCGTATGGGGGGTCATGTGCAGAGGCGGGACTTCAGGAGCGATCGAGGACAGGCCAGCCCTACACCTCACATGACCCCCATACGCCCAATCACAGGGCGCCGGACACTTAAAATGGCGGCCGGAGCCCGGGGGACACAGGAATTAGAAATTAGGAGGAGGCAGCCAGTGACACATACTGGCGCCCCCCTAAATGTCGCGCCCGGGGCCATGGCCCCCCCTGCACCCCCCACGCTACGCCACTGCCTGCCAGTGCCCACTGTGCCACCTATCAGTACCCACCATGGCTGCCAATCAATGCCCATCAGTGTCTAGTAATCAGTGCCACAGATCAGTGCTGCCTATCAGTATCACCTACCAGTGCCTACCAGTGCCCATCAGTGCCACCCATCAGTGCCACCTATCAGTGCCGCTTATCAGTGCTGCCTATCAGTGCCCTTCAGTGCCACCCATCAGTGCCAACCATCAGTGCCACCTCTCAGTGCCGCCTCATCAGTGCTTATCAGTGCCACCGATCAGTGCCCATTAGTGCTGCCTTATCAGTGCCTATCAGTGCCCATCAGTGCCGCCTATCAGTGCAGCCTCATCAGCGCACATCAGTGAAGGAGAAAAATTACCTGTTTTCAAAATATTATAACAAACTATGAAACAGTTTTGTTTTTTTTTTCCAAATTTTGGTCCCTTTTTGTTTTATTTAGCAAAAAATAAAAAACCCAGCAGCTATTAATTACCACTAAAAGAAAGCTCTATCTGTGTGAAAAAAATGGTCAAATTTTTATTTGGGTAAACTGTAGCATGACGGCGCAATTGTCATTCAAAGAGTGACAGCGCTGAAGGCTGAAAATTGGTCTGAGCAGGAAGGGGGATTAAGTGTCCAGTAAGCAAGTGGTTAAATGTGCAAAAAAAAAAAAAATACATCTGGCAATGAAAGGTTTAACTTATAAAAATAATTAGCTTATGCCTCCTTCTCATTGCGGCACAGCCGCTGAATCAGTCAATGACGATGATGCAATGGTGAAGGCAGGCGAAGTCGCAGCGCACCTCCCATTGACTGCCATTGATGTAAAAGCCAGTTGGGTATAGAGAACAAGTTATTCTGGCTGCTGCTTTGGAGGGTCAGCTATTTAGTTCAGAGATCTAACCGGCTCGGCCATTAGACAAGTTTTTTTTGTTTAGACGTCGGATCTGTTTGCTGAAACAGAAAGATGACCCCAAAATATCTGGAGGGAGGATAGAAGAGATCATTATGACCTCCCGTCTTCTTGTACATGGCTTGTTTCCTCTGTTGTTCTGCCTTTAATACTCTGCTAATGGCATGTCTATTTTAAGTCTTCCTCGGTAAAAGGCCGGGTGCTCCGAGCTGTGGTCTGAAGCATTTTGTTTTTTACTCCACTTATTTGTTTGGTTTGGAAGCCCGGTGGATTCGCTGAGAGGTCATCACTGAGCAGTTAGTGGCCTGCCCTTGTGACTGGCAATAGGCTGGACCGCAAGCTGTCATTTGACCCTCTTCCATTTTTCCATTTGATCATGTGATTTCTGGAGCCTTTTATCTGAGTGCCTTCAATGTATAGACTTCAGATCCCTGCTTATACCACCGCTGATTGATGGCCGGGACACAGTAACACACCAAGAGTGTTCAGAACAATTAACTCTTTTCTGAGCTAGCGGGCAGCATTAAATTGGATAGGTGGAGATGTTCATTTTAATGGCATCTGAAGGTCAACGCAAAGGCATTTATGTATGCAAAGATGAATGTGCGGTCACTGGATGGTGGCGGGAGGGTGATGGCCCTGTGGCTGCTGCTTTTAAGAGATTGCAGGGTTGTGGTCTTCTTAATACCTTAAAGGGGAGCTGCATGGTGGGACAGCAAGGACACTGAAAGAAGACATAACAGAGGAGAAGAAGAATAGTATGAAGGGATGGAGAGAGGGGGAGAGGGAGGGAGAGGGGGGGGGGGAAGAGAGAGAGGGGGGGAGGGAGAGAGAGAGGGAGGGAGGGAGAGAGGTCGAGGGAGAGAGAGAGGGAGGGATGGAGGGTGAGAGAGGGGGGAAGAGAGAGAGAAGGAGAGGGAGATAGATAGAGGGAGGGAGAGGGGAGAGAGAGAGGGGGAGGAGAGAGAGGGAGAGAGAGGGAGGGAGAGGGAGCGGGAGAGGGGGGTGAGAGAGAGGGGGAGAGGGAGATAGAGAGAGAGGGAGGGAGAGGGAGAGGGGGGTGAGAGAGGGGGGAGAGGGAGAGAGAGGGGGAGAGGGAGAGAGAGGGAGGGAGAGAGAGAGGGGGGAGAGGGAGAGAGAGAGGGGGAAGAGGGGGAGAGAGAGAGGGAGGGAGAGGGAGCGGGAGAGAGGGGGGTGAGAGAGAGGGGGAGAGGGAGAGAGAGGGGGGGAGAGAGAGAGAAGGAGAGGGAGATAGAGAGAGGGAGGGAGATAGAGAGAGGGAGAGAGGGAGAGGGAGAGGGGGAGAGGGAGGGAGAGAGGGAGGGGGAGAGGGAGGGGAAAAGGGAGAACGGGAGAGGGAAGGAAAGAAAGAAAGTAAGTAAGAAAGAAAGAAAGAAGAATAGTATGGAGGGGTGGAGAGAGAGAAGGGAGAAAGAACGCATGGAGAGAGAGCAAGGAGGAGTGAGAGAGAGACAAATAGAGGGAGAGAAGGATAAAGATAACACAAGGGGGGAGAGAAATAAGCTAATGGAGGAGAAAGAGAGGAAGAGCAAGAAGATTGAAATAGGAGGGATAGAATGGGAGACAGAGGGAAAGAGCAAGGGAAGAGAGAGAGAGAGAGAGAGAGAGAGAGAGAGAGAGAGAGAGAGAAAGAGAGAGAGAGAGAGTATAAGGAAGGAGAAATATATAGAGAAAAGAGAGAAAAAAGAGGGAGGAGAGAGAAAGACAGAGAGAGGACAGAATGGGAGATAGAGGAAAAGGGCAAGGGGAAAGCAAGCAATAATATAAGAAAGGAAGAGAGAAAGAGCGGGAGAGAGAGGGAGAGAGAGGGAGGACAAAATGGAAGATAGAGGGAAAGAGCAAGAGTAAGAAATAAGGGAGGAAAAAGTGAGAGGGAAAGGAAAGACAGAGAGAATAGAATGGGAGATGGAGTAAAAGATCAATGGGGAAAGTAAAGTGAGTGATAAGGTAAGGGAGGAGGACAGAAAGAGGAAGGTGGGGGGTAGAATTGAAGATAGATGGAAAGTGCAACGGGAGCGAGAGAGAGATAGAGAGAGGGAGGGAGGGATAATGTAAAATCACTCAACTCTTCAGGGAAGCCTATCCAGCCTTCAGCTAATAACCAAATCTTCTATTTCTCCCATATCGGTTCATCCCTCACAGTTATTACCTTTTTTTCCACCAGCCCCTCCCTAATAGATTGTAAGCTCTCTGATTTCTCCTGTATTGAAATGTATTGTACCTGGTACTGTCTGCCCTCATATTGTAAAGCGCTGCGCAAACTGTTGGCTCTATATAAATCCTGTATAATAATAATAGTAATAATAATAAAGAGGATAAAGAGAAAAAGCAATATGAGGGAAAATGTAAGGCAGGAGAAAGAAAGGAAGAGCAAGGGGAGAGAAAAGAGAGTGAGGTGGGGATAGAATAGGAAAACGAGCGAGAAGGAGAGAGAGAGAATTAAGGGAGGAGAAAGAGAGAAAGGAGAGAGAGAAGATAGAATGGGATATAGAGGGAAAGAGAGAGGGGAGAGACAGCAAGGAGGAAGAAAGTAAAAGAAAGGAGAGGAAGAGAGAAAGAGATAATGTAAGGGAGGGGAAAGAAAAGAAGCGCAAGGAGGAGAGAAGAGAGAGGGGGGAATGGAAGATAGTGGGAGAGAGCAAGGGGATAGAGAGATACAGAATGTAAGGGTGGAAGAGAGAGAAAAAATGAAAAGGGGAAAAGGTAAGAGAGAGAGAGGATACAAAGGGAAAAATATTAAAATATTGAAATACAATGCAGAAAAGTAGAAATTAAAATGATGTAAGAGAAAAAAAAGACATAAGTTTGGAACAGGAGGTGGTGGGAAGACAGAGAAGAGACAAAGTTGCTCTTAGAATGTAGAGGGGGTCAGCCATGCAACCACACTCCGATCACCCCAGGGCATGCTAACAACACAGTTCTGCAGAGCGCTCTATTAATTTGTGAGCTCAGCTCAGCCAAGCTTACATGAAGTTTCAGCGCACAGGGAAGTGGAATGGTGAGAAGAAGGTTGGCAGCTTAGGACAGAAACAATATTGATCTGCATGAGTTTTCTAACTTGCCATACCACCTTCTGAAAGCACCAGCTGGTAGACTTGGAGGTCGTATATAAATAGATAAGTGCCCGCCCAGTACCTCATCCGTATGCTGATCTCAAATTAAAATCCCCATTTATATTCAGACTTTACTTGTATCACTCAGGGATTGATAAAAAATAGAAAATTGCTTGATTTTTATCATATTAATATGTAAAATTCACAATACACAAGCCGATACATTATTGGTACATTCTCACATACGTTTATGTTCCATTTGGTATACCCTACACTATTGCCTAGATCTGCATTCATTTACATCTCTTTGTCATAACCATATTGTCAATCTGTGTATAGCATAATTTTGGCAAATGGTAGACTGGCCTTCCTTCATCAACGCGTTTTCATAGACTTAATCTGCTTCCTCAGGATAGAACAATCAAATCACTGTAAAAGTCACCTGGATGTATCTCTTATGTCCATTGCTACCAAAATGGTGATAGGTTGGCCACAGAAAGGCAGATGTCTCTTTAAGAACAAGGGTCAAAGAATTATCTGTCCATCCTTAATCACAAAGGGATCTTACACTGTTCCTCATTTAATCTGCCTGAAGAAAGCAAACAGCGAGCAAGTGGTTGGCTATGTGCCTAATTCTTCTAAGTGAGAAGAGTGAACGATTGGCCAGGAAGTTTAGAGGGTTAGAAAATGTCCAATGTCAAAGACATAGTGAGAGCTGGGACTGAGCTGTTTATAGCCAGAATTAGTGGTAGATAGAAATAGGTAAAAAAAAGAAGGGAAAAGGTTGGGTGAGGAAGGAAAAAGTAGGAGGAGGGGGAAAGGAAGGGGGAGGAAAGAGGATAGAAATAGAAGGGGGAGGGAAGGGGTGAAGAGGAAAAGTAAGCAAGGGGGAGGTTGAGGGTAAATGAAGTGAAGGGTGAGAAGATGAGATGAGGGGAGTGGTGAGTGGAGGGATAAAGAAAGAAGGGAGAGAGAGTCAAATGTAGGTGAGGAAGAAAGGGTTATGAGAAGAGGGGAGTGGATGGGGAGGAGGTTAGAGGAGGGATGAGGAAAGAGGGGTGGAAAGTCAATGTAGGGGAGGACGTGGATGAGAAAGGAGCGGAAGGGAGGGAAGAGGAAGGAAAGTAAGGGTGTCAAACTGGAAGGGAAAGAAAATGGAAGGAAGTGGAATGGAGAGGGGTAGGAATAGGAGAGGAAAGGAATCAAGGGGATGAGAAAAGAAAGAGTAAAAAGGAGAAGAGAGGAGTAGAGAGAGGTCAGAGAAGTGGAGGAAAGAGAGATGTACGTGGTAAAGGAGAGAAGAGTAGAGTGTAGTTGAAAGGGGCGTGTAACGAAATGACCCACACTCCGCTTAAAGTGCTTTCATCATATACCACTTCCTCCAAGTCTGAATATAGATATCAGATATTCCAATCGCTGACAACCACAAACAAGGCAATACTCGTTTGGTTGCTCAACATGAACTGTTTATTAGAACAAGAATACAGTCTTATATACAGTTGAAGAGGAGGTTCCCCCCTCCTGCTCAGATTACTCTAACAATACACCTGTAACCAGAAACAGAGATAGCATGAGCTAATTAACTAGTCCCTTAAAGCAGCCGAGGTGACTTCATGCCCACCTGGCCATTGTTGTGATTAATCAGAAATTCAATACAGGTCAGACTTGTTGTCACCGAGCTTCACACAGTAGATTATACATTACCATAAGTATAAACACAGGACACCTTCTCACAATAGCAGGAGCTCCAGTAGGAGTTGGACCGTCACCTATATTGCACAGAGACCAATGTGATCAGCTCTTTCAATTAACATGTCGAGTTCAGAATCAAACAAACCAGAAATAGTCTTTATATATATCCTGGGAGATATTGTGGATAAATATTACTGTCCCATTTTAAGTAATCCAAGCCACATTTTCTCAGTCACCCTGTGCCCCTAATGGACACAGGATGACTTAGACATACAAGGTAATTTCTGGGATTCTGGGTTCCACGGGCCCTCCCGTCACAGGGCGTGAAAAGACAAAAGGGGGGGGGAGAGGAAATGGAACAAGGGAGTGAAAGGGAAAAGAATGGAGTGAAAGAAGAGAGGAAAGAAAGAGAGAGGAGATGGAACAAGGGAGTGAAGGGGGGGGGGGTGGAGTGAAAGGAAAGTGGGTTAGGAGAACAATGGAAGGAAGAGGAGTTGGGATAAGGGAGTGAAAAGGAAAAGAATGGCGTTAAAGTAAAGGAGGGTTAGGAGAGGAAAGAAGGAGAGAGAAGATGGAACGAAGGAGTGAGGGGGGTAGGGTGGACTAAAAGAAAAGAGGGTTAGGAGAAAAAAGGGAGAGGAGATGGGATAAGGGAGTGAAAAGGAAAAGAATGGAGTGAAAGGAAGGGAGGGTGAGGAGAGGAAAGGAGTGAAAGGGAAAGGAAAAGAAGGAGAAAGAAGATGGAAGGAGGGAGTGAAGGGGGGAAGAGTGGGCTGAAAGGAAAGGAGGGTGAGGAGAGGAAAGAAGGAGGGAGGAGATGGGATAAGGGAGTGAAAGGGAAAGGAAAAGAAGGAGAAAGAAGATGGAAGGAGGGAGTGAAGGGGGGAAGAGTGAGCTGAAAGGAAAGGAAGGTGAGGAGAGGAAAGAAGGAGAAAGAAGATGGAAGGAGGGAGTGAAGGAGGGGGGGAGTGGGCTGAAAGGAAAAGGGGATGAGGAGAGGAAAGAAGAAGGGAGGAGATGGGATAAGGGAGTGAAAGGGAAAGGAAAAGAGTGGAGTAAAAGGAAAGGAGGAGAGAGGGTATGGAACGAGGGAGTGAAAGGTTGAAGAGTGAAGTGAAAATAAAGGGGGGTGAGGAGAGGAAAGGAAGGAAGAGGAGATGGGATATGGGAATGATGGGGAGAGGAGAGAAAAAAAGGAAAAGGAGAGGGGAAGAGAAATTAGGAAATAGAAACAGTAATGGCATTTATTTGTAGTTTCTTGGCTACTGCTGACTCTTTCATGCTTCTGCTAACTCCCCCTACCAAATAACATCCACATATCTATGTAGCTCCACGAGCATAGATGTTTGTGTGCGCAGGTGTACGACGGGTGTCAGAGCCTCCATCCCCGGAGGCAGCGTTTGGAGCCGAGAGATAAGATGCCTTATCCCGGCCGATTAAACGCGGAGGATTAATCCACTGAACCAACTGCAGCACTTTATCTTTTCTCTCCGCCATGTACTCACTGCCAAAACCGACTCACACAGACACACCCAGGACATCGGACGGTCTGTAAGAAACACACACTCTCACACACAACACATACCCAACCACACAGAGACACACAACAAGTAACCTTCACATCATAGACCTGGAAACTGAGTCCAGACTGGTCCCCTACAACACATATGGGATCATACAAGAAAAAAACATAGCAAATGTGACTTAATAGCTGCCGATAATACAAAATTTTTAAATCTCTCATACTCAAACTAAAGAATAAGCAGTATTTATGGCGTACATTTTCGTGTTAATTAAAATACAGTTTTTTTGGTCCCTTTAGGCTTTAACAGGAATGCCTGAAAAACACCTGAAAACAGGAGTTTTTCATGCATTTTCTTTTGCCTCTCCTTCTCCTAGTAACTAGCTTTCCATTGGCTAAAACAAAAAATGCTTAAAGTGTTACTAAACAAAAAAAGGGGGAGAGACAGTGATGGAAGCACATTGTCAAAAAGGTAGGCACTGATAACCAAGCAGTTTAATTCCATTATTTAGTAGATTAAAAGTATTGTGGGATTTCACATGTTATCACCTTCCCAGCTCATACTGTTTTCTTTTTTGCTACTTAGAGGGGTTATCTACTAAAGGCAAATCCACTTTGCACTACAAGTGCACTTGGAAGTGCAGTTGTGTTGGTTCTGGGAGGAAAATCTGAAATGAGGGGAAGCTCTGCTGATTTTATCACCCAATCATGTACAAGCAAAAATGCTTTTTTTTTATTTTCCTTGCATGTCCCCATCATTTCTAAAGCGACTGCACTTCCAAGTGCACTTGTAGTGCAAAGTTTATTTGCCTTTAGTAAATTACCCCCAAAGTGTTACTAAACCCAGGAGCCTGCATTCACTATATCTGGTCTCCCATAGAACATGGAGATGCAATTATTTTAGTAAATATAAACTGCTAAATAACTTTTCTCATAGCATCCAACTGTCCCTGATTTGGAGCAATGTCCCTCTGTCCCTCTTTCCTCCTCTTTTGTCCCTCATTTTGGTCTGATCTATATAATTGTATATAAACTGCACTTTTTATCTTTCAAAAAGTGTTTTCCAGTGCTAAACCTTTCATCCAAATTCTAAATTGGTGCATTTGTAAATTTTAAAAGCCAATATAAAGGAATAGTAGTGATAAAAAAAAAAATCTTGTGGTTTTAATTAACCCTTTGTTTTGGTTAATTCTCCTTTAAGAGGGTGTGGCAGGGGGCGTGCCCTATGCCTACATACGTTTGGTAGTAGGTGTCCCTCATTCCCATCTCAAAATGTTGGGAGGTATGCCTTTTCTCATCAGCAGTAACTAGCAGTCTTGTAACTTCTATGAGTGTCTGGTTAAAGCTTGTAGGTGTTCTCATTCTCCTCTGACTGTCCTATGAGGCTGCAGCACCCCTGACCCTCTGTCTGGACAGTGCTGATTGGCCCTGTGCTGATCACATGCACCCTCCCAAGAACAAAATAACTCTCCAGTAATACACACCAAACAGAGCATGTGCAGAGTGACTCCAAAGGCTCTGTTCTATCAGGAGATGGTTTGGGGACTGTGGAAGAAGGGGAGGGTCAGAGAAGACAGGAGCAAACAGCCTTATTATACAATGCAGAGGATTAACCCCTTAGATTCCACAGTGAGTATAACAAACATGCTTTACTGCATCTACAGACTGATTTTAGTGTTGTGGGTTTAGTAACACTTTAAGTCTAAAATGCCTAAAGAATGTGCTTTTTAAAGCGCTCCAAAACTGCTTGAAGGTCTGGCCACACAGTTGCTTATTCTTTTAAAATGTGCAGCCAAAATGTTTATTTTTTAGTTTTGAATAGAGTGGGGAAGGATTAGAACCCCTGCCAGGTTTTTACCATTATTTGGTGTTTGGAGGTTTTCAACTCTGCAACTCTGTTTGGCCGGTTCTTTACTAGCATAGGTTCGCATCTGAACCTGAGTTTTGTCAAATGGTTTTGGAGTGTTTTTGATGCCCGTTTTCAGGCATTTTCAGATTTTAGAAATTACCAATAGAAAGCTGGTTACTAGTAGAAGGAGAGGCTCCAATTGAAGCCTATAGGGACCAAAAATCTGTGACTTTGGTTTCACCGGATGGAAAGTGATCTGCCACAGGGATGCAGGGAGAAATCACATTTTGAAAGGGGTTCTAGTCTTTCCCTTCCGTACAGTAAAAAAAAAAAGAAAAAAAAAAAGAAAAAATGTTTTTGCCTATTTTAGCTGTTGGTGTTTTTTTTTCTCATCTCCTGTCTGAGAAAAACCTTTTCACCATGATAGTAATTTAGGGGGAATCTCAAGTCCCAGATAGCAGTACAACTGGACAGGGTTCTAGGGGTTCCCCACTCTACAAAAAGAAGTCTGAGCTAGACATAACCTTTTCCTGATATGCTTCTGTATGTTAGATACAATGGATTCCAAATCCAGTAATATATATATGTATGAATTCCAAAAAATTGAAAGTACTGGGCTTTTTACTTTGTATAGTGGTTAGTATTTGCAAATCAATTGGGCAACCAATAGGAAAACTGATGAAACATAAAGGTACTTAGAGATATCTACATTGACATCCCATTTTAACATGATTTCAGACGTCAGAGTTAAAGAGCACCTGTCACTAAGCAAAGGAAACGTGTGCTCTCCAACATTGGGGCTGCATGTTAGTTCTTGGACAGTAAAGCAGAACCTATTTAACCACTTGCCACCCAAGCCAATTCTGACATTTCTCTCCTAAATTTAAAAATCATATATAATATATATATATATATACAGGTAAAAGCCAGTAAATTAGAATATTTTGAAAAACTTGATTTATTTCAGTAATTGCATTCAAAAGGTGTAACTTGTACATTATATTTATTCATTGCACACAGACTGATGCATTCAAATGTTTATTTCATTTAATTTTGATGATTTGAAGTGGCAACAAATGAAAATCCAAAATTCCGTGTGTCACAAAATTAGAATATTGTGTAAGGGTTAAATTTTGAAGACACCTGGTGCCACAAACTAATCAGCTGATTAACTCAAAACACCTGCAAAGGGCTTTAAATGGTCTCTCAGTCCAGTTCTGAAGCCTACACAAACATGGGGAAGACTTCAGATTTGACAGCTGTCCAAAAGGCGACCATCGACACATTGCACAAGGAGGGAAAGACACAAAAGGTTATTGCTGAAGAGGCTGGCTGTTCTCAGAGCTCTGTGTCCAAACACATTAATAGAGAGGCAAAGGGAAGGAAAAACTGTGGTCAGAAAAAGTGTACAAGCGATAGGGATCACCGCGCCCTAGTCAAGATTGTGAAAAAAAACCCCTTCAAAAATGTGGGGGAGATTCACAAGGAGTGGACAGCTGCTGGAGTCAGTGCTTCAAGATCCACCACCAAGAGACGCTTGAAAGACATGGGTTTCAACTGCCGCATACCTCGTGTCAAGCCACTGTTGACCAAGAAACAGCGCGAAAAGCGTCTCACCTGGGCTAAGGAAAAAAAGAGCTGGACTGCTGCTGAGTGGTCCAAAGTCATGTTTTCTGACGAAAGCAAATTTTGCATTTCCTTTGGAAATCGAGGTCCCAGAGTCTGGAGGAAGACAGGAGAGGCACAGGATCCACGTTGCCTGAAGTCTAGTGTAAAGTTTCCACCATCAGTGATGGTTTGGGGTGCCATGTCATCTGCTGGTGTCGGTCCACTCTGTTTCCAGCAAGTTTTAGAGCACTTCATGCTTCCTGCTGCTGACCTGCTCTATGGAGATGGAGATTTCAGGTTCCAACAGGACTTGGCGCCTGCACACAGCGCAAAATCTACCCGTGCCTGGTTTACGGACCATGGTATTTCTGTTCTAAATTGGCCAGCCAACTCCCCTGACCTTAGCCCCATAGAAAATCTGTGGGGTATTGTGAAAAGGAAGATGCAGAATGCCAGACCCAACAACGCAGAAGAGTTGAAGGCCACTATCAGAGCAACCTGGGCTCTCATAACACCTGAGCAGTGCCAGAAACTCATCGACTCCATGCCACGCCGCATTAATGCAGTAATTGAGGCAAAAGGAGCTCCAACCAAGTATTGAGTATTGTACATGCTCATATTTTTCATTTTCATACTTTTCAGTTGGCCAACATTTCTAAAAAATCCCTTTTTTGTATTAGCCTTAAGTAATATTCTAATTTTCTGACACACGGAATTTTGGATTTTCATTTGTTGCCACTTCAAATCATCAAAATTAAATGAAATAAACATTTGAATGCATCAGTCTGTGTGCAATGAATAAATATAATGTACAAGTTACACCTTTTGAATGCAATTACTGAAATAAATCAAGTTTTTCAAAATATTCTAATTTACTGGCTTTTACCTGTATATAATTAGCAGAGACCATAGGGAATAAAATTGCGGTCTTTGCAATTTTTTTTATTTCACAGGGTATTTGTGCAGCAATTTTTCAAACCGCAATTTTTTTGGAACAAAAAAACACTTTCATGAATAAAAAAAAATAAAACACAATAATTACCACCATTTTTTTGTAAAATGTGAAAGATGATGTTATTCTGAGTAAATAGATGCCTAACATGTGATGCTTTAAAATTGTGCACACTCGTGGAATGGCGCCAAACTTCAGTGCTTAAAAATCTCCATAGGCTACATTTTTTTTTTTTTTTTTACAGGTTACCAGTTTGGAGTTACAGAGGAGGTCTAGTGCTAGAATTATTGCTCTCGCTCTAATATTTGTGGTGATACCTCACCTGTGTGGTTTGAACACCGTTTACATATGCGGGCACGACCTACGTATGCATTCGCTTCTGCATGCGAGCACGGAGGGACGGGGTGCTTCAAATTTTAAAAAAATGTTTTTATTGTTTATTTTATTTTTATTATTTGATTTTGACACTTGCCCTTAAATATTTTATTTTTTGATCCCTTTTATTCAGATTATAAGTCCCCACATCTCTCTTCTATGCTGGCAAGCCTGCGATCAAATAAATAAATATATATATATATATATATATATATATATATATATATATATTATATATATTCTAACTGAGGCTTCTCAGTGAGAAAAATGGCAGTGTTTACATCTGCAGGCACCGGAAGTCAGGATGTCACTTCCAGCCTCCGAAGGTCATAGAGATAGTCAGGGACCATCTGATCGCACAGGAAATCCCAGAATATTCTCTATTCTGTTTGGACTTTGTTTGAGTGTTAGCAGCTTTTTTCACATATTTTGGGTTTGGCGCAGTAATTTCCCACAATTCAATCCGAGAGAAGCACCGGAGGGCGGCAGGAGGGGGAGGCGTCCCCTCCCACCACCTGTAAAAGCAATCTGGCGCACTGGCGCAGTGGTCGGATTGACGGGGTAAGCCCGGCACTTACCCCATCTAGGTAGCGGGTGGGCAGGCAGGCAGCATGTCCTACGGGCAGGGTGTCCTACGGGTGGCGTGTCCTATGGGTGTTGTGTCCTATGGGTGGCGTATCCTACGGGCGGCGTGTCCTAAGGGTGGCGGCAGCATGTTACATATAGTTACATAGTAGGTGAAGTTGAAAAAAGACACAAGTCCATCAAGTCCAACCTATGTGTGTGATTATGTGTCAGTATTACATTGTATATCCCTGTATGTTGCGGTCGTTCAACTGCTTATCTAATAGTTTTTTGAAACGATCGATGCCCCCTGCTGTGACCACCACCTGTGGAAGGGAATTCCACATCCTTGCTGCTCTTATAGTAAAGAACCCTCTACATAGTTTAAGGATAAACTGATTCTCTTCTAATTTTAATGAGTGGCCACGTGTATTTTTAAACTTCCTTCTGCAAAAAGTTTTATCCCTATTGGGCGTCACCAGTACGGTATTTGTATATTGAAATCATATCCCCTCTCAAGCGTCTCTTCTCCAGAGAGAATAAGTTCAGTGCTGCGGTGTCAGGGTGTCCTGGCGTGATCCTAGTGCTCTGGTAGCTCCTATCTCCAAGTGAATCCATGAACTTTACATTTGCTCGTCATAAAAAAAAGCCGTCCACTGCAGATCACACAGGTGACAGGGCCTCTTTAGGCATAGACCAGCTGGACATTATTTTTCACACAAAGACTTTAAGTCCTTGTAAAGTTTTAATCACATTGTTTTTATTTGATTGTTACCCTTATTAAGATTTTAATTAGGCAGCTGAACAACAATATGCCCACATGAAGGCCTCGCCATGCTAATTTCCATGGCTGTCCTGCCATCTGCGTCCTTCTTTCCGAATTCACAATGTTCCAGAAGGTAACAAGGTTTACTTACTCGGTAAAGAGTAAGATTGGTTTTCTAACCACAATTCCATCTGCTACAATCTAATTGTGACTGGGCTAGAGACCTACTTAAAGTTTTTGTAAAGCCTAAACATTTTTCTTTACCTTAATGCATTCCTTGCATTAAAGAGGAACTGCAGTCTGCTCACATAATTTGTAATAAAAACATCTTTCCCATTCCGAAGCTTCCCTCCAACCACTTTGCATATTATTTTATGTATACTGTGATTCTGTACTTGCCAAATATGCTGCAGAAATCTCCCTCCACTGAGTCTGGTTGCAGCCATTTTAACTGTGGGCAGCTGAAGCTGCTGCCTGTTCACTTCCTGGATTTACACAGAGGCACACCTCCAGCTCTGCAGCTCTCATTGGCCCTCTTATGACTCCCCCCCCCCCCCCCCCCCTTGCTGGCAGACTCTCACTAGAGTTAGAGAGAGAGAGAGCTGTGCATGATGTCATAAGCCTAGGCTAATGACCAGACAAGAAACAGGAAGTGGGCTGTATAAGGTATGACATCATGCACAGCTCTCTCTCTCTCTCTCTCTCTCACTCTTGTGAAAGTTTGCCAGGAAGGGAGGGGGATGAGTCATAAGAGCGCCAATAAGAGCTGCAGATCTGGGGGTGTGCCTCGGTGTGTCTGTATAAATCCAGGAAGTGAACAGGCAGCAGCTTCAGCTGCCCACAGTTAAAATGGTTGCCGCCAGACTTAGTAGAGGGAGTTTTCTGCAGCATATTTGGCAAGTACAGAATCACAGTGTATATAAAATAATATGCAAAGTGGTTTGAGGGAAGCTTCAGAATGACAAAGATGTTTTTATTACAAATTATGTGAGCAGACTGCAGTTCCTCTTTAATCCAGCGATGCGCAGGAGAGCAGCAGCTCTCCCTGGTCTCTCCCTCCTCATTGGCTGAGATTCAGCAGCGGGAGCCAAAGGCACTCACAGCCAGTAAGGAGAGAGTGTGGGGTGAGGCAGGGCTGAGCTGCGCTCTCTGTGTGTCTTATGGAGAGTGGGGCTCCAGAGCGAGCATTCACGAGTGTCCCCATAGCAATCGGCTTCCTATGGGGGCACACGGGGGGGGGGGGCAGAGTTGAGGTAGGGGCACAGAGAAGAGGGGGATTGGGGCTGCTCTGTGCAAGACAATTGCACAGAGCAGGTAAGTATTACTGTTTTGTTATTTAAAAAAAATTGCCTTTACAAACCCTGACAAAAAAAAACTGAGGGTGTAATATAGCTTTAAGTTCCCCTTTAACTATTGCCCTCATGCACTGGAGGTAGGTCAGAATATTTGGGAGAGAGATCCTACAGTATTGTCAGGCTACTTATAACAAGAATGATACAATGTAGCACCTTGGGCCATCTACTTTTTTCTATACTGTATGTATACGGTATTTAAAAAAAAAAAATTGGTACGTTCTGCGTTAGAGTTATTTTATTCTTGTAAACAATAAAAAATACATTAAAGGAAGTGAACTTATTTTTTAAAGCATAAGACACGGAGTCATGGATAAAACATCAGCCACAGTGAAGACGGAGCCACGGTTGGTTCCATATGATAAACAGCCAGACGTACATTAGATCACAAATCACATAACTGATAAAGCAAAGATGAATACGTGCTGCTTGTCAGATAGGCAGTGTGAGATGTATGTACAGAGATATGCATGGCATATTTGCAGTTTTACTTATGTCAGTAAATAAAAGAATGATGAAGACTCACAAAAAGAAAGAAAACAAAAGAATTAGAGGAAACAAGGAGGCAGTCAGAAGAAGACAAGTTTTCCATATACAGTATCTCACAAAAGTAAGTACACCCCTCACATTTTTGTAAATATTTTATTATACCTTTTCATGTGACAACACTGAAGAAATGACACTTTGCTACAATGTAAACTAGTGAGTGTACAGCTTGTATAACAGTGTAAATTTGCTGTCCCCTCAAAATAACTCAACACACAGCCATTAATGTCTACACCGCTGGCAACAAAAGTGAGTACACCCCTAAGTGAAAATGTCCAAATTGAGCCCAATTAGGCATTTTCCCTCCTCAGTGTCATGTGACTCGTTAGTGTTACAAGGTCTCAGGTGTGAATGTGGAGCAGGTGTGTTAAATTTGGTGTTATCGCTCTCATTCTCTCATACTGGTCACTGGAAGTTCAACATGGCACCTCATGGCAAAGAACTCTCTGAGGATCTGAAAAAAAGAATTGTTAGTCTACATAAAGATGGCCTAGGCTATAAGAAGATTACCAAGACCCTGGAACTGAGCTGCAGCACGGTGGCCAAGACCATACAGGGGTTTAACAGGACAGGTTCCACTCAGAACAGGCCTCGCCATGGTCTACCAAAGCTGTTGAGGTCACGTGCTCAGCGTCATATCCAGAGGTTGTCTTTGGGAAATAGACATATGAGTGCTGCCAGCATTGCTGCAGAGGTTGAAGGTGTGGGGGGGTCAGCCTGTCAGTGCTCCGACCATACGCCGCACGCTGCATCAAATTGGTCTGCATGGCTGTTGCCACAGAAGGAAGCCCCTTCTAAAGATGATGCACAAGAAAGCCCACAAACAGTGTGCTGAAGACAAGCAGACTAGGGACATGGATTACTGGAACCATGTCCTGTGGTCTGATGAGACCAAGATAAACTTATTTGGTTCAGATGGTGTGAAGCGTGTGTGGCGGCAACCAGGTGAGGAGTACAAAGACAAGTGTGTCTTGCCTACAGTCAAGCATGGTGGTGGGAGTGTCATGGTCTGGGGCTGCATGAGTGCTGCCGGCACTGGGGAGCTACAGATCATTGAGGGAACCATGAATGCCAACATGTACTGTGACATACTGAAGCAGAGGATGATCCCCTCCCTTCGGAGACTGGGCCGCAGGGCAGTATTCCAACATAAAGACCCCAAATACACCTCCAAGATGACCACTGCCTTGCTAAAGAAGCTGAGGGTAAAGAAGATGGACTGGCCAAGCATGTCTCCAGACCTAAACCCTATTGAACATTTCTGGGGAATCCTCAATGGAAGGTGGAGGAGCGCAAGGTCTCCAACATCCACCAGCTCTGTGATGTCATCATGGAGGAGGGGAAGAGGACTCCAGTGACAACCTGTGAAGCTCTGGTGAACTCCATGCCCAAGAGGGTTATGGCAGTGCTGGAAAATAATGGTGGCCACACAAAATATTAACACTTTGAGCCCAATTTGGACATTTTCACTTAGGGGAGTACTCACTTTTGTTGCCAGCGGTTTAGACATTAATAGCTGTGTGTTGAGTTATTTTGAGGGGACAGCAAATTTACACTGTTATACAAGCTGTACACTTACTACTTTATATTGTAGCAAAGTGTCATTTCTTCAGTGTTGTCACATGAAAAGATAGAATAAAATATTTACAGAAATGTGAGGGGTGTACTTTTGTGAGACACTGTATATAGTAAGCTACAGTATATGCCGCCGGTAATATCAGTAGACATTGCAAGTTAGCTTGCTGTTCCAATTTTTGATCCTTGCATTTCATTCACAGATCTGTACCTATCTATATAAAATTTTCGATACCCCCACTTGGGATAAGTATCCCTGTGGAATGGCAGCTGAGATAGGTTCAGCTACATTATATTACCAAAAGTATTGGGACGCCTCCCTTTACACACACATGAACTTTAATGGCATCACAGTCTTAGGCTGAGTTCACACCATCGCCGGATCCATTGCACAGCAGGGGTCCGGTGGGTGCTGGTTCACTGTTGCAGGTCCAATTTCAGGCTGAATTTTGGGCTGAATTCGGACCTGGAACGAACCAAAAAAGACACGCATTTTTCCAGCAAATTGCACCAGACCTGCTGCGGAGATATGTGACCCGACTCCATAGAGAGCCAGTCACATTCTCCTGCTAGCGAATTGGAAACCCGCATCCAATTGAAATAGGTGTGAACCCAGCCATAGTCCTTAGGGTTCAATATTGAGTTGGCCCACCCTTTGCAGCTATAACAGCTTCAACTCTTCTGGGAAGGCCGTCCACAAGGTTTAGGAGTGTGTCTATGGGAATGTTTGACCTTTCTTCCAGAAGCGCATTTGTGAGGTCAGGCACTGAGGTTGGAGGAGAAGGCCTGGCTCGCGGTGTCAGCTCTAATTTATCCCAAATGTGTTCTATCGGGTTGAGGTCAGGACTCTGTGCAGGCCAGTCAAGTTCCTCCACCCAAAACACGCTCATCCATGTCTATACGGACCTTGCTTCATGCACTGGTGTGCAGTCATGTTGGAACAGGAAGGGGCTGTTGCAACACTGATCCTCCTCCCGGCCAATCAGGAAGCCGGCTTTGACACCGGTCACCCGCTTGACTGAAAGGACAGGCGATCCTATTGGACGCCTAGGGGGAGGAGCTGGAAGCCGCCATGGAGGAGAGGACATGGAGCTGCTGCACTACACTGCCTGCTGCTTGTCCCCTGCTGCCATTGATGGCGTAAGTGCCGGACTGACCAGCAAACAGCGGGGTGGGGGTGGGTTGTATGTTTTCCGCCCCCCCCCCAAAAAAAAACAGCCACCACTGCTATGGACTATGGAGTTTGTTGTATGCATAATGCAGTGCAGATGACCAAATCGCTCTTTAGAGATCAATGTATGTGTGAACTAGCCTCTATTATGTTGTTGGTTGCAACATAGGCAAATAGTCTGTGCACTTTTGCAAAGTGCACTTGCACTCTACAAGTGCAGTTGCTCCAGAGAGCTTAGTAAATGAGTAGAAGCTCTGCTGACTTCCATCATCCAATCATGTGCAAGTAAAAATGCTGTTTTTTTTATTTTATTTTCCTTGCACATGATTGGGTATTCTTTGCAAATTAAGCTTTACCTCATTTATTAAGTCCTGGAGCAACTGCTCTTGCAAGTGCACAGTCTACCTGCCTTTAGTAAATCAACCCCAGTATATACAGTATACTTAGGCCCAGGTACCCTGATCTCATAAACCTTGGGGTAAAGGCCACCTATAGTTTTACTGTAAGATGTGAGGACTTGGAATGGAGGAATCCAATGTAGGAGCAGTAGGAGTGCCCAATGAACCCAGCTTCCATATCATATTATTGAGGTTGCGAGAGGAGTAGATGAAAGCCTTGGGGGAGGTCTGGCGCTAAGTGTGATAGGTATTACTCTGGTGTGTATATAATGGCTCTTTGTGACTTACTCCTCCGGGATGACAGGTGCCCTTACCCTCTTTTCATCTATCTGTCATCTTGTTCCCATTTTCATTAACCCCTCTGCCCTCCTGCCCTGAGCTCGCCAATGCTCCCCTGACAGATCTGAGCTCTTTCTTCTCCTTTTTTGCTGAATTTCTTCATTGTGGGAGCTTCTTCCTCCGGATGTCAGATGGAGGTCTGGCCTGTAATAGATGCTGATTATGAAACACTGTAGCAATTTTTTCTCCTTCACTCCATTGTACATCATTATGTTTCGTTTCTAACTCACTCGTGCTTTCTTTATTTCATAAAGTCTATATTCTATCCTAGTCTATATTTCAGCTCTGATTCCCTTGGAGCAGACTGGGCAGATTCAGCTGCTATGGCTGCATACTTGTCCTGTGCCCAATACCAAAATGAGGAATTCAATTATGGAAACTGTGCCAAAGGAGCCCAGAGGGAAAAAAATACCTCCCAACTTTTGAACTTGGCAAAGAGGGACAATCCAGTAGAGATCCCCTCCCTCCCCACCAGTACAGACCCCCATTCCAGTACAGACCTTCTCCCCATCAGTACAAACCCCTTACCATTAGAGACCTTCCTCCCTCCAGTACAGACCTCCTCCCTCCCCACCAGTACAGACCTCCTCCCTCCCCACCAGTACAGACCTCCTCCCTCCCCACCAGTACAGACCTCCATTCCAGTACAGACCTTCTCCCCATCAGTACAAACCCCTTACCATTAGAGACCTTCATCCCTCCAGTACAGGCCTCCTCCCTCCAGTACAGACCTCCTCCCTCCCCACCAGTACAGACCTCCTCCCTCCCCACCAGTACAGACCCCCATTCCAGTACAGACCTTCTCCCCATCAGTACAAACCCCTTACCATTAGAGACCTTCATCCCTCCAGTACAGGCCTCCTCCCTCCAGTACAGACCTCCTCCCTCCCCACCAGTACAGACCTCCTCCCTCCCCACCAGTACAGACCCCCATTCCAGTACAGACCTTCTCCCCATCAGTACAAACCCCATTAGAGACCTTCCTCCCTCCAGTACAGACCTCCTCCCTCCCCACCAATACAGACCTCCTCCCTCCCCACCAGTATAGACTCCCCTCCAGTACAGAATACCCTCTTTAGTACAGTCCCCCTCCCTCTCCAACAGTACAGAATCCCCCTCCATTATCGAGCCTCCCCATCTGGTGCAGACCCCTTCCCTCCCCACCAGAACAGAACACCCCTTTGGTACCCCCCCATAAAACAGACTCCCCCTTCCCACCAATATCAAATCCCACTTCAATATAGAGCCCCACTCCAGTACAAATTCCCTCCCTTCCAACCAGCACAAAACTCCCTGCCAATACAGAGCCCCCCCCCCCCCCCCCCTCCAGTATAGATTTCCTCCTTCCCCCTAAACAGCTCCACTTTCTAGTACAGACCCCTTCCCCTCTTAAGCTCACTCGCCAGTGGAATGGAGAGAGCAGGAAGTCCTTCCCTTGGCTGCTTTTGAGGAAGAGCTTCCCTTAATCTGGCCATCGATTTGGTCGATTCAGCAGGAATCAGACAAATTTCAATCTATATATGGGGAGGCTGATTGTACTTAAGTGAATCTATCGAGTGACTTCAGTACATTCAGTCTACCTGTTTTTTTTTTGTTTTGTTTTTTAATGCAATTACTGCCATCGGCTATAGCTGGCAGCAGTAATTATTATATTCTGATTGTGAGGAAACCTCCTGCTGTCAGAATACAATAGCCATAAGGGAGAGATTCCTCCATCAACACTGACTGGGATGATGGGGGAATTGAGTGGTTTTCTTTCCTTTAACTCATGGTTGAAGGAAAGAAAATTGCTTAATGCATGGCCAGCTTTAGCTTGCCATATGAATGAGTTGCAGGGTAATTTGCATAGGTGTGCGCACAGGGTGTGCCAGGTGTGCCTGGGCACACCCTAATCACCCTGTGGCTCCTAAAAAATGTGTAAAAAAATAATAAAAGAAATAAAAAGCTTTCTGAAACCGTCCACTTCCCTACTGACACCAGTCTCTGTCCTACTGACACCGTCCATTGCTCTGCTGACACCATCAGTATATATAGACATGCACACACAAGCAAATATGTTTGAGCTTTGGGGTGCACACCCTAATGCAATAGGCTGTGCACACCTATGGTAATTTGCACATGAATGAGTTGGCCAAATTACTTATGTTCTCCCAGCAGCTGATCTTTCTGCCTTTATTGACTTATCATGCTATGTTGTGCACTGTCTTTGTGTGGAGGCGGCCATCTTACTACAGGCATGGTTTTGCTTCCACGTGTCCAGGAAGGAGAATAGTTGGCAACACAGTAGAGACATCACCAGATTTCACTTCAGGCCTCCTGAGACTACTAGTCAAAATAAATAAAGTGGGAGCAGAGAGATTCTTGCATTGCGGATCCCCAGGTACCACTTTCTCTCCAGCAAGAAGAAATCTCACTCCAAACCTGGTGAGACTAGCAGTCCGAGGCAGCAGTGCCTTAGATCTTGCACTGCAGATACAGTGCCTTGCGAAAGTATTCGGCCCCCTTGAACTTTTCAACCTTTTGCCACATTTCAGGCTTCAAACATAAAGATATAAAATTTTTATTTTTTGTGAAGAATCACCAACAAGTGGGACACAATTGTGAAGTGGAACAAAATCTTTTGGATTTTTGAAACTTTTTTAACTAATAAAAAAATGAAAAGTGGGGCGTGCAAAATTATTCGGCCCCCTTGCGTTAATACTTTGTAGAGCCACCTTTTGCTGCGATTACAGCTGCAAGTCGCTTGGGGTATGTCTCTATCAGTTTTGCACATCGAGAGACTGAAATTCTAGCCCATTCTTCCTTGCAAAACAGCTCGAGCTCAGTGAGGTTGGATGGAGAGCGTTTGTGAACAGCAGTTTTCAGCTCTTTCCACAGATTCTCGATTGGATTCAGGTCTGGACTTTGACTTGGCCATTCTAACACCTGGATACGTTTATTTGTGAACCATTCCTTTGTAGATTTTGCTGTATGTTTGGGATCATTGTCTTGTTGGAAGATAAATCTCCGTCCCAGTTTCAGGTCTTTTGCAGACTCCAACAGGTTTTCATCCAGAATGGTCCTGTATTTGGCTGCATCCATCTTCCCCTCAATTTTAACCATCTTCCCTGTCCCTGCTGAAGAAAAGCAGGCCCAAACCATGATGCTGCCACCACCATGTTTGACAGTGGGGATGGTGTGTTGAGTGTGATGAGCTGTGTTGCTTTTACGCCAAACATATCGTTTTGCATTGTGGCCAAAAAGTTGGATTTTGGTTTCATGGGACCAGAGCACCTTCTTCCACATGTTTGGTGTGTCTCCCAGGTGGCTTGTGGCAAACTTTAGACAAGACTTTTTATGGATATCTTTGAGAAATGGCTTTCTTCTTGCCACTCTTCCATAAAGGCCAGATTTGTGCAGTGTACGACTGATTGTTGTCCTATGGACAGACTCTCCCACCTCAGCTGTAGTTCTCTGCAGTTCATCCAGAGTGATCATGGGCCTCTTGGCTGCATCTCTGATCAGTCTTCTCCTTGTCTGAGCTGAAAGTTTAGAGGGACAGCCAGGTCTTGGTAGATTTGCAGTGGTCTGATACTCCTTCCATTTCAAAATGATCGCTTGCACAGTGCTCCTTGGGATGTTTAAAGCTTGGGAAATCTTTTTGTATCCAAATCCGGCTTTAAACTTCTCCACAACAGTATTACGGACCTGCCTGGTGTGTTCCTTGGTCTTCATGATGCTCTCTGCGCTTTCAACAGAACCCTGAGACTATCACAGAGCAGGTGCATTTATACAGAGACTTGATTACACACAGGTGGATTCTATTTATCATCATTAATCATTTAGGACAACATTGGATCATTCAGAGATCCTCGCTGAACTTCTGGAGTGAGTTTGCTGCACTGAAAGTAAAGGGGCCGAATAATTTTGCATGCACCACTTTTCAGTTTTTTAATTGCTAAAAAAGTTTAAAATATCCAATAGATTTCGTTCCACTTCACAATTGTGTCCCACTTGTTGGTGATTCTTCACAAAAAATTTAAATTTTATATCTTTATGTTTGAAGCCTGAAATGTGGCAAAAGGTTGAAAAGTTCAAGGGGGCCGAATACTTTCGCAAGCCACTGTATACAACTATGAGGCTGTAGGCACAGGGGTTCCAGAGCACACTTGCATATAAAGAACTGCCATTTTTCAGGCTACTAGTTAGGTACGTAAAACATTTCTAGATGTTCCCGATATCATAGCAAATCTTCCCTTTTCGAGTTCAGTTCCACTTTAAGTGAAGTAAATGTTTTGTGTTAAATCTTTATGATAGAATGTTAGGTTACTTTGTATAAATTGTATTCCTTTACTACGGTCAGAGCAGGGCAGCCCAACAGGTTGGCTTAAAGGTCAACTGTACCCTTGGTACAAGTTGTCTTTTCAGACATACCTTCACACCCCCTTAAGTGAAGCCCACATTTTCCAATACTCATCTTAGCAATCTTCACTGGGTACTTCACAGCCTTTCTCCCAAAAGTGTCCCTGCTGGGCCCTCTTCATGCTGCACATGTGTGTCGTGCCCCCAATTATTCCAATGGGGAGCCATATTCTTGGTGACCTCCAATGGTCCTGCAGAGCACGGCTCTCTGGATTTTCTTTCATCCATTGTAAAACTCATAAGTACCCTTGCTGCAAGTCCTATGCTACTTCCCAGCAACTGTAACAGATTTCCTGTATGGTTGGAAATGAAGTAGATGTTGCATAGAACAGCATTGTATTTAATGGTTAGTCTGAAGCCACAGAAGCAGGATGGAGAGCCAGGATTTATGACCTCGGACAGTCCAAACTCTCACAGTCAGATCACCTACAATGCTAATTTTATGGGCCCAGCCAAGTGTTTGGCTCATGGCGCAGTGCGGTACCACCTGTCAAGCTCTGCCGCCCCAAGTTACGAATGCCATGGCTGCAAAGCAAAGCATCATAGGCGTAGCATGTGTACTGCCCTGTCAGGCTGTAATGTTAAAATATGGGGGGGGGCAACTGGAAGACAGTAAACCCAAAGCTCAGCCTCCCGTTTTTCCCATTTGCCCAGCCCAGCCAAAGAGCCCTAATGATGGCACACCAGTAGAGAAAATATCAATGGGGTAGCTTTTCTGTCCCTATTGCAGTCCTTATCAATGTTGATCGAAGAGATTGGGGAGGTGTTCAAAGCTGCCTTTAATCCTCAGTGCCTCCAGAAAGAAAGAACAGATATGGGTAAATAGCTTTTCAGATTTTTTACTACATTACTGAACTATTTTCATTTTGCCTGAAGTTTACCTTTACCTATCGACTATGAAGCCAGCAGGGGAATAAACAGGAAGAAAACCGCAGGCTGCCAGGTACCCGAGAGAGATTGCAGAGCGAAGCTGATGTGTCTGGACTCTGTCACAGTTATTTAAAAATGGAAATTGGCAATCAAAGATCAAAGCTTAGGAGGGGAGCTTATCTCGGTGAAATGCCCCTCATTACCCCGCTCCTTAATGCACGCCGGTGTTATCTTGGGCACACTCACCTCCTGCAGCCCCGCGGGGAGACCTCGCCGGAGCAAGAACAGAGATTGAGGGGTCACCCGGGTCGGCACACTTCACAGAACAAACCCGAGTCTTCACTTTCCAAGTGTACAGACTCTTCCTAAAAGCTGCTTATTTCTTCTTGTAATATTGTCGCATGTTGGTGACCCCAATGAGGCTGCTGACAGCAACGCTGAAGGCAAGAACAATAATATCATTAGCCCAATCCCATGAAAAAAGAGGTCACCGATAACAATATAATTAAGGTCAGACAAAGGAAGACAAATGTTATAAATCGCTGAGCCCATTAAAAGTAAAATATTACATGAAGCAGGGAAAACATTTTCGCCTTACTGTCATACATAAAGAAGGGACAAGAAAAGCTTGTGATTGAAATTATAGGCAGGGCCAGATTAATGCTGCCTGCCCTTCTACGCTGTTTATAGTCTTATGCCCTGTACACACGACCGGTTTTGCCATCGGAATAAACTCTGAAGTTTTTTCCGATGGAATTCCGACGGAATTCCGATGGAATTCTGCTCAAGCTGTCTTGCATACACATGATCACACCAAATTCCGACCGTCAAGAACGCGGTGACGTACAACACGTACTACGGGACAACACGTACGACGTCTCGTACTTGCTTCAGAGCATGCGTCATTTTTGGTACGTCGGAACAGCATACAGATGAGTGGTTTTCCCGATAGGAATTTGTTCTGTTGGGAAAATATTGAACATGTTCTCTATCTAAGTCAGTCTGAATTTTCAGCGTAAAAAGTCCAATGGGGCATGCACACGGTCAGAATATACGGTGAAAAGCTCCCATCTGACTTTTTATGTCGGAAATTCTGACCGAGTGTACGGGGCATAAGAATTGTTCTAAGAAGGCAGGTCAAGTTTGGGCATTAGAGAGGGCCACAGAGATAGAAGGGAGGGCTGAAAACTTTTGGCCTGGGAGACAATAATAACCAACAGCCCCACCTTCTCTGGACTAAAGAAGGTGCTCTACACAAAGTGCCATGCTTCCCAAAGCTTGGGGGGGGGGGGGGGGCATGGTAAACGGTGATTGTTGACGAGAGGAAGTATGAATATTCATAACCCAGTTTTATTGTACTTTCTCATACCAGAGGCACCAGTGACACCTACTGGCAGAAGGGAGAAACCACAGCTTCACTGAACCTAGGGGAGAACCAAATGGACAAATAGATAATAAATCAGCTAGGTTGTTTACCACCCAGCAGCACTACATTTGACCAGTAGCCCCTGTTTAAGACAAGGGGGCTACAAATACATATTATATAACCTAATTTTGTACATTAGCCAGAGTTTGTTTATCAAGCGCTATTAAGACATTTTGAATGTGAATTTTATCCTATTCTTTTTAAAAAGTTATTTTTACTGGTATATGTGGAGTTTTCCTTTTATATTCTGGGTGTGAACACAGATGGATTTAAGATTGAGGACTCCCTGAGGTACCCTTCATGAGGAGTGCAGTATTTCCATTGTTCTGAAGACCCTGTTTGGAAAGATTCCTACTTTGGGGTAGATGTACGTTTTGACCTTCCTGCCATCAGAAGGTCATGGCTGTTTGGTAAGCCTATTAGATATTTTTTGGTGGAGGATCTTTCAATTTCCCTTAGAGACACCTTTATCCCTCAACCACTTACCTGGGTGGATGCGACTATTTTTTATCACATCTTTGGTTGAACTTTTATTTGCATTTATCTTCACGTTTGGACTTTGCACATTTATGATACAATTATCTTCATGTTCACATTTATTGTTGGTGGATATATTTGAAATTTGATTACTATTCACCTAGTTATAGTGTTGGAGACAGCGCAACATGTCCTTTTTATTGTTTCTATGACTATGCTTATAACTCATAGTATGTTTGCAGCTTTTCCTAAAATGCTTGTGTACACCTAAGCGCAGTTTATGGTTTTGGCAATATATTATATAACCTAAAAAAACAGGGCAGCATACTGTAGAGGTGTGTCATTAATTTTGAATGGCAATGCATATCTACAATTTTATTTTGGATGGAGTATCTATCTATCTATCTATCTATCTATCTATCTATCTATCTATCTATCTATCTATCTATCTATCTATCTATCTATCTATCTATCTATCTATCTACACTATATTGTCAAAAGAAAGTCGTCCCCCCCCCCCCCCCATTCCTCACTCATCCATCTCTTTATGGACCTTGCTTTGTGCACTGGTGCACAGTCATGTTGGAACAGGAAGGGGCCATCCCCAAACTATTCCCACAAAGTTGGGAGCATGAAATTGTCCAAAATGTCTTGGTATGCTGATACCTTAATAGTTCCCTTCACTGGAACTAAGGGGCCAAGCCCAACCCCTGAAAAACAACCCCACACCATAATCCCCCCTCCACCAAATGATTTGGACCAGTGCACAAAGCAAAGTCCATAAAGACATGGATGAGCGGGTTTGAGGTGGAGGAACTTGGTTGGCCTTCACAAAGTCCTGACTTCAACCCGATAGAACACCTTTGGGATGATTTAGAGCGGAGACTGTGAGCCAGGCCTTCTTGTCCACATCAGTGCCTGACCTCACAAATGCGCTTCTGAAAGAATAGTTAAACATTCCCATAGACACACTCCTAAACCTTGTGGACAGCCTTCCCAGAAGAGTTGAAGCTGTTATAGCTGCAAAGGGTGGGCCAACTCAATATTGAACCCTACGGACTAAGACTGGGATGCCATTAAAGCGGTTGTAAACCCACAAAAAAAAAACTTGCAAGACAAAGGCATAATGAGCTAGTGTACATAGCACACTGCTCTGCCCAGCGACATGTCTCCCGGAGTTATTTCCGGGTATCGCGGTCTCTGGCGCTGTGTTTGGCCGGAGCCGCGATGACGTAACTCCAGCGCATGCGCGCGGGAGCCGCCGGTAACGGCACGTCAGCTGAAGCAACGGCACGAACGAGCCGTTGCTTCAGTGCGCATGTGCCGATGACGTCAGCTCATGGTGATACAGGAGATATCTCCTAAACGGTGCAAGTTTAGGAGATACAGTATCCATGGTAGCTACAGGTAAGTCTTATTATAGGCTTACCTGTAGTGAAAAGTGGTTGTAAAGGGATTACAACCACTTTAAAGTTCATGTGCATGTAAAGGCAGGCATCCCAATACTTTTGACAATGTAGTCTGTCTGTCTGTCTGTCTATCAATCCCGCAACCCACCACAATATACAGTATACACACTTACCCCACACCAACAAAATATATATATATATATATATATATATATGTACACCCCCAGCAGCACCCTCTCTTCCACCCCAATATATACACACCCCCCCAAGGCTATCACAATATATACACACCCCTCGCACATAGTATATGTATATTCATAGTATGTTCACCCCATAGTATATTCACCCCTCTTCCCCTACAATATATACACTCTATTCCCACCACTCCCCCCCCCCCCACCCTTTGACAGCGCACATATCCCTTGTCTCACCACAAACGCAGTATATAACACAAAATACCCCTCCCACCCCCAGCACAGCATGTACACCTCCTCCTCCCAACCTTCATAAACCTTCTCTCCTTCAGGGCATAGCACTGCCCACACTCATCTAGTGCCAGGGGGTGCATTGTATAGTCTCATCCGTATTCTAACACTAGACTCTTGGCTACTCTTTTGATTGTCCACCTAACCTTTATTGGAATAAAGTCATATCTGGACCTCTTTAGCGGTGTGCTGCTTCAATTGACTTTTTTGATACATTACACGACAAGCCAAGGAGAACCGTGGAGATCCTCAGGGGTGTAGACGATGCCTGCCTTGGAACAAGATTATTTATATCAACATCAATACTTTAAGACAGCAACACCAATAGGATAACCTAACGGGTCCAGCACTATTTTTCCACCTTCCTCAAGGAATTGTGTCTACCGGCTGCCCATGAATTGTTCCTGCAGCTTCACATAGCCCTGGTAGCAATGGTTCCCCTCACCAGCACCACCACCTTGGGTGCCAATCTGTCATAATTACAGAAAGTCCGCAATGGTGAAATCATGTAATCTTATTCTTCTCAACAAGCTTGTCTGCCTGGTAGTAAATGACCCAATCTGTCTCTTCCTCCTCCACCCCTCGCCCTCTCTTTCCCTCTCTCTCGGTCTTCTGTTCTCTGGCACGTAGTGCTGTTTGGCAGGTATTCCCTTCGCTGCTGAATATTTAGTGAAAAATGGGCACGTTCATGTCAGAAGATGTGATCTATAGGAGGCTGGGGAGTAATTCACAAGGTGTAAAACATGCTGAACGTGCCAGCTTTTAATCTTTAACCCTCTCTCATTGTACCTGCCGTGGCCCAATGAAGCTGCTTAGCCAATGATTGCAAGAGCTTGTTCAAATGTGCGGCTGTACTGCCGCCCCTCTGAAAAGAGATCTAAGGTTGATCGCTTTTCAGAGGGCGTTTGACAGGAGGTGATATGTTGCCTCTTCACTGCCTGTTTTAACCCTCTACCTGTTTTAGTCCCACTGCAACTGCATGCAGGATGGTTGCAGCGTAGCCCCAATCACTCGAATGGGTCGTATTTGGTGGTGGTACTGTTTGCTGAATGCTAAAAGCCTTTTCAATTTTGCTTTGCTTCACGGCATGAGTATTGCCACTGCAACTGCATTTCTCTGTTTAGGTGGGCAGTCAGAGGGTGTTAAAACTGTGTCCACCTGCTTTTACCACCCCCCCCCCCCCCCCGGCCAGCTATGCGAACAGACCTTTACTGCTGCAATTGTTACTGATAGTGACAATGCCATATTAACATTGGGGATTCCAGAAGAGGCTTTTTGTCAGCTCTGGATTTACAATGGTCTACCATGCAGGTACTATAGGGTTTATTTATTAAAGGCAAATAGACTATGCAATATAAAGAATATAGCTTATTTGCTGTCCTTTCCCCTTTTGGGGCTTTGCTTCGGGAAGGACACCAATTAATGTAGCAAAGTAGTGGACTTTTGGTTTAAAATTAGTCCTCCATCACAGGACATCTTCTAATAAAACGAATTTATTGATGGCGCACATGTCTAATGTAAATGGCCTACACCTTATAGCAAGGTTTTTTAGCTTTGATCAGAGCTGCACAGTTTGTTTTTATCTACAGGTCCCCCTTATGTGAATGGGCAGTTTTTTTTTTTGTTGTTTTTTTTTGGTAAAGGTAAACTATCCCTTTAAAGTAAACTTGCCTATACAGAGGGCATTTGTTTTCAGCTACAACTTGGTGGAACTCAGTTCCACCACCTCTGTCTCAGACCCTCTGCTCACCACTATCACTTGTAATCACAGAAGTCCGTCTTCTGTGTTTACAAGTGACAGCTTGTCTCCCAACGACTCCCACAGATCTGATCTCCTGCTTGGCTCCCACTCAGTGCAGGATGGGGACAAGGGAGATGCAGATGCAGATGCTCGGGGTGCAGTGCAGATCCTGACCCTCCCCCACTGGATGATCTCCCTGCAAGTGAGAGAGGCGGAGCCGTCTACAATGTGCAGGGAGGTAGTAGAGCTGGCTGGGTGTTTCAGCCTAATACAGCAACACAAGTAAGATATGTGGAAGATGGTGGAGCTTTTAACCACTTCATCCCCAGAAGGATTTACCCCCTTCCTGACCTGAGCACTTTTTGCGATATGGCACTGCATCGCTTTAACTGACAATTGGGTCGGTCGTGAGACGTTGCACCCAAACAAAATTGACGTCCTTTTTGCCCCACAAATAGAGCTTTCTTTTGGTGGTATTTGATCACCTCTGCGGTTTTTATTAAAAAAAAAAAAAGCAATATTTTTTACTTCTTGCTATAATAAATATCCCCAAAAAATATATATATAAAAAAATTTCTTTCTCAGTTTATGCCGATATGTATTCTTCTACATATTTTTGGTAAAAAAAATTGAAATAAGCGTATATTGATTGGTTTGTGTAAAAGTTAGAGTGTCTACAAAAAAGGGGATAGATTTTTATTATTTTTTTTATCAGTAATGGCAGCGATCTGCGATTTTTATCGTGACTGCGACATTGCGGCGGACACATCGGACACTTTTGACACTATTTTGGGACCATTGGCATTTATACAGCGATCAGTGCTATAAAAATGCACTGATTACTGTGTAAATGACACTGGCAGGTAAGGGATTAAACACTAGGGGGGCGATCAAGGGGTTAAGTGTTAAGCCGTGCCATTGTGCCGATGTACATCGTTGTGCACTGGTCGGCAAGCGGTTAAGCAGGAAAGGTGAAGATGGGGGCAGTGGAGGGGGGGGGGGGGTTGCATGCAGAGGTCGGAGTTGAAGATGGGTGGGATGTGGATGGGGGATGCAGAGGTAAGCAGCTGTGGAAGAAGGCTGAACTCTGCACTCTGTGTGCAGCGCACCCCTGAGCTCTACATGTAGAGCACCTCTGAACTCTGCACTCGGTCTGTACGTAATGCACCCCTGGTATTAATTGCCCCTTTAAGACCCTTATACTGTTTGTCGTAAAATGTAACCACACCCAATATGTGATGCAGTTTGGAGGGGGTGTGTGTGTGTGTGTGGGGGGGGGGGGGTCATGGTTGAGTTCCTGCACCTATTTTCTGAGAAACAAATGCCCTGCCTATACAAAGGGAAGTTACAGGATAACTTAAAGTGGATGTAAACCCTCACATATACCCAGTGAAGTGAACAGCCTCAGAAGATACACAGAGATGAAACAAATCCTCCTACATAAGTTTTACATGTATATCTGCTGTCTTCCCCTCTCTACACCCTTCCAAAAGTGCAGATCGTGTTAAAAATCTTTCTTCATTTATCAGGAGCACGGAGGAGGGGGCGGAGAGATTGCAGTTACAATGTGTGAGAGTTGATTGGAGGAAAGGAACACCCCCCCCCCCCCTCCTCCACACAGCAGAAGAACTGTGTTGTGAATAGACAAGCTCTGATCTGAGCCCCCACCCCCCCCCCCCCACCCCCACACAATGTATCTCATGTTTCGGGAAAACTTCTCAGAAGTGACTCCTGCTGATAACGGAAAAAAAGATATAAGTAAACACTGCAGACATACAGTGGGGTAAATAATTATCTGATCCCCTGCAGATTTTGTAAGTTTGCCCACTTACATAGAAATGAAGGGTCTATAATTTTTATCATAGGTGTATTGTAAATAATAGAGACAGAATAGCAACCAAAAATCCAGAAAAAAAACACAATACAAATGTTATAAATTAAGTTCAGTGAGCAAAATAAGTATTTGATCCCCAAGAAAAACATGACTTAGTACTTGGTGGAAAAACCCTTGTTGGCGAGCACAGAGGTAAGACATTTTGCTTGCCAAACCCAAACCCCATACTTCTCTTTTAAGGATTTAAAGAAGATCTGTTAAGAAGAGTGGACCAAAATCCCTCCTGAGATGTGTGCAAACCTGGTCACCAACTACAGGAAACATCTTACCGCTATACTTGCCAACAAAGGTTTCTCCACCAAGTAGACATGTGCAATTAATTTTGTACGAATCGGAAATTCGTACATTCGTGAGAATACGAAATACGAATTTTTATGCATACGAATTTTGTACGAAATCCGAAATTCCGTTTACGAACTTCGGATCCAAATTCCGTTACAACAGAATCGGACAAAATAAGAATGTTCATTAATTACGATTATCCGTTATCATGAAGTTAAAAATCCCAGGAAGTCAGCACAGCACAGGGATGGCGGGAGCCCCTCATAATGGGCACAGCAGGTGTACAGACCCAGGAACTCAGCACAGGGATGGTGGGAACCTCTCATAATGATAAATTCATCATAACGAACATTCGTAATTGTTACAAAAAGTTAACGAACCTAACAAAATTTTGTACGAATCCAAATTGAATTTCAGACACAAATTGCGAAATACGAATTAATTCTAATACGAAACAGAATGGAACGAAACGAAACAAATGTATTGACGGCGCACATGTCTACCACCAAGTACTAAGTCATGTTTTGCTTGGGGGATCCAATACTTATTTTACTCACTGAACTGCAACTCAATGTATAACATTTGTATCGTGTGTTTTTTTCTGGATTTTTGGCTGGTATTCTGTCTCTATCATTTAAAAGAGAAGTATGGGATTTTTTTTTTATCCCATAATCATACTTAGCTAGGTGGATGCAGATTCGGTCCAATGCTGTATCTGTCCCCCGCTGCCTCTTCACTGAGAACCGAGCCACAGAACATCGCCGATGACTCGGTTTTCTCGCCTCCCCGAGCAGAGAGCTGCTGCCTGTCAATCAGCATCTCTCCTGCTCTGCTCCTCCGTGCTCACTGGAGCGCTGAACTGTGGAGGGGCGGGGATCGGCTGTCTCAGCTTCTCATCTCAGCGGCTCAGGGTGGACTTCTCCTTTAAAATACACCAATGATAAAAATTATAGGCCCTTCATTTCTTCGTAGTTGGGAAAACTTACAAAATCTGCAGGGGATCAAATCATTATTTCCCCCACTGTATGTGCTTTGCTCAGATTCCATGACTGAGGTTTACAACCACTTTAAAGTGTATGTGAAACCTCGATTTTTTTTTTTTGTAATGTTTTGGATAGAGTGATGAAGGGTTAGAGCTTCTGCCAAGTCTTTTAGATGTCTTTGGCTGAGATGTGGAGACTCGCCTTCTCTATATAAATGTGGCAAACACATTAGGATAAAACTATTTTTTTTAGAAGAACTGTATATGATTTCTATGAAAGTACCATAGTTACTATTCTGTACTGCTTTGAGATTGCCTATGTGAAAGAGTTTAGAGAGACAAGGCGCCCCTTAATGGTTTTCTATGGGAGTGCTCACACATTGTAACAGCCCTGCCCATAAAATAACATCTATATTGTATGTAGCACCCTCTAGTGTGTGCTACTTGTATTTGCAATGTAGGGAAATTATAGCTGGATCTGGGTTAGACCTGAGTCATTAAATTGGGTCAGAGTTACTAGGGGCCAGGGCTGGACGACTCATCCTGGCAGCTCCCCAATGTTTCCAGGGAATTGGAGAATGTTCTGGAACTAGTGGGTAGGATGAGCTGTCTTGAAAATGTATGGACCCTTGACAAATCCCCAGGAGTGGGTCTGGCAGGGAACTAAGGAAATCCCAGCAGGGGAGTCCGGTGGAAGAAGGAGAAGCATTGCTGAGCGAGGCAGTTGGTGGCCCTTGGGGGCCCCCCTTACTGGGGGGAGGGGGTTTATCTCGGGTTGGAGCTCAGGAAAGCTGGCCCAGAAGGATCCCACCACAAGAGGCAGTTGGAGAGATTCATACCAGAGAGGCAGTGGGAAGGAGCAAGCAGAGACAGAGAGTAGATCAGCACGGTGCAGGGACAAGACAAGGGGAGAAAATGCCAGCTGTAAAAGTGCTCTTTTGAAGACCGCGGTTTGCCAAGTCTTTATCCAACCATGCCCTGGATAATCTCCATGTGTGTGTGTGCCAGTCGGGCAAGACTGGTGCAGAGAGTCAGTTGGGAGGAAGATCAGCCAGGTGCGGCTGGTCTCAGCCAGGTGGGCTAGCATTTCTGCAAGCAAGTGGAACTGAGATCAGTGGCCAAAGGGAAGCAGAAAGGACTGTGTTATGCTGTTCACTCCATTTGTGCCACTTTGCCAAAGAGGCTGAGAGTTCCTGCCTGTGATGGGCCTTTGCTAAACTAGTGATATACTGCTAGTTCCACCAGGAGTGAGCAGCAGGTGTTGCACAAGGGAGCCAAGTTTGTGCAGGAGGAAGGAAGAAGAAGATCTGTTTAAATAGGGAAGAAGTTGTCCCTATGTTCTGTGTTTGGACATTTTTCAAGTTGGGCATCCCATAATTTCCCACCCCATCCAAGTTATCCCCTAATAAAACACCGAAACAACATTCTGTGTTGGAGTGAATGAAGTAAATGCTAACTGACTGGCGTGCAGCAGTAGGGGAACCCTAACTCAGCAGCTCTCACGAGGGGTGTGCTTCATGTACATAGACTTTAGTTGGTATAGAAGCTGCTTGCCAGGGCTGGGACAAGGGATGGGCAGGAGGGGCAGCTGCCTAAGGTGCAGCACGAGGGGGGGCAAATCCTCAAAGCACGCACACTCCAAGGAGTATGCACGGTGCAGTGTACACTCCATGCCAACCATGGGCAGCCAAAGCAAGGGGGTAGGGAATGGGCGCAGGGCAGTACTGCATATATGAGCAATGGAGGGGGGGGGGGGGGGGCGCAGCTCTGTATCCTTGCAGTGGGAGATGGACAAACTTGTGCCAGTACTGCTCCTTGTAATCTATGCCATAGCGCTATACATTCAGCTTAATGAAGAAGAAAAAAACTAGATGGGAGGTGGAGGGGTAGATGGAAACCCCAGTGGAGATAGCACCTTGCAAGCAGACTGTAAATAAATGTGCAGTAAAAATACCAATGCAATTGTTCACAGGTAACCAGGCGCCAAGAGGAGCAATGAATCAAATGACATGTAGAATCGTATAGATCGTCTGTACAGCACCGGTAACAAGATGTATGGGATTGGTTATGTGATTGAGTGCTACTCAATCTGTCCTGCCTATGTGGCCTTATTACTTACGTCAAGCGAGCGACTGTCCCAATGAAGCCGATTGCATAATGACATCAATGCGACTGCACCAGTGTAATTCAGAGAGCTGCAGAAGTAAACATTTTACTGCATCCCAAACATGACATGAAATTCTATCAGGATGGATCTTTACTGTATCGGAAGGGCTGCCTGCAATACCAAACATGTACAGGCTCAGGGAAATATGGCCAGAAATACATCTTTCATGGCCGTAACGTGACAGGTACATAACACAAAGGCAGTAATTGTTATATAGGAATATGTCAAACATACAGTACTCAGTACATACAGTAGCTCAAATGTAGGTAAAACATTTCCTACCTTCATTCCTTAACCTGCACCATCATCACATCTTTATTCTCTCCCATGTGCCATCCCCTACCACCATCATTTCTCCTGTGCCATCACCCCACCTTCATCCTAATATCTGTACCATCATCCCACCTTCATTCCTTGAACTGCCTCATCATCCAACCTACATCTCCTCATCTATGTCCTCCTCCCACCTTTAACACCTCACCTTAGTCATCATACCACCTTCATCCTAATATCTGTACCATCAAACCATTTTTATCCCCTTACCTGTACCATCATCCCAGCCTCATTCCTCCAACTGCCTCATCATACAACGTACATCTCATCTGTGCCCTCTTCTCACCTTCAATCCCTCACCTTAGTCATCATCCCACCTTCAACCCATCACCTGCGCCTTCAGCCCACCTATATGTCCCCACCTGTACCATTATCCCACCTTCATTCCTTCAACTATCATATCATCCAACCTACATCTCCTCATCTGTGCCCTCTTCCCACCTTCAACTCCTCACCTTAGTCATCATACCACCTTCAACCCATCACCTGCGCCTTCAGCCCACCTATATGTCCCCACCTGTACCATTATCCCACCTTCATTCCTTCAACTATCATATCATCCAACCTACATCTCCTCATCTGTGCCCTCTTCCCACCTTCAACCCCTCACCTTAGTCATCATACCACCTTCAACCCATCACCTGCGCCTTCAGCCCACCTATATGTCCCCACCCGTACCATCATTCCACCTTCATTACTTCAACTGTCTCATCATCCAACCTACAATTCCTCATATGTGCCCTCTTTCCACCTTCAACTCCTCACCTTAGTCATCATACCACCTTCAACCCATCACCTGCACCTTCAACCCACCTATATGTCCGCACCTGTACCATTATCCCACCTTCATTCCTTCAACTATCTCATCATCCAACCTACATCTCCTCATATGTGCCCTCTTCCCACCTTCAACCCCTCACCTTAGTCATCATACCACCTTCAACCCATCACCTGCACCTTCAGCCCACTTATGTGTCCTCACCTGTACCATCATCCCACCTTCATTCCTTCAACTGCCTCATCATCCAAACTACAACTCCTCATATGTGCCCTCTTCCCACCTTCAACTCCTCACCTTAGTCATCATACCATCTTCAACCCATCACCTGCACATTCAGCCCACCTATATGTCCGCACCTATACCATCATCTGACCTTCATTCCTTCAACTGTCTCTTCATCCAACCTACATCTCCTCATCTGTGCCCTCTTCCCACCTTTAAACCCTTACCTTCAGACCACACATGTGAGGTATCGCCGCGAATGTTAGAGCAATAGCAATTATTCTAGCACTAGACCTCCTCTGCAATTTTAACTGGTAACCTGCAAACATTTTTAAGGTGTCCCCTATGGAGATTTTTAAGTACCGTAGTTTCGCGCCATCCCACAAATGTGCGCAATTCTAAAGCATGACATGTTTGGTATCTATTTACTTGGTATAACATCATCCTTTATATTTTACAAAAAAAAATTGGTTATCTATGGTGTTTTTTTGCATTAAAATTCATTAAAGTGTATTTTTTCCCCAAAAACTTGCCTTTGCAAATATGCAAATACCGTGTGACATAAAAAATGCAACAATTGCCATTTTATTCTCTAGGGTCTTTGCATAAAAAAAAATATATATATATATATATATATATATATATATATATATACACACACACTCACCAGCCACTTTATTAGGTACACCTGTTCAATTGCTTGATAATTAGCCAATCACATGGCAGCAACTCAATTCATTTAGGCATCTAGCCGTGGTGAAGACAAAATTCAAACTGAGCATCAGAATGGGGAAGAAAGGGGAATCAAGTGACTTTGAATGTGGCATGGTTATTGGTGCCAGACGAGGTTGGTCTGAGTATTTCAAAAACTGCTGATCTACTGGGATTTTCACTCACAACCATCTCTCGGGTTTACAGAGAATGGTCCAAAAAAGAAAAAATATCCGGTGAGCGGAAGTTGTGTGGAGGAAAATGCCTTGTTGTTGTTAGAGGTGAGAGGAGAATGGGTAGACTGGTTCCAGATGATAGAACGGCAACAGTAACTCAAATAACCACTCGTTACACCCAAGTTATGCAGAATACCATCTCTGAACATACAACACATCGAACCTTGACGTCGATGGGCTACAGCAGCAGAAGAACACACCAGGTGCCACTCCTGTCAGCTAAGAACAGAAAACTGAGACTACAATTTGCACAGGATCACCAAAATTTTACAATAGAAGATTGGAAAAAACGTTGCCTGGTCTGATGAGTCTGGATTTCAGCTGCAATATTCAGATGGTCGGGTCAGAATTTGATGTAAACAACATGAAAGTATGGATCCATCCTGCCTTGTATCACCGGTTCAGGCTGGTGGTGGTGGTGTAATGGTGTGGGGGGGGGATATTTTCTTGGCACACTTTGGGCCCCTTAGTACCAATTTATCATCGTTTAAACCCCACGGTCTCCCTGAGTATTGTTGCTGACCATGTCCATCCCTTTATGACTACAGTGTCCCCATCTTCTGATGGCTCCTTCCAGCAGGATAATGCCCCATGTCACAAAGCTCCAATCATCTCACCACTGAACAATGAGGTCCCTGTACTCCAATGGTCTCCACACTCACCAGATCTCCATCCAATAGAGGACCTTTGGGATGTGGTGGAACGGGACATTGGGATCATGGATGTGCAGCCGACAAATCTGCAGCAGCTGTGTGATGCTATCATGTCACTATGGAGCAAAATCTCTGAGGAATGTTTCCAACTCCTTGTTGAATCTATGCCATGAAGAATGAAGGCAAAAGGGGGTCCAACCCGGTACTAGCACGGTGTACCTAATAAAGTGGCCGGTGAGTGTATTTATATAATGTTTGGGGGTTCTGAGTGACCAAAAAAGTGATGATTTTTACAGAGAAATGCCAGGATTTGCCCGGAGGCGAAGTGGTTAAGCACAATGAACATTTTGAAATATCCCGTATATAACATAGTATACATTCAAAATTTGCGTTCAGGTCCACTTCAAAGCCATGACAAACAAACAAGCCACAAACATTTTTTTTTTTACCGCTGCTAAATCCCAGGTCCAGATGTTGACACATCGAATACGTAATGAAAAAAACGCTTTCACTTACTTCTGATGGAACATATCAGGAGATAATTACAGGGAGCGATGGTGGTTAGCTCTGCACTCCTGTGTAAAGATTCTGTTGATCACATATAAATTCATTCACTTTCCCCTTTTCCTTCTGATCTAACAGTTCACAGCTAAATCCTTTGGTAATTTTCAAATTCAGAGAAATATTGATTTATGAAAAAAAAAAAAGTTCTAAGAAATGTTCCAGAGCCGGTCGCACCGGGATTTGTTTGTAATAATACACTATAATTAAACGTAGGTGTGATTGCCACGTCCGCGGCATTAGCCCGGAGTTTTCAGAGTGGGAAATAATAGTTTAATAAGTCAAGGTTAAATTGTTTAGGTCGCCTGCTAACAATTGAAGATACGTTAATCAACTCCTTTACCAATGATCACTACATAATGTTCCTTTCTTTATAAGTTTTTTAAAGGGTCACTCCACTTTCCTGGGAAAAAAAAAAAATAGCAAAAAAAAAAATAATAATAATTTAGCATTTCATATTATTAACCACTCCAATACTGGGGCACCTTCACCCCCTTCCTGCCCAGGATGCCACACTTTGAATGACGATTGCGTGGTCATGCAGCACGTACCCAAACAAAATTTTTATAATTTGTCTTCACACAACTAGAGCTTTCTGTTGGTGGTATTTAATCACCACTGGATTTTTAATTTTTTTATTTTTTTGCTAAATAAACAAAAAAAACCCCGAAAATTTTGAAAAAAAAAACAGTTTTTTCTTCATTTCTGTTATAACATTCTGCAAATAAATAATCGTTCTTAATAAATTTAGGCCAACATTTATTCTGCTACATTTCTTTGATGAAAATAACATAATACAGTGTTTATTATTTAGTCTGTAAGAAGGTTATAGAGTCCACAAACTACGTTAAATTTATCTAAAAATTGATCAGTCCTGATGTATTTGACAGATACTGACACCCGGTATCTCATTTCTTGAGGTCCAAAAAGGCCAGGACAGTAGAAATATCCCCCAAATGACCCCTTTTTTGGAAAGTAGACAGTCCAAGGTATTTAGTAAGAGGCAAATACAAACGGTTTCCCCCGTTTTTTGAAAATGGGACTGTAGCCTCCCTGACGGTATTCCAGAGTGTGGCTCGGGGTTAAATCAGCACTATTAGCGGTAACCCCAAGCCACACTCGGGATTGCATTGCAGGATCCTGGTGCGGTATACTTACCTTGTCCTCAGGATCCTGCGATGTCCCCCCGCGGTGTCTGCGTGCTCTGTCCTCCGAAGCCTCTCCTTGCCAGGCTCCGTTCCCTGTGAGCGTCACGACGCACGGGGGCGGAGCCTGGCGGCAAATTCAAAAAAATGTAAAAATCATAACACATACAGTACTGTAATCTTACAGATTACAGTACTGTATAAAATAATTTCACATCCCTTTTGTCCCCAGTGCTTAGTCCAGTGCCCTGCATGCAGTTTTATATTATATATACTGTTCTTTCTGCCTGGAAACTGGAGATTGTCCATAGCAACCAAAAAGTGTCCCTTTACGTCAAAAGTGGCTTTAGACCAGCTAGAAAACAGCTATAGTAAATTAGAACACTTGCAGAATTGAGCGATAGTGAATTGTGGGGAAATTTATTTTATTATTATTATATTATTATTTTTTAAAATTATTTACATTTATTATATTTTAATTTATAATTAATTTACAATCACATTGTCAATTAGCGCATATAAAAGTAGGGTACAAAAATACTTATGACATAGTAATGACATGACATTAGTAAGAGGCACGGCGAGTTTTTTGAAGTTGTAATTATTTGTTACATTTTTTTGGAAAACTAAGAAATTTTAAAATGTTTTTATCTCATTTTTTTTTTTTTTTTACATAAAAATATCCCATAGTTTTTAGACTCTACAACTTTTGCGCAAACCAATCAATATACGATTATTGGGATTTTTTTTACCAAAAATATGTAGCAGAATACATATTGGCCTAAATTGATGAAGAAATTCGATTTTTTTTTACATTTTTTATTGGATATGTTTTATAGCAGAATGTAAAAAATATATATATTTTTTTCAAAATTGTTGCTCTTTTTTTGTTTATAGCGCAAAAAAATAAAATCTGCAGAGGTGATCAAATACCAAAATAAAGCTCTATTTGTGAGGGAAAAAAGAATGTAAATTTTATATTGTATTTGGGTACAGCGTCGCACAACCGCGCAATTGTCAGTTAGAGTAACGCAGTGCCGTATTGCAAAAAAATGGCCTGGTCAGGAAGAGGGTAAACCTTCCGGGGCTGAAGTGGTTAAAGACCCATGGTGTACTGGTGACATATTCTACAAATGATACCAGTTGACCAGTTGACTTCAGGTCCTTCTCAGTAAGGAGTGTTTTGGGAATGTAAGAGTTTTAATGAAACAGGGTTCCGCTTTTTCATGGTAATCAAACCTCATAATTATTATGTTATTTCTAAAAAATCTAAAAAAAAACAAGCTTGACAAAGGAGGACAGGAGGGAACATACCATCTAAAAGAAGAAGATCAATGAATACAGTATCTAAGGGGATGGAGTGGGCTGGAGGTGAGTAGAGTTCACCACTTTAGTAAAGAATGAATACAAAAGTGGAGTGGATAGGTTGTTTTGAAAAAGTGTCTTTTAATGGACTGTTTTAATCAAGAAGTATGTAGAGGGAATTGAATTCCAGAGGATGGGGAACTCGCTACTCAAGACAAATTATCTAATCCTGCATGGAATAACAACATGAGTTGGTGGACATTAGTAGACCGGTGGAGGAATGAAGAGGGTGATTTAGCAAATGGAAAAGGTCAGAGATACAGATAGGCACTGGTAAGGACCTTATTAACTCACAATGCAACTGTTCTACGGAGAACACAGCATGGTGAATTATTTGCAGAAGGTTTAGCATCTACCTCAGGTGGCCACATTGTTCTTACTTTTGTCTTGCTGTCCCAGTGCATAAGAACCACTTGTAGGTGGGGTGCAGCGTGGTGCGCCGGCAATAATTCACATGGTCGGGTGCGGTATAAAACTTGTGTTGAAGTAATGCAGCAACAGTTCGCAATAGACCCGGAGGGACATCTACCCAGGCCGGGCACACACATGATTTCCAATGACGTAAAGAAGAAGGTTCCAGCCAAACCAACAGCGTCTACTGAGAGAGGACAGAGTAATGCCTGGCTGTCTTGGGCCTGATCGGGAAGGTATCCAGGGAGAGTAACCCTAACCTTTTCCCTCCTTTTCAGGAGCCTTTCCCTATCGCTAGTACTGTTCCTAAGGCTGCTTTCACACTGGGGCGGTAGGGGGCGTCGGCGGTAAAACAGCGCTATTTTTAGCGCTGTTTTACCGCGGTATTCGGCCGCTAGCGGTGCGGTTTTAACCCCCCGCTGGCGGCCGAAAAAGGGTTAAAACCACTCTTATAGCACGGCTATAGCCGCGGTATTGACGCGGTATAGCCGCGCTGTCCCATTGATTTCAATGGGCAGGAGCGGTTTAGGAGCGGTGAATACACCGCTCCTTCACCGCTCCAAAGATGCGGCTTGCAGGAGATTTTTTCTTCTCCTGCCAGCGCACCGCTTCAGTGTGAAAGCCCTCGGGCTTTCACACTGAACAAACAGCGGAGGCTGTTTTGGGGCGGTTTGCAGGCGGTATTTTTAGCGCAATAACGCCTGCAAACCGCCCCAGTGTGAAAGGGGTCTAACAGACAGGGTATCAGGAACCATGAATCAGACCGAGACAGAAGTATAGTTAAATCACACTTGTTTAATAATAATAATAATAAAAAGGTAAACAGAGTAAGCATAGTCAAAACAAGCCAGAGTTCAGTAACTGGATCGGGTAGTCAGCCAAGCAAATGTCAGAGAGCCAGAGATAAACGTAGTAGTACAGCAAGCAGGATCAGGAGCCAGAAGAAAAGTCAGCTGAGCAAGACTTCAATAGGAACGCAGGAGAAAGTCTCTGTGATGTTGACAAAGGCGAAGGCAGAGATCAAGTGAGCTGGATGGCTTTAAGTAGGCAGGACTGACGAGCAGAATCAACAACAGCTGGGTAACTGTGGAGAGAGATGGGAGTTGGCGATTAGCTGTCAGCTCAGAGAAGGAAAGGCTGAGCCCAGCCCTGACATAGGGTACCTTTGCCTACTCTACCCTACCCACTCGCATAAAGTGCGCTAAAAAACCCAGGGGCCAGGGTCAGAGAATCTCTAGTCTTCCAAAAAAAAGAGAGTTTAGTGTATGCCTATTACATACATTGTACATGCTTATTTGCTAGGAAGGATAGATAGCTTGTGCATGTTGTAGTGTATGCCTATTACATACATGCTACAATCTTATTTGCTAGGGAGGATAGATAGCTTGTGCATGTTGTAGTGTATGCCTATTACATACATGGTAGGGCTGCAACTAACGATTATTTTCATAATCGATTAGTTGGCCGATTATTGTTTTGATTAATCGATTAATAGGTTAATAACATCAAAAAAAGAGTGTGGTGTATAATTTAGTTAATATGTAAAGTTTTTTTAAAAAAAGGCAATTTATTCTTAAATATCTCTATGCAGTGGTAAATATAAATAACCAACTATATGGTTAGGGAGCAAAATCTCCAATCCACTCTGAGAATAACAGACAGAAGAGATATACTATTAAAGAGTAAATCTGGTAAATATCAGACTCAGAGATCAAATTTTTGTATTAAAAAAACAAACAAACAATGTCTTCCTTCAAAAAAAAAAATGTAATTTTCGATTTAATAATTGTTAGTGAGGTCAAATTGACGTTCATTTTCAACCACAGTGACGGGAAAATTTGGAAATAATAGAAAACTTCTTGGTCAAAGGAATTTTCAGACAGTGTATGTGGTTTTCGTTCAGAGATTACATTCATTTTAAACAGAAATGTTAAAAGCAAGTGAAAATTTCAAACAACATTCTTTCATTCAGCGAATGTATAAAGATTTTTCATATGAATATTTTCGTCTGAAAATTGATCCGTGTGGCCAGCGTAAGGCTCGGTACACACCTATGCAGTTTGCCTGTGATCTGTTTCTGCAGTGCTTTTTGATTTTTGCACACGTGATTTTGCTGCAATTTGCGTTTTCGCATTTTTTTGGCCAATTTGTTGTTGGGCAGATTAAAAAACACAAATTGCTGCAAAAACGAATTACATGCTTTTCTGCAGCTTCTCCATTGAAGTATATTGAACCAAAAAAGCACAGTTTTGCGTTAAAAAAATAGTCCCTGACCCTTTCCAAACACGCAGTGGCTGAAAAAAGCATAGATGTGAATAGGAAACCATGTAAATGAACTATAGTGCGTTTCTGCAAAAAGCACCAAAAAAAGCGTTTCTGCAAAAAGCACCAAAAAACACACATAGATGTGAACCAGGTCTAAGACGTTTAGTAAAATAATGGGATTAAAAAAATTAAATTAGCCCTTTATAGTACAAAAAAAAGCAGATAATCACTACTGTAAGGGGTTAATTTTTTTTACTGTAGAACTGTGAAAGTAATATTTACAGTAGTGATTTGCTCTTTTTGTACTATAAAGGGCTAATTTTAGTTTTTTTTAACCCCATTATGTTAATTGCCGATTAATCGATTATGAAAATAGTAATCGATTATTTTCATAATCGATTAGTTGCCGATTAATCGATTAGTTGTTTCAGCCCTAATACATGGTACAATCTTATTTGCTAGGGAGGATAGATAGCTTGTGCATGTTGTAGTGTATGCCTGTATGCCTATGGTACAATCTTATTTGCTAGGAAGGATAGGTAGCTTGTGCACGTTGTAGGCATATTTTGTAATATTTTGCGTGTTTTTCCTACAGTTGTATATGCAGCGTTTTTTTCTTTAGTAAAGCATTAACGCACTACAGAGGTTTTTTTTTATGCTTCCTTGCTTTAACCGCAAATAACTTCAAAAGATGCAAAGCAAAAGAACGCTGCGGCTTCTCTGCGTCAGTCGTCGTGAGTCACTTTTAAAGCAAAAAAACCTGCGATGCGCAGCAACTGAGGAGCAGAAATCACAAGCTAAGACGTTTTACGCATTGACCCACTCGTCTACCTGGGTGGCAGGCGAGGATCCACTATACAGTAAATCTTCTACACCACTAGACTATTTTATTTTCACACGATTAACGCCTAGACTTGAGAGAGAGCGCAGGCTACACAAATCATCCTAGACACGCCAGAATGCTCTCTCTATGCCTTTCGCTCAGAGTTTGCTTTGAGCTAAAAGAAACCGTACATTTATTACTGCAAAATAGATCAGTGCCTTCTAGAAATGCAGCGGCATGCAAGTGGGTTAAATCAGCAACTGCTTTTCCTTCCCAGAAGCCATATATAAGATAATACAGGTGACTTTGCAGAACTGGAACCTATTTGCTTGGGATTTAGAAAACATTAAAGAGGACCTGTATTGTGAAATCCGTGTCGAAAATGGAAAGCAGGGAGCAAAGGACTAACCAGCAGTATTGCCTGTAGGCTCCTGCAGCTGGTCTTTTCTTCATTGCTGGTTTACTGTGCCTTGTTCTGCACTGTCTATATGTGGGGTGGCCATATTAGTAGAAGAGCTGCCCCCTGATCACTGGTGATCTGCTTACAGCATGGTTATTAATGAAGAAGTGGTAGGAAGGGTGGAGAACGCACAGATCCACAAAATGGATGAAGCAGGGAGATTCTTGCACTGCAGGCCCTCAGGTACAGCTTCCCCTCCAGCATGGAAAACATGGTGAGACTAGCTGTCAGAGGCATCAGTGCCTTAAAACAGTGATCTCCAAATTATGGCCTGAGGGCCAGATGCGGCCCTTAGCTTTCCATTATCTGGCCCTTGGCGCACTATTCTTCCTACTGATAGGGGACACTATTCCTCCCACTGACACCAACAATGGGGCAGTATTCTTCCCACTGATAGGGAACACTATTCTCCCACTGACACCAAAGATGGGACACTATTCCTCCTACTGATACCAATAATGAGGCACTATTTCTCCCACTGACACCAACAATGGGGCACTATTCTTCCCACTGATAGGGAACACTATTCCTCCCTCTGACACCAATGATAGAACACTATTCCTCCAACTGATACCAATGATGTAGCACTATTCCGCCCACTGACACCAACAATGGGGCTCTATTCTTCACACTTACACCAACAACGATGAGGCACTATTGCTCCTACTAACACAAATGATGGGGCACTATTCTTCCCACTGACACCAATGATGGGGTACTCTTCCTCCCCCTAATAACAAAGATGGGGCACTGTTTACTCTTACTGACACTAAGACTATTTCTACTCACACTGGCCACAGTCCTGCCCCTCTATAGTCTGAAGAACAGTAAACTGGCCCTTTGTTTAGAAAGTTTGAAGACCCCTGAATTAGATGCTCTTACACTGCAGACACAAAGCTATGAGGAACAGCAGGAATGCCAAGGCACAGAAAGTGCACTATTTTTCCAGCTAACTGCTTAGAAACAATTAAAACCAAACTCAACTGTATCTGGAAACCACAAAATGCAAATGCTATTTTCTTCATTTTTAAGTTTTAATTCAAAGCAAACTCACCATGTCTTGATTTTGTCAAGAAATCACTTGAGTTTCTAAAAAAAACACTCCCCTAGCATCTCTTGCCATGGCCATCTTGAGTGAGGGCAGATGATTCATGTAGCATTTGCTTCCTGGAATCTATTTGCCCATAGCTCAAGCATGCAGGTGTTCCATCAGAATCGGTGACCCATCAGATAAGGTAACGGAAGTGACATTACGTCAGCTGCACATACTTTCCACAGCTTCCAGGTTTGCTAATCTGACAGAACACCTGCAGTCAGAAGAAGGCGGCAGCGGACATCTTACTACACCCAGCTACGTCTTGAATTTAAGAGTCATTCTAGCAATAAAGTGAGCGTATATAAATAAATATAGTATAGAAGCTCACTTTATTGCTAAAATTGCTGTGAAATTAATGACATAGCTGGATGTAGTAAGATGTCCTCTGCTACCTTTTTCTGACTGCAGGTGTTCTGTCAGATGAGCAAACCTGGTAGCGGTGGAACGCATTTGCAGATGACGCAAAGTCACTTCCATTACCTGATCTGACGGGTTGCCGATTCTGACGGAACACCGGCAGGAGGGTGTGATGGACTGAGAAAGTCCCTTCTTCAGAAGTGCCCATGAAGATTACTTGGAATAATGACATCATTTTGGCCTGGGACTAGGAGGCAACTGAAGATAAAAAAAAGTTTAAGACAAGTAACTATAATATACCTTCCTATCTATTTACTAAGGCTATCAGCATGAGGATTAACAATAATTAATGTTGATTGAGAGTTTAGTTCCCCTTTAACATTGTGGTGGCTGCGGCATGTGTACTGCCTTGGACTGCAATATTAGAACCCAGTTGGGCAGCCGGAAGGCGGTAATACCATGTCTCAGCCACCTGATTTACTGCCCCCTGGCTGCCCGTGTTAAAGAGCCCAAAGATAGTAGACATGTGCAATTCGATTCGTTCCAAATTCATTTTTTAACGAATTTCGACAAATTCGTTAATTCGGAAATATCCGAATTAACGAAAACCCGTTTAATGATTTTTTTTTTAGGAATATTCGTAAATTTGAATATTCAAAAATTTGTAAATTCGTACATTCACACATTTGTAAATTTTTATTTTTTTTTCAAAAAAGTTTTATTGAATTTTACAAGTGAACAAATAATACATAGCATACATCTCAACAGACAGTGTTACATTTGTAAATTCATACATTCGTAAATTCGTACATTTGTACATTCGTAAATTCAAAAATTAGGAAATCTGAAATAATAATTAACTAATAAGAACTTAACTATTACTAATTATTAAATTATAGGTATTGGAATTTCCTTTCAAATTTGGCTATTAGTGAACGTAACGAATACAAATTTATCCAAAGTTACGAATTTACCGAAATAATTATTGCCGGAATGGAATGGAATGAATTAATAATAAATAATAATACAACTTTTATTATTATTATTATTATTATTATTATTGTTATTTATTATTATTCATTTGTTACGTTTCATTCGTTTAGATACAGCATTCGTTATTTCAGATAATTCGTAACTTTGGATAAATTCATATTCGTTACATTCACTAACGGCCAAATTTGAAAGGAAATTCCAATACCTATAATTTAATAGTTAGTTATTATTTTGGATTTTCGAATTTTGAATGCCGTATCTACACAAATGGAACGTAATTTATTAATAATGATAAATAACAATAATAATAATACAAGCGTTTTATTATTATTATTTATTATTAATTTATTCCGTTCCATTTGTTTAGATGCGGCATTCGTTATTTCTGATAATTTGTAACTTCGGATAAATTTCGTATTCGTTACGTTCACTAACAGCCAAATTTGAAAGGAAATTCCAATACCTATAATTTAATAGTTAGTCATTTCAGTTTTTCAAATTTTCGGATTTTCGAATTTCGAATTTCCAAATTTCCGAATTTTCAAATGTACGAATTTAAGAATTTACAAATTTTCGAATTCACAAATGGACGAATTTACAAATGTACAAATTTACGAATGTGCGAATTTAAAAATTTACGAATTTCCGAATTGCGATCATAACGAATGACCCAAAAAACGTAAAAAAAACCACAAAAAACGAATGAAACGAAAACAAAAAACGAACAATTTTTTGGGCAGTGTACATGTTGTCTAAAAGATAGCAAATCTTCACTCTTTTTTTGAGTTCAGGTCCACTTTAAAGTGTACTGTCTGTGCTTTCAGTCCCATTTGCACACCGTCTAATGCACAGCAAATTGAACAGAGTTGAGATGGAACATGAACGCGAGAAGACACCCGGCAGACTTCGGCTCTGTAGACGCTTTCAGGTACAGCACTGCATTAGTAAATGGTGTTTCATTAGTAAATCTCTTAGGAGGCTGTCAATAAAATACTCAGACAGGCAATCAAGTTTTAGTCTTTCTATAATCTTTAGCAAGAATGTTAAGGGGATTCTGTCTTTTTATAAAGCTTATTAGATATCAGGTAAAAAAAAAAAAAAAATTGCATTAAAGTATATCTAAACCTCAAGACAAAAATAGAATATATTGCAACTTACCAGTTCTAAGACATGGTGGCCGTATTACTTTTCTTCTTTAGATTCCCCCCCCCCCCCTTTATATTCACCTGGTGATCCTGCCAATACCACATTTCCTGTTATAGGGTGACAATGCCCATTGAACTGTATCTAGCGTTGTCACCTTGGGCTGCTCTCCAGATTTGAACAGAAAACACTACTCCTTATTTCCATTAATCATGTGGAGAAAAAATATTTTTCTAATCATCTAATACAAATAGTGCACCACATCCCTTGATAGATAAATAGAAGTTTCGAAGGTGTATTTTGGGATTTTTAGGGCGCACAATTATAACAAAATCATTTGTAAAAAAAAGTAGAAATTTATTAGAACATTGTTCAATTTTAGTTAAATTTAGTTAAATTTCTACTTTTTTTTTAATAAATGATTTTGTTATAATTGTGCACCCTAACAATCCCAAAATACACCCTCAAAATTTCCATTAATCTGCTAAAAGCGATTCCGTTGATGCAAACAAAACAGGGAAGGTGATTCACCGCTCAGGTAGACTTGCTCCCAGGTGTGTGTTTAGTAGATCCTTCAGAGGAGGGGAGTCCCAGGTGCTGGCTAAATGCAAATTGAGGCAAGATTTGAAACAAGAGAATCTGGATGCCGCACACTGGATGAAGTTGAAAATTCTTCTTTATTATAAAATCAGGATCATCAAAGATACAGGACAATCAGGCAGATGGTACAGACACAGCTGACGCGTTTCGCACTCTAATTTGAGTGCTTACTCATAGCTATAAGTAAGCACTCAAATTAGAGTGTGAAACGCGTCAACTGTGTCTGTACCATCTGCCTGATTGTCCTGTATCTTTGATGACCCTGATTTTATAATAAAGAAGAATTTTCAACTTTATCCAGTGTGCGGCATCCAGATTCTCTTGTTTCAAAAGCGATTCCGGTGGCCAATTTGCCACAGGATTACTTTTAGGGGTGACGGGAGAGGTGCCCCCCCCCTACCGCTTTTCGGTCTTTTCTGCTCTTACCGGAGCCATCGGTAAACCTGAAAACAATACGATCCATTTGCTAGATAGGCAGGAAGTGGAGTGAAGGCAAGATGGCCCCCACTCCGCTCAATGCCCTTGAAGGACTGGAGCGACCTCCGACGTTACTTCCGGTTCTCAGGCAGATAGACAGGATTTTTTTTTTTTTAAGTCAAAATGTAATTTTTTTTATTTCTACTTTTTTTGCTTTTAAGGCTCTGTTCACATTGGTGCGATGCGGGATCCCTGCGAATCCACTGCGGGTTCCCGCAACGCACCTGGCTCGCAAGGCAGTTCACACTGCCATATGCGAACCACTGGGAGTGTCAATAGAAAGCTAATGACACCCCCAGATGGGTTCGCATATCGCAGTGCGAACTGTCAGTTCCCCCATGCGATCCGATTCTGGTGCTGCATGACTTTGGTCCAGAAGCGATGCAAAGTTAGCCATACAATATGTATGGCTGACTTTGCATCGCACAGACATCGCATGTGATTTGCACCGCAGTGCGGTGCAAATCACACTCAATGTCGCACAGCGCACTAATGTGAACTGAGCCTTAAGGTAAATAAGAGATGTGGGATCTTGTTGACCCCGGATCTCTCAATAAAGAGGACCGGTCATGCTCATTTCTATTACAAGGGATGTGTACATTACTTGCAATAGGAATAGATAGGAATAGAATAGGAAGAGATAAAAAATAAAAAATAAAATAAAGGGACAGTGTAAAAATAAAAAATGAAAAGTAAAATATATAAGATTTTTTTTTTTTTTTTAAAGCGCACCATCCCTTTGTGCTCGCGTGCAGAAGCGAACCCATACGTAAGCCGTGCCCGCATATGTAAACAGTGTTCAAACCACACATGTGAGGTATCACTGTGAGTGAGAGCGTGAGCAATAATTCTAGCACTAGACCTCCTCTGTAACTCTAAACTGGTAACCTGTAAAAAATATTAAAGCGTCACCTATGGAGATTTTGAAGTACTGTTGTTTGCGCCATTCCCCAAGCGTGTTTACTCGGCGTAACATCATCTTTCACATTATGCAAATAAATTTGCCTAACATTAGTGATTTGTTTTTTTTAGTTAAAAAAAGGTGTATTTTTTCCAAAGAAATTGCGTTTGAAAGACCACTGCGCAAATACAGTGTGACATAAAATTTTGCAACGATCGCCATTTTATTCTCTAGGGTCTCTGCTAAAAAAATATATATAATGTTTGGGGGTTCTAAGTAATTTTCTAGCAAAAAAATACTAAGGTAAACTTGTAAACAAAAAGTTCCAGAAAAGGCCTGGTCAGCAAGTGGTCAACAAAGTACCATGTGGTTTGGTGCAGCATGTCAAGAAAAGGGTTGTGCACTATCGCTTTCACTGTGCCTGACAGATGGGGTTCCCGTCTCTATCCTGTCCTGCCAACAGCGTGACAAGCCCAGGAGCCAGGGTCCTAAATAGACTCTGGCTGATCCAAGATGGCCACCAAAGTCACATGGGGTGCCACCATCCAATGGGATAACTACCTGTCCATGACCAAGGAAACCATAGAGGAACCAAGTTCCTCCCGACTTTCTCCTCCATCTGCCCTGCCCTGATCGAGCATCACCTGCAGTGGAGAATAAAGACTGCACCCGCCTACAGTTGCAACACAAAAGGATCACAGTTGCGGCTTGTGCACAGCCCCCCTCTGACACTATGGTAGGCATTAGGTTGGGCTCTCAGTTCAACGTTTTTACTGCCCCCCCCCCCCCCCCCCCAGCTGTGTGAAAGAGGCCTAAAATAAAAGGGAGCAAAAAAGGATAAGTGTGTTGTTTAGGTTTCCATACACTTGGCTGTAGAGGTTCTCAAAATGTTTTAGCACTTTGGTGAGGCCCACTTTATTGGGTTACTATTATCTTTGTATTTCACTTTTTTATACACCAACCAGCCATAACTTCATGACCACCCACCTAATGTTGAGTAGGTCCACCTTTTACCACCAAAACAGTCCTCAACCGTTGAGGCATGGTCTCCACTAGACCTCTGAAGGTATGCTATGACATCTGGCACCAAGCTGTTGGGAGCAATTTCTTTAGGTCTTGTAATTTGTGAGGTGTGGTCTCCATGGATTTGTCTTTTTCTAGCACATCCCACAAATGATCAATTAGACTGAGATATGAAGAATTTGGAGGCTCACATTCCTTGCTGTGTCCCTCAAACCATTCTTGAACCATTTTTGCAGTGAGGCCGGGCACGTTATGCTGCTGAAAGAGCCCATTGACATCAGAGAATACCATTTCCATGAAAGGGTGTACTTGGTAAGCAACAATGTTTAGGTGGGTGGTCAAAGTAACACCCATACGCATGGCAGGACCCGAGGTTTCTCAGTGGAACATTGCCCAAAGCACCACACCGCCTCTGCCAGTTTGCCTTCTTTCCATACTGTATCCTGGCGCCATCTCTTCCCCAGGTAAGCAACGCACCCGTCCATCCACATGATGTAATTGGAAACTTGATTCATCAGACGAGGCCACCTTCTTCCATTGCCCCGTGGTCCAGTTCTGATGCTTTTGTGCCTATTGTAGTTGTTTTTGACTGTGGACACGGGTCAGCATGGACACCCTGACCGGTCTGCTGCTACGCCTCCCCATAGACAATAAACTGCGACAAGCCCAGGAGCCAGGGTCCTAAATAGACTCTGGCTGACCCAAGATGACCACCAAAGTCACATAGGGTGCCACCATTCCTCAGACCAGACCACCTTCTTCCATTCCCCTGTGGCCAGTTCTGATGCTTATGTGCCCATTGTGGGTGTTTTTGGCTGTGGACACGGGTCAGAATGGACACCCTGACCGGTCTGCTGCTACGCTTCCCCATACACAACAAACTGCGACAAGCCCAGGAGCCAGGGTCCTAAATAGACTCTGGCTGACCCAAGATGACCACCAAAGTCACATAGAGTGCCACCATTCCTCAGACCAGACCACCTTCTTCCATTGCCCCGTGGTCCAGTTCTGATGCTTATGTGCCCATTGTGGGTGTTTTTGGCTGTGGACACGGGTCAGTATGGACACCCTGACCGGTCTGCTGCTACATCTGCCCCATACACAACAAACTGCGATGAACATTTTTTTCTGATTTCATCACACAACTTCAGGGACAACATGTTCACTTGCTGCCTGATATATCCCACCCACTTTCAGATGCCGTTGTAATGAGATAATCAATGTTATTCACTTGAACTCTCAGTGGTCATAATGTTATGGCTGATCAGCGTATGTGCCATTTTCCCTAAAGGCTCATGTGTTCAGCTAGAGCCTTAAAAAAAAATTGAGAAATGAGAGCAAAGACTTGAACTGGCTCGGTAAAATCCCTCAGATTATGAGCTGTGCAGGAGACAATGGAAAATCAGAAACTGAACGTGCGTGGGGAGGGGGGGGGGGACAAGAGGTGGGAAAAGAGACATTGGCAGCCAAAAAACTGTCACACTGCAGCACAACACCTCCCAGGAATAAACAGTTGCTAAAAGATTGTCCTCCTCTGGGTGGTTTGAACAATCACTCTAAGTAAAGAAGAGATTAAAGCCTCTTTGGATGAACCTCCAAGCTGGAAGTGTAAAGCAGAGCATGTCTGCAGAGTATTACATCTGCAACGTTGTGCAGCACATTACATTACGAGAGCCGTGAAGTGGCAATAACTATCCCACGGTTCACGTTCCTCCTGGATGTGACAGGCTAAAGAAATCATATCAACTTGTGATGTTATCTGTGAAGACAGGAGAACTGGCGCTAAATTAATCTTTTTTACACAGACCAGTAGACCATTTTCGAGAAGTTAATGAAAGAAAGTAGGGTTGCAAATCCACGGATACCTGAAACTGATACTTTCAGGCTTCGTTCTTTCAGCTGTCAGCGGGATTCCCCCACTGACAGCTGAAATGTAAAAAAAAAAAAGCCGGCAATTATCGGTTGCTAAGGAGCGGGACTGCCACATCCTTGACAACTGATGACTTATTCAGCTATCAGTGGGGTTCCCCTGTTGACAGCTGAAGTGTTAAAGAAGTCCGGTGTTCTTGGAACAGACAATCTTCGGATCGGCACCACACCCACACACAAAGTAAAGTATAAAGTCTGTATTGAAGCATGAATATTAAAAGCACTGGATGGGTACAGGCAGGGGAAATGCATGTAGGTTGACGCGTTTCACACTACAGAAGTGCTTTGTCAAAACCAAAGTTTTGACAAAGCACCTCTATAGTGTGAAACGCGTCAACCTACATGCATTTCCCCTGCCTGTACCCATCCAGTGCTTTTAATATTCATGCTTCAATAAATACTCAATACTTTACTTTCTGTGTGGGTGTGCTGCCGATCCAAAGATTGTCTGTTCCATGTTTTCTGCTGCAGTGGCAGGGCGTGTACCCCACCCCACCCCACTCCACCCCACAGAAGCAACACTGGAGTGTTACTGATTGCATCACCTGTGAGCAGCGATCTCTTTTTCTCAAGTCTGGTGTTCTGCTGAAATAGCCAGGTAACTCATCAAAATCTCCAATTACTGCTGCTGGAGAGTCTCCAGAAGTGACGTGGTTGGAGATTTTGGCGAGTTGGCTCTTTTGGCAGAACACTGGCAATTGGAGCTGTCAAAAAATAAATAAAAATAAGAGCAGCCGGGCAATGTTTATCAACAACACTGCTCAGCTGCTGAAACGGAAAGATAAAAAGAAACATTGTTTCTTTTTGTGTCTTTCTGTTTCTTCATCTACAGATCAAAGGGATGAACTTCGATCTGCAGATGAAGCCAGTTTAAAGCAACCTGTCAAGTTAAAAAAAAAACAACAATTTTTTTGTGTTTTTTTATTAACCACTAGCCGACCTGCCGCTGTCATTATACTGCGGCAGGTTGGCTCTCCTGGGCAAATCGTCGTAGCTGTACGTCAGCCCTTTAAATAGATTTGGCAGGCGCTGGTGCGCCGCCAGAGACACGCCCGCCGTGTGAGGTAGGAGCTGATGCACATGCCCAGCGGCCACAATGTCCGCCGGACACCTACGATCGCTCCTGAGAGAGAGAGAACAGGGGATCTGCCAATGTAAACAGACAAATCCCCGTTCTGTTAGGGAGAGGAGAGACATCTGCTGTTTCTAGAGTTTAGAAACAGCGATGTCTCTTTACTCCCAGTCACTACACTGCACCCACTGTTAGAAACATCTCCCTAGGGAACACTTAAAGTGATTGTAAGGGTTTGTTTGTTTGTTTTTTTTATATAAAAATAACAAACATATCATATTTACCTCCACTGTGCAGCTGGTTTTGCACAGAGTGGCCCCGAACACCGTTTTCTGGGGTCCCCCGGCAGCTCTCGCGGCTCCTCCCAAAACATCAGATAACCCCCTAGGAGAAGCGCTCTCCTGAGGGGGATACCTTGCGGCCGCGCTCCTGCGTCATTGGATTTGATTGACAGCAGTGGGACCCAATGGCTGCACTGCTATCAATCTATCCAATCAAGTGCCGAGAACCCTGGGCAGAGAGACAGCGCGTCCTGCCACACCTCCAGTAGTGTAGCGGCCCCGCTGTGTGGGCGGAAGAGCAGTGATCCGAGCAGGCGAAGAGAGTTGATCTCATATCTCTCTGCTCCCCCGCCCCACCGCAGTATAACGGCCCCACTGTGTGGGTGGAAGAGCGGTGTTCCGGGCGGACGGTGAGAGATGTCATCTCTCCGCTTGCCCGCCGTCGCACATCAGACAGTGCAGCCTTCGTGGCCCAGCTGCAAACAAGCCACGGCTCAGCAGTGGGCCGCGGCCCGGGGGTTGGGGAAACCCTGGTTTACAACCCCTTTATCGTCCCCTAGTGTTAACTCCTTCCCTACCAGTGACATTTATACAGTAATTAGTGGCTATTTTTTAGCTCTGAACACTGTATAAATGTCAAATGTCCCAAAAAAGTGACAAAAGTGTCCGATCTGACCGGCGCAATGTCGCAGTCCTGCTAAAAATCACAGATCGCCGCAATTACTAGTAAAAAAAAAAAAAATGCCATAAATCTATCCCCTACTTTGTAGACACTGTAACGTTTGCGCAAACCAATCAATATACACATATTGCGATTTATTTTTACCAAAAATATGTAGAAGAATACACATTGGCCTAAACTGATGAATAAATGTGTTTTTTAAAAATAAAAATTTGGGATATTTATTATAGCAAAAAGTAAAAAATATTGTTCTTTTTTTCTAAATTGTCAGTCTTTTTTTGTTTAAAGAGCAAAAAATAAAAACCGCAGAGGTGATCAAATACCACCAAAAGAAAGCTCTATTTGTGGGAAAAAAAGGACATCAATTTTGTTTAGGTACAACGTCGCACGACCGCGCAATTGTCAGTTAAAGCGACGCAGTGCCAAATCACAAAAAATGGCCTGATCATTAAAGGGTCAAATCCTTCCGGGGCTGAAGTGGTTAAATATTCCTCTGTTTAACCCCTTATTAACCCTTAATTTACTCTAATCAGTCTGAGAGGCTAAGAATGGTCAGTTTACAGCTGCACCCTCTCCAGTCATCAGTCCTTTTCACACAAACTCCCTCCCCAGGCAAAGCCTGGGATACAAAGTCTTCTTGGAGCTACATCCTCTCCAGGCAAAGAAACTTTGAGAAGCTTTCTCTCATCCTCTTTCCCAACCCACATCAATGCCATAAACCCTTCAGTGATTGGTCAGGGCAAAATAAATATTCATAACCCCATACATTGTATCTTCTCACTTTATCTATTGGAGGACACTCCCCAGTAGCAGGCAGAAGCAAACAATGTACTTGGGTTTAGGAGAAACCCAAGGAATCCAGAAAATGTAAACGGAGCTTAAGCTGACTACATGTAGGCAGGCAGTAGGTAATGCTGCCCCAGCTGGGACTAGGGTTGCCACCTGTCCGGGATTCACCCGGACAGTCCGAGTTTTGAATCATGTGTCCGCGTTTCAGGCGGACTGAAACCCGGACACATTATTCACACCGGGCTGTGGTTCCCCAAGTAACCATGATAGTCACACACAAATCTGTTGCCATCCGGGAGCTACGGGCGGCCGTCTGGGGGCAGGTTTGGCATCACTGGGGGGCAGGGTGATAATGTCAGCAAGAGCAATTTGGCCACACCCACTGTTCGCTGTGGCACACTATGCACACAGCATTACTACTCTCCTTGGGGCACCCAAAGGTGTCCCAGGCCGCTACAGTGTTCGGGTTTGGCTTGAAGAAAAGGTGGCAACCATAGCCGGGACGTTGAGAGTTAATTGTGTTTCCCGGGTCTGTCTTGGTGGGTTTTTCCTAGCTCCGACCCCCCTGTCCTGTGTGCTGTAAAAGGGACAAAGGCACGGACCCTAGAGTGGAACAAAGAGTTCCTGTTGCGGGTTTGTCGGTTCACTTTGGCCGGACCCGTTCGCTGACGTTGCTGGAGTCTAGATTCCTAGTGCCATGCCAAGGTCTAAGTTTTCCACTGCCCAGGAGGATTGCTGAGACTTGCAGTACTTCCTGAAGATACCATCCTTAAACTCCATCAAGAATAGACTCTTTCCTATGCAGGTATGCTGGGGCAGTCACAAGCCTGTAGATAGGGACTAAATATATTAGAGAAAAGACTGCGCTTTATTTCAAGCTGTTGTCTGTTTTTGTCATCATGTTAATTTATCCAAGTAAAGCTTTTGAAACTTTGCCTTTGTCTGGACTGAAGTTACTCAAGGGGTGTAATGCAAGTAACCTGCAGATATAGTTACAGCTCAGATCACTTGTTGGGGTATGAAGATAATGGTACAAGAGTTAATACAGTGTGAAAATACAGTGGATACCAAGGGTAAAAAAAAGTTTGGTGAGGTAGCCTCTTGCAGTGAGGGAGATGTTGTCCTCACTCCAGCAGTGATCCGTCTCCCATAGCAATGGGAGCAGATCTGCACTTCCGTGGTCCTCATCCTGTGCACAGGTACGGAAGAGGAAGAGTTACGTGAAGTGCACGCATGGAGTCTGCACTGGGTGCAAGGTAGGACCCATAACGCCACTGAGAGAGATTTTGCAGTGATACGCTGGACGGGTGGTGAGGACAAGGGCTCTACATGTCCCTCCTAAATACATAAGTGACCATAGTGGTGTATAATTACATCGAGAGAGTTTATTAAAGTTCAATTGTCAATTCAACTGAAGGTACCCCGTGTGTGAAGTGATGACCCTAACCAAAATGCCTAGCATAGCCTAGAACCCACCCTGGGGTAGGCCTCCTATGTGACCCACACTTGGCGCCCAACAAGGAGTGAAACATAGAGGAAGTGTCACCCATCTTCCCCACATACAGCCCAGCTGTCAAGAATGAATATAGACTAGGTACACTCCAGCTTAGAGCAGGGTCCCTAAATCCACATTACAGCAACATATACAGTAGGTGTGAATCCTGTCTAAGGGTAAGTGTGTTAAAATTGCACTGGCCGCGGTTTCAGTGCGAGAGTCTGGTGCGATCCTGTTCACCGCTTCAGGTGCAAATTTTTACCTGAAATTGCACCTGAACCAGATCCAAAATCACACAGGACCCTTTTTAAAACCTCACTGCACATGTGTGACCTGGCTCCATTGAAAGCCAGTCCAATTCACCATGTTCACGCTTAAAAGCGCATCCAATTACCATATAAGTGAACCGAGCCTTATGCCCTGTACACACGAGCGGAATGTCCGACAGAAGCTTTTCAACGTCTATTCCGATCGTGTGTAGGCCTCATCGGACTTCTTTTTTCGAAAATTCTGACGGACCTAGAAATGGAACATGTTCTAATTATTTCCGACGGAACCAATTCCTATAGAGAGAACTGATCGTCTGTATGCTGTTCCGACGGACCAAAAAACGACGCATGCTCTGAAGCAAGTACAAGACGGAAGCTATTGGCTACTGGCTATTGAACTTCCTTTTTCTAGTCCCACCGTACATCGTACGTGTTGTACGTCACCGTGTTCTGGACGATCGGACTTTGGTCGGACTTTGGGTTGATTGTGTGTAGGCAAGATCGTTTGAATGGAATTCCGTCGGAGTTCTGTCGCAGAACCCTTCGGAGTTTATTCCGATGGCAAAACCAGTCGTGTGTACGCGGCATTAGTTGTTTCCTGAGGGTTTCTGTATCCTGCATACAGAAATTCTTTAAAGGGCCCCCCCTCCCCAGGTCCCCACTACACTTACCTCTGTGGATGATTATATTTCATTGGTCATGCTAAGTAATGTAGCAGTCCGGGCATTTGAAAACCACACTCTACTGCACCCTTCTGTCTTCAAGGGTGCCAGGGCTGCTCAGAGCGATTTTCATTGGTCAGCAGGGTCAAGTGTTGGCGCTGACCAATGTCCAAGCACCAATGCGAACATTGCGATGCTAACACAGTATCGGGGCCACGTACTACTTTTTTCAGATGCCCAGACTGCCCGAACTGCTTCTGCATGGGCAGAAAAAAGTAATCAAGGAAGGTGATAAGTGCAGCAGAGACCAGGGGTACAGGGAGGGTGCAGTGAGGTAATTCACCTTCTCATTTCTGGTAAACGTTACCTAACCCTTTAAATTCAACCAAGCGCCCAAACAACACTGTCAATGTACTTTTGTTAAACCTTTAACAATTACTCTTCAGCCTAAAAGCCACCAGATCCCTGTGATTCACAACAAAAATGACAAGTGCCGCTGCAGGCTCCACCAGGTGCTCCTGCATGACAAACCGCTAGGAGTGCCGACAAGGACAGAGCTCGTCCCAGCGCAAACATCTAGTAGTCAGAGAAAGTCCGAAAAGTTGCACATCACAGCAAAACCCTGTAAGGAGGTGTATGACAGCCTAAGCCCGGGCTCCAACCAGACCACGCCCCCAACACATTTCACTCCGCCCCCCGGATCTTAATCAGATCCCTGTCATACTATATAGAAAGCCTCAACTCCTTACCAACTTAGTGCTAAGCCCCACCTATCCCAGAGAGAAGCCCCGCCCCTGAGGTTCATCATTTAGCAAACTATTTACAAAGCAGATAAGATCTGGCATTTCTTTTCAACAGATTTAACTTGATATTTGTGATTTTTTTGCTTATTTAAAAAAAAAAAAAAAAAAAAAAACATAACACATCAAACAGGGAAAATTAAAAAATAAAGAAAAAGCAGCAAAACTAACAGCAAAAAAGGTTCATTTTCTGGATTCTATCTATTAAAAGTAATGAACTAAGCAATGAGTGCTTAAAAAAGGAATTTTTTTTAGAGGTGTGTAGCAAGGTCCTGGACCCCCAAAGGCCTAATGGTGACCTCCAGAGTCAGGGATAGCTGACATCCGACTTTATAGAGTGGGTTACAGGGCACAGGGTGTGATGCAAGATGGAGTGATGGATGCCAGACACTTTTTGAATGCAAAAGAGATTTATTGTCTCTTAACAGAACTGTGGGAGAGCGGGTTAGGGCCTGGACACACTTAAGTAGATGCAATGATAATGGGCAGACTCTGAGACTTCTATAGGTAGACAGCTATACAGTGGAAGGCCTCCAGCCGGACACCACTTCTGTATAGGTAGGACCGCTGTCTCCTATGGCAACAAATCTTGTAACAGTCACTAACGGTATTGTACTTACGTATTGGTAACACAGAATAATTTTCCTCGCACTCTATAGTCTCTCACTGTAGACTTTTACTCACTGAGCTCCCAGTCTCTCACTAGACTCTCGGACCCAATCGCCACTGGATTCCCTGTGCTCTTCCACTTCCACAACTTAGTGTCTTCGTCAAGCGTCACCCAGCTGGGTCCTTGGCTTGGCACTCACAGATACTCTTCAAGCGTCTCCCCTGCTGACCCGCTAGGTCCCTGGCTTGGCACCCACTGATGCTCCTCAAACGTCACCTTTGCTGTCCCGCTGGGTCCCTGGCTTGGCACTTGCTGAAGTTTTCCCACTTCTTCACCGTCCCCGGCTGGTGAGAAGACTGCTCTGGTACTGGCTCCAGCTTACTCACAGTTGTCTCCGGTAACAATGTGGATGGTCCCTTAGTGGCGACAGCTTCCCCTCTACCTCTGACCACAACTGGTTCCCCGTCCAGGTTGAACCTTTACACTCTGTTGGACTCCAATCCTGCAGTCCCAACCCTACGCTGCTTCCCCTGCTTTTGGATAGGCCCTCAGACAGCCTAGCAGCCAGATGTCCCCAGGATAGGCCTCAGGATCATAACATGCATAACACGCGTCCACCCAGACAGCCGTCCAGGTGGCACAAAACCCTGATTACCTGACTCCACCCAAATAAATAGGGTCTCCCAGCAGGCCGATTGGCTTAAAGAAACCCCTGCCCATTGGCTGTGACACCCCATCCATTCATAACCTGACCTTGCTAAGCCCTTGTCTATCAAATGTCACCAGCATAACGCCACCTAGCGACAGAAGAGAGAAGGTGCAGCAAGTCCAGAACTAGAGAGGAATCAGTGGACCTACTAACAATTAACCAGGGCAACTACCGCCTGGCAAACTAAATTAACTAGCAACCTTGCCTAAACACCAGGGTGCTACAGGTGAAAACAGGTTATTTTAGGAAATTATATTTACTGTGGCAAGAAAAACAGTACTTACTGAGGAAACTTTTTTAGGCTTTATTGCTGTTTTTTTTTAGAGATAAAGCAAAGAAAAAGTGGAATTTCCATATAATTAAAAGGGCCCTTTAGTCTGCTATATAGTACAATTATAAATAGTTCATCTGGGAAGGACTTACAGGTGAACCTTGACAATGTATTCCCTTCTAATATGGTAGCAAAGGGGTTAATCCTAGCGGCACAGGGCCACGGTGATGGCAGCGACTAGGCCCGTCTTATTTCACTTGATTATGAAAAGAGAAAAGGGAGAAGAGGAAATGCAGCCGTTGATTGCACCTCCAACAGAGCTGTCCCTGACTCTCCAATCAAAGGCAGCCCATGTCCTTCAGAGAGGTCTCCTCTGCAAATTAAACCCACAGTTAACGAGGCGCCCGCCAGAAGCCCCATCAGCTTTAATCAGGGGTCAGGTCAATCTGAGAGGCAAAATTATTACCAAAGCATATCCTTCTGTAATGCTGAGCCAAGTGTTAGCTCAGTCACACGTCTCAGCTGAGAACATTTAAAGTCACAGGCTTGACGGCTCCAAGAAACTCCCCAGCGTTCAAGGGGATTCCTTTTCTAAATACTTATAGTGCGAAATATGGAGTGCAAAGAATTAAGAGATTTTAGACATATCTTCAGAAAAGAGGTTCTGCATGAGGAGCTAAGAAGAATCCTTGGCTGTTCCTGAAGCCTGTACCGCTCTCCCAGTCTTTTTGTGGCCGCCCAGCAGGGCTGTTCCTGGAGCCTGTGGTCACCCACTCAGCCTCTTCGCAGCCACCCATTCAGTTCACAGCATGGCTGGGGGGGCAGAGACTAGAGGTCAGCTGACTGGTGAGGAATGTGAAGTCGGAGGGGCTGGAGAAGACCCTATTTCCTGATTTCGGCATAGGTGTCACTGCTACTAGACATTACAAAGTCGGAGACACAGTGAGTAACACTACCTGTGAATATAGTTGCCATTAAAAGTCCACACTACAGTTTTTTTAAAATCCGCAGATGACCTTGATCAAGAACACCTAAGTTGGCTGATCAGAACTTCCCCCCAGCACTTCCACTGAGCCCACCCCCCACCAAGGAGTAAGGGAAGGAATAAAAATAGAGAATACATGGAAGGGAGAGGAAAAGAGGGGGAGGAACAAAGAAAAAAGGGAGAGAAAGCATAAGAGAAAGAACATGAAAAACGGCTACAGAGAGGGATGGGGGAAAAAAACAAGAAATTAGGATAGCGAGAGATAAAAGGGAAAGAAAGGAGAACAAAGAGAAGAAGTGGTACATCCTAAAATGTACCATAAGGGGTTTTAATAGTGTACGAGTGGAAGGGACTCAGGGAGCGCTAAATGTCTGTGGGTTAGGGGCACAAATGATTTGTCTTGCCTTGGGTGCTGACAACCCACGCTACGAAAATAATTTTACTGTTAGGGGCCTCCACAACTTGGGAAATTTTATCAAGGGGTCACGGCACTAGAGAGGTTGAGAACCACTGCTCTAGAGGCTGTTAAGGGTTCTGGCGCCGCACCAATGTCACTTGGCAGAGCCAGTAGTATTGGACCAGTAAAGCCTCTCCTCTCAATTCTCAGGTAAGTAACCACTGACCCCTATGTCAGACTTTAGCTACCTGAAGAGGGCTTTTTTCCACTGACCGTCAACATATGGAACATTCTTCCCACTGACCACCAATGTAAGGAGCATTCTTCCCACTGACCACCAATCTAAGGAGCATTCTTCCCACTGATCACCAATGTAAGGAGCATTCTTCCCACTGACCACCAATCTAAGGAGCATTCTTCCCACTGATCAACAATGTAAGGAACATTCTTCCCACTGACCACCAATCTAAGGAGCATTCTTCCCACTGATCAACAATGTAAGGAACATTCTTCCCACTGATCACCAATGTAAGGAGCATTCTTCCCACTGACCATCAATGTAAGGGGAATTCTTTCAACTGATCACCAATGTAAGGGATATTCTTAACACTATCAATGTAAGGAGCATTCTTCCCACTGACCACCAATGTAAAGGACATTCTTCCCACTGACCACCAATGTAAAGGACATTCTTCCCACTGACCACCAATGTAAGGGGAATTCTTCCCACTGACTATCAATGTAAGGGGCATTCTTCTCACTGATCATCAATATAAAGGGGGCATTCTTCTCACTGGCTATCCCTTGTTAACTGACCACCAATGTAAAGAGAACCTTTCTCCAACTAGGCACCAATGTAAGGGGGATTCTTCCCAATAACAAGACAACTGCTAAAATATTGATTGTGAATCTGAGATCAGAATTTGTCAGGAAATGTTGCTAGGCCTCCAACAGTTGCAGCAATTCCTGAAATACTCAGCCGAAAGGTACAGTACCAGCAGATAGCTCTCATGTATCCAAGAATTTTCCCTTTGAGGTTACTGATCTCCACCAGGACAGTGCTGTGGCAGATGTCAGAGGATGCACAGTGTTGGAGGTGCTGTAATTTACCTGTTAATTAGAAAGGAAAACAGTTCTGGCTCCGAGGGAAGTCTGCTGTCAGCGCTGGCTGAGATACGTCTCTCTTGGCAAAGAAGGACAGACTGTGTGATGAGGCTTTGCCTGCCAAAAACACTGAATTCAAACCGTCTCATGGACCTAGTCACTGGGGACAGCATGGAGTCTATAGAAATATCTAAATCTTCATAGCGTATAAGAAAATGATTCTACTGTGCAAGCCAGCCCAGGGGAAACACATGTCAACACATGCCATAATACAATAGAGCAGCTATGGTCAGGTCAATTACACACCAGTAAACCCATATTGTTACTGGCATCATTGAATCCAACCACTGAGTCTCTTGGCCTGGGCAGTGGTGGTCAGCTTTCTTGATATGGTGGCCCCAGAGATCACCACAGGGCTGCATATGAAATTCAGTGACTATTCATTATCAGACACAGAACTGGATGTATTTAAAGACTTTGGGCATGATCAGGGGCGGACTGACAACTCATGGGGCCCCCAGGGAATAGGAGATTATGGGGCCCCCGGGCAATAGGAGAAGATTATGGGGCTCCCGGGCAATAGGAGATTATGGGGCCCCCGGGCAATAGGAGAAGATTATGGGGCTCCCGGGCAATAGGAGATTATGGGGCCCCCAGGCAATAGATTATGGGGCCACACAGTATAGGCACACATACATACAGTATACAGACACACAATATACACACACAGAATACACATACACGCACTGAAAAGGTACTGGAAAGGCGGGGCAGCTATAATCTTGGGATTTAAAAAAAACACAGATTTTTTACATACTGTCCCTGGTTTTATTGAGGCTGGCAACCCTGATGGGGCCCCTTAGTGGCATGGGGACCTTGGGCAGTGCCCGAGTGCCCGAATGGTCAGTCCGCCCCTGGGCATGATGCAAGAGATGATCAGAGACTGTGGACATAATACAGGAAATAGTCAGAGACTGCAGACATACTACAAAAGATGATCAGAGACTGCAGACATGGTGCAAGAGATGGTCAGAGACTGCAGACGTGATACAGGAGATGGTCAGAGACTGCAGACATGGTGCAAGAGATGGTCAGAGACTGCAGACGTGATACAGGAGATGGTCAGAGACTGCAGACGTGATACAGGAGATTGTCAGAGACTGCAGACATGGTACAAGAGATTGTCAGAGACTGTAGACATGGTACAAGAGATGATCAGAGACTGCAGACATGGTACAAGAGATGATCAGAGACTGCAGACATAGTACAAGAGATGATCAGAGACTGCAGACATGGTACAAGAGATGGTCAGAGACTGCAGACATGATACAAGAGATGGTCAGAGAATGAAGACATGATACAAGAGATGGTCAGAGGATGAAGACATGATACAAGAGATGATCAGAGACTTCGAACATGGTACAAGAGATGGTCAGGGACTGCAGACATGGTACAAGAGATGGTCAGAGACTGCAGACATGGTACAAGAGATGATCAGAGACTGCAGACATGGTACAAGAGATGATCAGAGACTGCAGACATGGTACAAGAGATGATCAGAGACTGCAGACATGATACAGGAGATGGTCAGAGACTGCGAATATGCTCTAGGAGTTGTTAGAGACTGGGGACATGCTTCTGGAGATGGTCATAGACTGGAGAGACATACAGTATTACATGAGGCTGCTAAAAATCACCACTACAGGGCAAATAGGGAAACACAGATTAGCATCTGCAGGGGCCCCAAGGGCTGCACAAAAATTGCCAGGGACGCATGTGAAACCCAGGCTACAGGTTGGGCACCAAGAGCCTAGACCTTCTACTGTATAGCTTTAAGGCTCCTTTCCTATGTGCGCATTCCGGGAACATGCACAGAAAATGCACGTTTCCATTTGTGTTCTCGAAATGTGCAAAAAACATGCCTCGCGCTTGTGGACCTATTAATTGGTAATGACACCCCAAACACGGCAACGAGATGCTCAGTTTTCTGCCTGCACAACGTGGTAAATTGCGCGGTATAAAACACGCAAAATAAAATACGGCAAGAAACTCAATGAGCTACTTTGCTGTTTTAGTTGCACATATGGCAGCCTGTTGAAACCAATGGGCTGCTCTATACGCAGTGCACGAATTGCACGCAAAAATCGTGTTTTAAAAACTTTAGGTGTGGATGCAGCCTAAATGTCAAACTCCTGGACCAGAAATACAGATTTATTGCCTGCATGTGAGAGACGGCATAATTGGTACATTGATTCTGCTGTTTAATTGTGCTTTAACACCGGGGAAAGTGTTATGCTTGATCAGACCAGCCAATAATATGCAGGGCAAAGGTACACATTGAAAAGCTATCAGGTAATACATTTTTATAACTATCCAGAACTTAATAAGCGGATTAGATAAATCTGCAGGTAAATAAGAAAAGAACTTAAGAAAGTAATTCTAGGCAACAAGTGCAACCATTCAATGAATTTCTAATGCCATCGAGCAAACACTGTGACTTCGCTAATGTTAGAAAGTCTACTAAGCTTAACCCCTTCCCTCCCAGCCCTGGCATCACTTTACCTGGGTTATTTTTTTTGATTGGCTGTCACAGTGGTCACATGATCGGGAGCCAGTCCCATCGGCGACCCGATGTCCACGGGCACCCGTCGATCGTTCGGTACAGAGGCAGAACGCCACTCTGTCAGGAGGAAGGCATGGCTCCTGTGTTCCTGCAAAGCAGGGACACGGATCTATGCCTTCCTCTAGTAAAAACACTTCCCCCACTACACTAAAACACTGGCTAGGCACACAGTTAACTCTTTAAAAGCCCCTAATGTTAACCCCTTCCCTGCCAGTGTCATTAGTACAGTGACAGTGCATATTTTTAGCACTGATCACTGTATTAGTGTCATTGGTCCCCAAAAAAGTGTAAAAAAAAGTCAGTTAGTGTCCAATTTGTCAGTCGCAATATTGCAGTCCTGCTATAAGCAGCTGCTTGCCGCCATTATTATTAAAAAAATTTAAATAAATAAAAATTCCATAAATCTATCCCATAGTTTGTAGATGCGATAACATTTGCACAAACCAATCAATATACAGTTATTGGGATTTTTTTACCAAAAATATGTAGCAGAATACACATAGGCCTAAACTGATGAAGAAATTAGATTTTTTTTTAAATTTTATTGGATATATTTTATAGCAGAAAGTAAGAGGTGATCACATACCACCAAAAGAAAGCTCTATTTTTGGAGAAAAATAAAGGACAAAAATTTTATGTGGTCTATTTGATACTAGGGTATTATCTACTGCCACTGGTAAGAGTTTGGCCCCCCTAAAGTCTGAAGGACAGGACACTGGCCCTTTGTTTAGAAAGTTTTGAGATCCCTGCACTAATGTATAGGAAAAAAACAATCCGTTAGACACCAAACATGCCTAAAGGTGGCAAATGGATCTCATTAAATCTTCTAAGCTATCTATATGCATCTGATCCATATTATATTTGGTCTCTAACAAATCATAATTTCATTTTGTTCAATAATATGTTGTGGTTGGATTGTAAAACAGGGCCTGATAGAAATATAGATACACTTAAAATATTTGTCATTGAGAGAGTGTCTCTTGCTCAGTCTGCTTAGACCAGTGGTCTCCAAACTGCGGCCCCTCGCTAGCTTTTACCTGGCCCTTGGGGCACTATTTCAAAATTCATCTACTGATACCAACAATGGGGCACTATTCCCCCCCACTGACACCAATGAAGGGGCACAATTCCTCCCAATGACACCAACAATGAGGCACAATTCCTCCCAATGACATCAACGATTGGCCACAATTCCTCCTAATGACACCAACGATGGGGCCCAATGACATCAATGATGGGGCACAATTCCTCCCACTGACACCAACAATGGGGCCCAATTACTTTTACTTACACCAATAATGGGGTGCAATTACTCTCACTTAAACAAACAACGGGGCATTATATTTTCCCACACAGCCCCCTAAAGTCTGATGGACAGTAAACTGGCCCTTTGTTTGGAAAGTTTGTAGACCCCTGGCTTAGACTGTTCTTCTGCCAGCTGGATCTCATTAGATCTCCTAAACTACACTATATTACCAAAAGTATTGGGACACCTTGCCTTTACACGCACATGAGCTTTAATGGCACCCCAGTCTTAGTCCGTAGGGCTCAATATTGAGTTGGCCCACCCTTTGCAGCTATAACAGCTTCAACTCTTCTGGGAAGAAACAAGGTTTAGGAGTGTGTCTATGGCAATGTTTGACCATTCTTCCAGAAGCACATTTGTGAGGTCAGGCACTGATGTGGACGAGGAGGCCTGGCCTGCAGTCTCCACTCCAAATCATCCCAAAGGTGTTCTGTCAGGTTGAGAGCAGGACTCTGTGCCGGCCAGTCAAGTTCCTCCACCCAAAACTCGCTCATAAATGTCTTTATGGACCTTGCTTTGTGCACTGGTCCAAAGCATTTGGTGGAGGGGGGATTATGGTGTGGCGTTGTTTTTTAGGGGTTGGGCTTGGCCCCTTAGTTCCACTGAAGGGAACTCTTAAGGCGTCAGCATACTAAGACATTTTGGACAATTTCATTCTCCCAACTTTGTGGAAACAGTTTGGGGATGGCCCCTTCCTGTTCCAACATGACTGCACACCAGTGCACAAAGCAAGGTCCATAAAGATGTGGATGAGCGAGTTTGGGGTGGAGGAACTTGACTGGCCTGCACAGAGTCCACTTGCCTCTTGGGAACACCTTTGGGATGAATTAGAGCGGAGACTGCAAGCCAGACCTTCTCGTCCAACATCAGTGCCTGACCTCACAAATGCGCTTCTGGAAGAATGGTCAAACATCCCCATAGACACACTCCTAAACCTTATGGACAGTCTTTCCAGAAGAGTTGAAGCTGTTATAGCTGCAAAGGGTGGGCCAACTCAATATTGAACCCTACGGACTAAGACTGGGATGCCATTAAAGTTCATGTGTGTGTAAAGGCAGGATCCCCAATACTTTTGGTACTATAGTGAATATATGCATCTGATCCATATTATATTTGGTCTCTAACGAATCAGAATTTCAATCTTTTCTATAATATGTTGGTGGTTGGATTGAAAAACATGGTCATATGGAAACATAGATATACATAGAATAACTGCCATTGGGGGAATGTATCTCACTGAGTCTGCTTAGATTGTTGTCCCGCCAGCTGGAAAATTTCTAGACAGCACGAGGCTGAGTGTAATATCATCATCACAGTTCTATGCTCAGCAGATTATGAACAAAGGAAAGTTGGGTAGAGTGGAGCTTAACAGCAATCCCTGGATATAATTATGTAAATAAAGAAGGGAGCGGGCAATGAGAAGGTCCAGAATGATAGAAGTCTGAAGGCACTACAAAGAAGAAGCTGAAATGTGAGAACAGGGAATGCAGAAAATGCCTTTCCCTTGCAAGAACGAGAAAAGCCAAATGTCCTTGGAATTGACGGGGTTTTCTTTGTGCTGACATTACCCTTCTACTAAAGTGACATTACCCTTCTACCGAGGCAGCTATAGATCCTTAAAATGCAAATATTTTCAGGAGGCAGATGAGGTGAGCGGAAGGGGAGCGTGGAGAGATGGATATGAAGTGGCATGTGATGATGAGATGTTTTTAGAAAGGGCATGTTCTCTCAGCTGGGAGTCTGCCGGTAGGAAGGGGAACAAGGTGATGGCCGTATAACTGACTAAATGCCATTTGTGGTTGTGATGGAGCTGACGGGAAGTAAACTTATACCGCAGATATTTTTCATTAGGCGGCGCTTGTCATTTGTCCTTATAGGACGCAACCGTAAGACGTTTGTGTCTTGGCATCATTTAAATAGCACATGCAACTCAGAGTGATAGTATGCAATAATAACAACCAGATTCCATCCTTTTAGGACAGGCGGGTTGTCAAAGGGAACACTAATTTTCTATGCTACCAGCAGTTAGATGTGGTCTCCATAAGGGCCCATTAACGCAACGGGAGGTAATGCAATGTGCAGTGAGGAACATAACATGCATTACTTTGCTGCAATGACATTTACTTTGAATGGCAACCAATTGCATTAGGGCAAAAGCTCCGGAGTTGTAGCATTCTTCAAATGATGGCAAGGCATTGTTGTATGTTGTATTACCAAAAAAGGGTCATGTGATTTTTATTTTTATTTTTTTTTTAGCATGCAAGATAGCGTTGCCTTAACCTACACTCATTACTAGTCAACATAGCACATGTTAATGGGTCACAAAAAAAACACAAAAATGGTCACTTGAGGCGTGGAATCTAAGGAGTGCTGCCTGCCAGAGACTCTAGGTCACATATGTCAAACACAAGACCCACGGGTTGAACCAGGCCCACCAGGCCCTGTCACGTGGTCCTCGGGCCAAGTTTTGCTGCCAGAATATGGCAGAACTCCATTCTGCCCCCTCCGGCACTCACCCTCTACTCCCAATCCCCACAGTCACTTGTAAACACAGAAGCCTTCTGTGTTTACAAGGGGCAGCTATGCTCTCAGCAGCTCCCAGAACAGATACCTGCACTCATGGTATGGCACAGCAGGGACAGATCCTCAGAATCTGAGAGAGAGAGGTTGCACCCCTAAACCCTGCACTCTGTACACAGCAAACCCCTAAACTCTGCACTCTGTATATAACACACTCCTGAAGCCTGCATTCTGTACATAATGCACTCCTGAACCCTGCACTCAGTACGTAGCACACCCCAGAAACAAGCAGTACTTTGAGGGCAACCATTCTGCTGATGAGGTCCACAGTGAAATTAAGTTTGACACCCCTGCTCTAGGTCCTTAGGATTTGGCTTTAAAAAAGTTGACCTCAAAGTGAAACTTAAACAAATTTACATATTTGATCATCTTCTTTCTCCAGCTGGCCTTTCCGGAATTAAACAACCACTCCACCCCAGCTTGCTGATTGTCCACTGATCAGCTTCTTTCTCCAGCTGGCCTTTCCAGAATGAAACAACCACTCCACCCCAGCTTGTCGATTGTCCATTGATCAGCTTCTTTCTCCAGATGTCCTTTCCAGAATGAAACAACCACTCCACCCCAGCTTGTCGATTGTCCATTGATCAGCTTCTTTCTCCAGATGTCCTTTCCAGAATGAAACAACCACTCCACCCCAGCTTGTCAATTGTCCATTGATCAGCTTCTTTCTTCAGATGTCCTTTCCAGAATGAAACAACAATTCCACCCCAACGTGCCAGTTGTCCACTGATCAGTTTCTTTCTCCAGCTAGCCTTTTCAGGATGAAACAACCACTCCACCTCAACGTGCCCATTGTCCACTGATCAGCTTCTTTCTTCAGTTGGCTTTTCCAGAATGAAACAACCACTCCACCCCAATGTGCCGATTGACCACTGATCAGATTTTTTTTCTAGCTGGCCTTTCCAGAATGTAACAACCACTCCACCCAACTTGCCGATTATTCAATGATCAGCTTCTTTGTCCAGCTGGCCTTTCCAAAATGAAACAACCACTCCACCCCCAATGTGCCAGTTGTCCAATCATCATCTTCTTTTCCCAGATGGCCATTCCAGAATGAAACAACCACTCTACCCCATCCAATCTCACCACTGTCCAATCAACAGCCTCTTCCTTCTGATGGCCTTTCCAGGATGAAACAACCACTCCACCCCAATGTGTCGATTGTCCAGCGATCGGCTTCTCTCTCCAGCTGGACTTATCAGAATAATCTCTCAGCAACACCCTTATTCCTATCACTGTGGCTCCTCATCATCTCACCAGAAATCACCAAGCATGTAAATCTTCCTGCTCTTATACTCAGCTTGTTATTCTTTCCTGAGACTATCCCCCCCCCCCCCCCCAATCATGCAGCCCCTCAATCCATAATTATCCTCTGGGGCTACCTTTACCTATTCAGCAAGTAGTCCTCTCTCCTCTGTCATTGTGGCAAAGAACAAAGATAGATGTTTGCTGACCAGTTGTGATGAGTTACTACTATGCTTATCCCAGCCCACGCAGAACAATTTAGACATAAAGATCAATGGTAACGACAACAGTCATTTCACCTTGTAATTCCAGGAGCATAATAATTATGGTAAAAATTGCACAAAGTGTCTTCACAGACCCTTTATAAAATATATATTTATATACAATATATATATATATATATATATATATATATATATATATACACACACACACAATATTATATATATATATATATATATATATATATATATATATATATATATATGTGTGTGTATATATGTATATATTTGTATGTATACATATGCACCCCTTGAAAATAGGATGTTTAGCATAGCACTTTAATTTCCTATATTTATATCATAATTCTTTCTGAAATAAAAATAACCGTTCTGATTTAAAGGTGATACTTTTAATAGCTGCAAAGTGAATCACTGAAGCTTTTCAGGCGTTGTAGCCTTTTGTGCTTTACTAAGTCATTGATTTTGTGAAAAAAAAAAAATGTAATTGCTTTGGAGAGGTCGGTTCCATAAACTCACGGTACGGAAAAATGCTTTATACTTAAAGTACTGCAAGCAAGTATATATTAAAAAAAGCAGACTTTAGTTTACTCCTATAGTCCTCCTAAACGTCACTCATTTGTTCTTCAATCCAGACAGGGTCAATAAATAATATCTGCTTTTTGTACTGGGATTTAAAGTGGAACTAAATGCTCTCAATCAACATTAACTATTTTTAATGCTTATGCTGCTAGCATTAGTAAATAGATAGGAAGGTGTATTATATTTACTTATTTTAATCTTTTTTTTTTTTTTTTTTACATTTCTTCAGTTGCTTCCTGGTCTCTGGCCTAGGTCAATATGATTTCATACTTCCCAGGAGTCTTCATGGGAGGAGGGGCTTCCTTAGCTAAGCACACCCCCCGCCTACATGCCTGAGCTAAGGGCAGATAGATTCCAGGAATTAAATGCTACATGACGCATATTCCCTAACTCAAATTAGCCACAGCTAGAAATGCCAGGCAATCAATCCATGTCTCCATGATTTAAATAAGGGGTCTCAAACTGGTGGCCCTCCAGCTGTTGCGAAACTACAAGTCCCATCATGCCTCTGCCTGTGGGAGTCATGCTTGTAACTCTCAGTCTTGCATTGCCTCATGGGACTTGTAGTTTTGCAACAGCTAGAGGGCCGCCAGTTTGAGACCCCTGCTTTAAATGCTTTAAATCAAGGTGATTTCTCAACAAACTAAAGCACGGAGGCATGGATGGATGGGGGAGTTTGCTTTGAATAGTAATAATGAATTAAATAGCATTTTTAGTTTGTGGTGACACAGCTTAGTTCTGTTTTAAAGTAATTGTAAACCCAAACTGAATAAAGCACTATGTATCATAAACAATCATTTGTCGCCATTCCACGAGCGGGGACATTTTTGAAGCGTGATATGTTGGGTAACAGTTTACTTGGCGTAACATTATCTTTTATAATATAGAAAAAAATGGGCTAATTTTACTGTTGTCTTATTTTTTAATTCAAAAAAGTGTATTTTCTCCCAAAAAATTGTGCTTGTAAGACCGCTGCACAAATACGGTGTGACATAAAGTTTGGTAATGACCGCCATTTTGTTCTCTAGGGTGTCTGAAAAAATATATATAATGTTTGGGGGTTCTAAGTACTTTTCTAGCAAAAAAAAAAAAAAATGATTTTAACTTGTAAAAAACAAGTTTGAAAAATAGGCTTGCTCCTTAAAAAGTAAAGTTTTATTTCTTGTTAAGTTCCGCTTTAACACACCAGCTAAGCGCTGGTATCAGGCTTGCAGTGGACGCACTGTCTGTTCAGCAAGCTGGATTGGATGTAGAAGCACTTAGGTGTGCTTACAAGAGGTAGAATGCTCTGGGTGGACCTCACCACAGGGGTCCAAAGGACAGGGCGTGGGGCCAAGGCTCAAAGTCTGCAGAACTGCAGGTTCTTCTAGGTGTTGTCACCCAAACAGCAGCGGAGGAAGAATAAAGCAGTGCACAAACAGTTGGTGCTTTATAAACACACAACATACAGCAACAGCATCCATTGCATCCCACTTATAAGTATCACCAGGGCTGGGCAGGAGGGACAGTTGCCCTTGGTGCAGTAAAGCAAAGGGGCAAAAAAAGGCACAGGGTGGTACACCCCATTGGGGGAGGGGTGCACAATTCTGCATCCTTGCCCTGGGCTCTGGATGACCCTGTCTAGTACTGCGTTTGACTTCTGTCTTTCATTGAACTGCATCAGGGTATTATTGTTCTATAGTATGCTGATCTCTAGTGGCAGTTTAGAGCCACTATAACTTGTTTACTATTTGATCTTAGTTTCTCCGTCTGTCCTACTTTCCTGTTGAGTGCTAGTTAGTTCAGTCCTAGCTGGACCCTCCTTGTTTCTTCAGAGTTCCCTCATTCTGTGTTAGCACTTCGCAGAGAAAGGATTTAGCAAAAGTGAGTACACCCCTAAGTGAAAATGTCCAAATTGGACCTAAAGTGTCAATATTTTGTGTGGCCACCATTATTTCCCAGCACTGCCTTAACCCTCTTGGGCATGGAGGTCACCAGAGCTTCACAGGTTGCCACTGGAGTCCTCTTCCCCTCCTCCATGACGACATCACAGATCTGGTGGATGTTGGAGACCTTGCGCTCCTCCACCTTCCATTTGAGGATGACCCACAGATGCTCAATAGGGTTTAGGTCTGGAGACATGCTTGGCCAGTCCATCACCTTTACCCTCAGCTTCTTTAGCAAGGCAGTGGTCGTCTTGGAGGTGTGTTTGGGGTTGTTATCATGTTGGAATACTGCCCTGCGGCCCGGTCTCTGAAGGGAAGGGATCATGCTCTGCTTCAGTATGTCACAGTACATGTTGGCATTCATGGTTCCCTCAATGATCTGTAGCTCCCCAGTGCCGGCAGCACTCATGCAGCCCCAGACCATGACACTCCCACCACCATGCTTGACTGTAGGCAAGACACACTTGTCTTTGTACTCCTCACCTGGTTGTCACCACACACGCTTGTCACCATCTGAACCAAATAAGTTTATCTTGGTCTCATCAGACCACAGGACATGGTTCCAGTAATCCATGTCCTTAGTCTGCTTGTCTTCAGCAAACTGTTTGCGGGCTTTCTTGTGCATCATCTTTAGAAGAGGCTTCCTTCTGGGACGACAGCCATGCAGACCAATTTGATGCAGTGTGTGGCGTATGGTCTGAGCACTGACAGGCTGACCCCCACCCCTTCAACCTCTGCAGCAATGCTGGCAGCACTCATACGTCTATTTCCCAAAGACAACCTCTGGATATGACGCTGAGCACATGCACTCAGCTTCTGTGGCCGACCATGGCGAGGCCTGTTCTGAGTGGAACCTGAGTCCTGTTAAATGGCCATGACCTGTATGGTCTTGGCCAACATGCTGCAGCTCATTTTCAGGGTCTTGGCAATCTTCTTATAGCCTAGACCAAGGATATGCAATTAGCGGACCTCCAGCTGTTGCAAAACTACAAGTCCCATCATGCCTCTGCCTCTGGGTGCCATGCTTGTGGCTGTCAGATTCTTGCTATGCCTCACGGGACTTGTAGTTTTGCAACAGCTGGAGGTCCGCTAATTGCATATCCCTGCACTAGACCATCTTTACGTAGAGCAACAATTCTTTTTTGCAGATCTTCAGAGAGTTCTTTGCTATGAGGTGCCATGTTGAACGTCCAGTGACCAGTATGAGAGAGTGAGAGCGATAACACCAAATTTAACACACCTGCTCCCTATTCACACCTGAGACCTTATAACACTAACGTGCCTGAAAAGGCAGGCGTCCCAATACTTTTGGTAATATAGGGTATGGCAGGTCTACTTTAATAAAAGTTACATTTGGAGGTGGCTTGGTTCCTAGCTGTACATCACATCTGTTTCCAGGCTGATGTCACTGCAGTCGAGGTGACACGAGCCAGCGAGTGTACAGATAGGCACAGTGGGGTGTCGGACTTACGTGCCCCCTTGTTGGCATCGCCTGTCAGTAGGATCAGTAGCTGTGCCTATTAGCTTGGAGGATGTTTGCAGATGACTGGTGCTGAGTCAGGATAACATGGGACTCCTACATGAGGAACAGCTGGTCCTGTCTAACAGCCCGTACCTGGCTAATCACACTGATAACGCCATATGAGTAGAACATTCGGCACTATTACAATCGGGACAAACATCTTCTCTTCATTGCTCACTCAGACTGTCCACTACTACCAATACCGGGACAAGATCCCCCACCACCCAAGGTGAAGATGCCATACAATCCCCCCCCCCCCCCCCACCTCCCCAGCTCCCCAGCTCCCCAGCTCCCCAGCTCTTTTATTCGGCTCTACAAAAACTAACATGAATATAAAAGGGTAATATAAAATATAAATGTAACATTTTAGGGTTAACAAAAAACTAATTAGGGTTTGCTATTTTTTTTTTTTTTTTTCTGCAATACAATTTATGTTTCTGGCACAGAGCCTTTTTTTTTTTTACTTTGGAGCTAAAAATACAAACAAACATACATTTAAAAAGTTTAAAGTGGCTTCACAGCCAAATCCCTACTGTGAATGGGCTGGCTATGGGGTTAGGGAGGAAAGGGGGGGTAACTTCCGGCTCAGTTTGCCGTGAAGTGGGAGCGGGCACCTATCAAAACCAGGTACCCGCTCCCCGCCTCTCCCCACCAAAAGGTGCAAAATGTGACATGTCCCAGGAGGCTGTGGGAGGGGAGGGGGCAGGGCAAGGGATGTCATTCTTGCCTAGGTGAGGATTGTGAAAGTGGGAACGGGTGCTCATAAAAATTGGTACTCGACCCCCCCCCCCCCCCCCCAAAAAATAAATCTGTAATACAGGCTGGGGGGGGGGGGAGGGAGCAAAGCAACAGAACTTCACTTTTTGGGTGAAGTTCAGCTTTATTAATGGAGTTTTTTTATTCAGAGATCAGGAACTATATCCCGATGATTTGGTTCCCATACCTCCTAAGACATTCCCAATTAAAAACTCCTGATGTAGACTGTAGACAAACACATGCACCGGGAAAATTCACCTGCAGTGAATATCCAAAGACATGCTGGTGGGTCCATTGTAAGGCCCGGTTCACACTAGTGCGCTGCCAGACATCGCATGTGATTTTCACTGCATTGCTGTGCAGATGCACTGACTGGCCTGCACAGAGTCCTGACCTCAACCCCATAAAACACCTTTATGGTGAATTAGAGTGGAGCCAGACCTTCTCCTTCTCATCCAACACCAGTGCCTGACCTCGCAAATACGCTTCTGGAAGAATGGTCAAACATTCTCATAGACATACTCATAAACCTTGTGGACGGCCTTCCCAGAAGAGTTGAAGCTGTTATAGCCAACTCAATATTGAACCCTACGGACTTATGCTGCGTAAACACGGTCGGAATTTCCCGACAACAAATGTTCGATGGGAGCTTGTTGTCGGAAATTCCGACCGCGTGTAGGCTCCATCGGACATTTGTTGTTGGAATTTCCGACAAGAAACATTTGAGGGCTGGTTCTCAAATTTTCCGACAACAAAATCCGTTCTCGGAAATTCCGATCGTGTGTACACAATTGCGATGCACAAAATTCCACGCATGCTCGGAATCAAGCAGAAGAGCCGCGCTGGCTATTGAACTTCATTTTTCTCGGCTCGTCGTACGCGTTGTACGTCACCGCGATCTTGACGTTCGGAATTTCCGACAACATTTGTGCGACCGTGTGTATGCAAGACAAAATTGAGCCAACATCCGTCGGAAATAAATCCAGGAATTTGTTGTTGGAATGTCCGATCGTGTGTACGAGGCATAAGACTGAGATGCCATTAAAGGTCATGTGTGTGCAAAGGCAAGCGTCCCAATACTTTTGACAATATAGGGTATGTAGGATTTAGGGTCTCTGGTTAACACTGGTAAGTATTTATTATTTGCAACTTAAAGGACCTCGGTTAAAGTGATAGTACACCCTCTTTCAGCAACAAATTTGATCACATGCTGAGTATGTAACTGGTATGTAATGATATTATGGGGTTGGGATAGTTAGGGTAGATTGGGACAATGGTAGTAGAATCAATGGATTAGTGTGTGTGTGAAGGTGTGCGTTGTATGACATAGGGTATGTTTGCTGGGTTGTGTGTATTGAGTGTGGCTACTTTACAGGGAGGGTTAGTATAATTAGGGAGGTATGTACGGTGTATCAGTAGTCCTAGTGGTTGTGGGGTGACATGGCATATGTACAGTACTCTTAGGCTAGTTGAGTAGTTCCCAGTTTAGTGAGATATTCCATTTTTGCAGTTGCCCTAGTGTGTTCGTTCGGGGGTACCCGGGTGGTCCGATGCCTGTAGTGCCGCCCCCTGTTTTTCCTGCTGGGGGTTGGTTGGGGTGCTGTATGTGGTCATTCCCTTGGATTGCAGAGAACTAAGCAAGTTTGCCAATAACTGTAGATTGCAAACCTTCATCTTATATCAATGGTGATGTCCATATGCACAATGTAATGAACTGAATTGTAATGTGTTGCCAAATAAATTTTCTCAGAGGTCTACGCGTTTTTTCTTTGATGAAGCAGCTTTGGTCTGCGAAATGCATCAGAACAAACCACTTAATACTATGAACATCAACTACTTAGTTGTTCAACACCTGATGTTTTGTTTTATGATGACTGTATTTTATGGTTGATAATTTGTACGGTTTTTGACCTATGAGCTCTTATAACCACTTCAATTCCGGGCACTTTTACCTCCTTCCTGCCCAGGCCAATTTTCAGCTTTTAGCGCTGTCACACTTTGAATGACAATTGCGCGGTCATGCTACACTGTACCCATATAAATTTTTTTATCACCCAGTAGGATGGAGTTGAGCCATGCTGCTCCATCCCTGCAAAGCTGTAGTTTTTGACACCTAGGTTGAGTTGGAAGAGGGTGGTGATCTGGTGACATTGGACCAAGCAGTGGAGTGGCTGGGCAGGTTCCACAGGCACACTCACTAGGAGGGAGTTGAGCCATGCTGCTCCATCCCTGCAAAGCTGTCGTTTTTGACACCTAGGTTGAGTTGGAAGAGGGTGGTGATCTGGTGACATTGGACCAAGCAGTGGAGTGGCTGGGCAGGTTCCACAGATGCACTCACTAGAATGTCTGAGCTTTCATTACATGATCCTCAGGCATGGCATAGGGCTCATCTTTGAACCAGACCTGGAACCAACAGGAATGTATTGGTCAGAGAAATTCTGGAACTTGTAGAAGAGTTAGAACTGGTGGGATGGAATTGAACTCCGCTGCTTCATCCCTGCAAAGCTGTAGTCTTTGACAGCTGGGTTGGGTTGGGAGAGGGTGGTGATCTGGTCATGTGGAACTTATCAGTGGAGAAGCCAGGCTGGTTCCACAGGCACACTCACTAGGAGGGAGTTGAGCCATGCTACTCCATCCCTACAAAGCTGTAGTTTTTGACACCTGGATTGGGTTGGAAGAGGGTGGTGATCTTTTGACGTTGAACCAAGCATTTGAGTGGCTGGGCAAAATCCACACACGCACTAACCAGGCTGTCTGAGCCATCATTAAATGGTCCTCAGGCATGGCATAGGGCTCATCTTTGTACCAGACCTGGAACCAACAGGAAAGTGAGACCTTGGTGAAAATTTAGAAAGAGGGATTGATTTTGAGGCCTTTGCTTCAATGGATGGCATGATGGATGGATGGTGTGGTGGAACTTCCATCTAGAGTTTAGTTATGCTTTATTTATGAATTCTGCTGATGGGCAAAGACTGCTATGGATGTTGGCCATGGAAGAGAGATAGAGGAGCTCAGCCGTAGTGAGATTGAGAGAGTCACAAAGTGTCCGAGGTGGGAGGTAGAGATAGACGCGGCTTGTTGTTGATGCGCTAAGCATCGTTTACTGAGATAAATAATGTCTGTGTCACTGGCGAGCAGATAATTAACACAATGACAGAGGATGCAGCACACTGACCCGCCATCTATTGGCTTCAGCTGTCTGATTATACACAGCTCAGCGGTGGCACTTTCTGTCAGGAGTGTCACTCTCCCAGGAGACAAGAGCTTGTCACCCATTGTCACACATGCAGATCAAACTGAGGCCCTGAACCCGGCACAGGCTTGAATTTTCTTGCTTAGAAAAAAAAAGCTGCTTCAATCTCCGTTTCCCAGGGCTGAAACTCCAAAACCACAAACAGCAACCGAGTTATATAAATTAAAGGATCGATCCACTCAAAACTGATGTTCTAGTTTTTGGCAGAGAGTTAAATCTTGGGGGATCTCTCCTTTAATCTATGGATATTTTAAAGGGGCCTTACTGTTAATCTTTGGATTGCTCATTTAAAATATTATGAAGAATGCAGTGGAAGGAGTAATGCTCTGTACATACGAGCGGACTATTCGACCGGACTGGTCCGACGGACCGAATCCGGCGGACAATCCGGCCGTGTGTGGGCTTCATCGGACCTTCAGCGGACTGTTTCTGTTGAAAATCTGACGGACTTTAGATTTGGAACATGTTTCAAATCTTTACGTCGGAACTCCGCCGGACCCAGTTCCTATCGAAAAATCCGCTCGTCTGTATGCTAGTCGGACAGACGAAAACCGACGCTAGGGCAGCTATTGGCTACTGGCTATGAACTTCCTTATTTTAGTCTGGTTGTACATCATCACGTACGAATCCGTGGGACTTTGGTGTGATCGTGTGTAGGCAAGTCCGTTCATTCGAAAGTCTGTCGGAAGTCCGTCGAAAGTCCGTCGGAAAGACTGTCGGACCTTTGTTGCCAAAAAGTCCGCCCATGTGTACAGGGCATTAGCCTTGTCCCCGCCACTATTGCAGCAGGAGAAGTCTTATGCCCTGTACACACGGGCGGACTTTTCGGCAACAAAGGTCCGACAGTCTTTCCGATGGACTTTCAACGGACTTTTGACGGACTTCCGACGGACTTTCGAACAAACGGACTTGCCTACACACAATCACACCAAAGTCCGACAGATTCGTACGTGATGACATACAACCGGACTAAAATAAGGAAGTTCATAGCCATAATCTAAAGTCTGTCAGATTTTCGACAGAAACAGTCCACCGGAGGTCCGCTGAAGCCCACACACGGTCGGATTGTCCGCCGGATTCGGTCCGTCGAACCAGTCCGGTCGAAAAGTCCGCTCGTGTGTACAGGGCATAAGAGATGAAAAGGAGAGATCTCGATTTCAGTGCTCAGTTAAAGCCAAACAATCCTGGCGCAGGGATAGCTTTACCTAGGTGATTATTTTACCTAGGGTGTAACTCTAGCCAAAGCATTCTGGGCGGCTGCTATTGGGCCCAAAGATAGGGAAGAGGGCCCCACTAGGGATCTTGTCTGATGTCTCTGTTTCAAATGAGCAGAAGGTAGATACTGTACATAGAAGCATGCTCTTGCTAGTTACAGACCCCCCTTTGCATCCCTCTTATCGGTAGGGCTTTTGGTCATCCTGGCCAGCTCTTTGACATACACAAGTATTATTCATAGCCAAAAAGAGATAAGATATTTTAGGTTTGTAACACAGTTTAATTAAGTTTGTATGAAAGCGTGGGGCTCAGCCATGTATAGTGTCCCATCATTGGTATCAGTGCGAGGAATAGTGCCCCATCAGTGGTATCAGTGCGAGGAATAGTGCCCCATCATTGGTATCAGTGGGAGGAATAGTACCCCCATCATTGGTATCAGCGGGAGGAATAGCACCCCCATCATTGGTATTAGTGGGAGGAATATTGCCCTATCTTTGGTATCAGTGGGAGGAATAGTATCCCCATCATTGGTATCAGTTGGAGGAATAGTACCGCCATTTGTGTTATTAGTGGTAGGAATAGTGCCCCATAATTGGTGTCAGTGGGAGGAATAGTACCCCCATCATTGGTATCAGTAGGAAGAATAGTGTCCCATAATTGGTCTTAGTGGGAGGAATACTGCCCCATCATTGGTGTCAGTGAGAGGAATAGTGCCTAATTTTTTGGTATTAGTGGAAGGAATAGTACTCCATCCTTAATATTAGTGGAAGGAATAGTGCCCCATCGTTGGTATTAGTAGGAGGAATAGTGCCCCATCATTGGTATCAGCAGGAGGAATAGCACCCCCATCATTGGTATTAATGGGAGGAATAGTGCCCTATCTTTGGTATCAGTGGGAGGAATAGTATCCCTATCATTGGTATCAGTTGGAGGAATAGTACCCCCATTTGTGCTATTAGTGGGAGGAATAGTGCCCCATCATTGGTGTCAGTGGGAGGAATAGTACCCCCATCATTGGTACCAGTGGGAAGAATAGTGTCCCATAATTGGTATTAGTGGGAGGAATAGTGTCCCATCATTGGTGTCAGTGGGAAGAATAGTGCCTCATTTTTGGTATTAGTGGGAGGAATAGTACCCCATCCTTGATATTAGTGGAAGGAATAGTGCCCCATCATTGGTATTAGTAGGAGGAATAGTGCCCCATCATTGGTATCAGTGGGAGGAATAGTACCCCCATCATTGGTATTAGTAGGAGGAATAGTACCTTCATCATTGGTATCAGTGGGAGGAATTATTCCCCATAATAGTTACATAGTTGGTGAGGTTGAAAAAAAGACCATCAAGTCCAACCTGTGTGCGTGCTTTATGTTTATATTACATTGTATATATCTGTATGTTGTGGTCATTAAGGTGCCTATCTAATAGTTTTTTTAAATTATCAATGCCCCCCGATGAAACCCCTGCGTGTGGAAGAGAATTCCACAGAGTTATAAAGAGTTATACAAGCATCTAAACCTCAATGCGTTATGCGAGCCACTTCTTCAGGAGTAGACTTTTGTGTGCAGTATATAAATCGGCTAAGCCGAGATTCCAAAAAGTGATCACTCAGGAGGCAGCCACAGGAAATGCCTGGCCTGGGGGCTGAAGGGATGGAGCCAACAGCAAACCCCCTGGGGAACATATGGGGGGCAGGCATGGTTCAAAGAAAAAAAGCGTATCCACTATGTCCTCCATGTATAAGATGGAAAGGCAATGCCTTTGTCATATTGCCTTTCCATCTCATACATGGAGAAGGTTTGAGGCTTGTCTCTGTGCTGTTTGGCGTATTATAAGCGGGATACTTTGTGGCATTTGCGTAGTAACGTCTTTCTTCTGGCGACTCAACCATGCAGCCCATCTTTCTTCAAGTGCCTCCTTATTGTGCATTTTGAAACAGCCACACCACATGTTTTCAGAGAGTCCTGTATTTCACCGGAAGTTATTTGTGGGTTTTTCTTTGCATCCCAAACAATTTTCCTTGCAGTTGTGGCTGAAATTTTAGTTGGTCTACCTGACCGTGGTTTGGTTTCAACAGAACCCCTCATTTTCCACTTCTTGATTAGAGTTTTGAACACTGCTGATTGGCATTTTCAATTCCTTGGATATCTTTCTATATCCCTTTCCTGTTTTATACAGTTCAGCTACCTTTTCCCGCAGATCCTTTGACAATTCTTTTGCTTTCTCCATGACTCAGAATCCAGAAACGTCAGTGCAGCACTGGATGAAGGATGCAAGGGTCTGTCAGGAGTCCAGAAACTCATTGACCTTTTATACACACACACTAATTACAAGCGAACAGATCACATGTGCGGGTGGTTACCTTTTAATAGCCATTCAAACCCCTTTGTGTCAACTTGTGTGCATGTTATCAGGCCAAAATCACCAGGGTATGTAAACTTTTGCTCAGGGTCATTTGGGTAGTTTCTGTTGTGATTATGATTTTAAAAGAGTAAACACAGTAAACCATCATTAGTATCAGTGGCAAGAATCATTCCCCACTGTTGATGAGAGGAATGGTGCCTCATATCATTAGGAGGAATAGTGCCCCATATCATTGGGAGGAATAGTGCCCCATATCATTGGGAGGAATAGTGCCTCATATCATTGGGAGGAATAGTGCCTCATATCATTGGGAGGAATAGTGCCTCATATCATTGAGAGGAAGAGTGCCCCATATCATTGGGAGAAAAAGTGCCCCATCTCATTGGGAGGAAGAGTGCCCCAAGGGCCGGATAAAGGCTAGCAAAGGGCCACGGTTTGAAGACCACTGTCCTAGACTGTTTCATTGGAGCTGGAGTGTGTGGACTGTTTCTTGGGTGACTGACGTCCTCTTTACTGCTGAGAAAGAACTAGCTAAAAAGGGGTAGCGCTAAACATACTTTGTGCTTAAAGGTGTAGCTCTTTCCTGTCTGGGTAGGACGCTGAGATGCAAATAATGATAAAACAATGTTGGAAGTACACGGTATCTTATTTTGCTGCAGGCAAACATTAGAATTGCAGGGGAGGGATGGAAAGGTAAGTAAAGGTAACTGGAGTGGTTGCCATTAACCATTTCCTGACTACAGTTTATTGAGCTTAGATGCCCCGACCAAATTTCGCAGCGTCGGTATGCGTCATTTAACTTGACAAAAGTTTGATGTCTAATTCAATTCGTATCATTTTTGCTTTCTAGAAAAAAAAAAGAGAGCAGAAGAAAGAAGTGAGGCGGGGATAGAGAAGGGGGAGACCCCTATATAATGGCGTATCTTTGGTTTTTGTAGCCACAAATAGGAAATGATATTGGAAGGATATTACTTACATCGGGGTAGGTTGCAGTAAACCATCAAAATGGTATATAAGCGGCCCTCAGGCATGTGGAGAACATCTCTGTCTTCACGCAGATCTTTCTTTCGGTGGATGGCTGCACTCAATGCACAGAGAGACCTCAGTCCCTCGGGGCGGGTTATGTCAGGAGTGGTTGAAAGGATAAGAGATGTGTTGGAATATCGTGTTGCAGGAGCTTACAGTATTGGCGGATTTTGCGTATGGAGCAGACCATTGGAGAGTCCTTGTGTCCTTAGTAAAAATCTCTTGTTTTGCAGTTACTTTAAAAAGTCACCAAAACAATAAAACAGAATAACAATAATAAAAAAAAAAAAATGAAAGGTATCTAAAATATAATACATTAAAAATGTAGATGAATAATAACAAAAAAAATGTAAAAACATTAAAATGTAATTACAACAATAATATATAGATTTAAAAAATTGTTAAACATGTAAAAATAAAATCTATTTAAATGTAACTACAACAATAAAATAGACTAAAAATGTAGAAAAATAATAACAAAAAATATATAAAAAAAACACTAGAATGTTACTCAACAATAAAAATAAAAAAATAAAGATAAAAATGTAAACACATTAATGCAAAATTGTAACTACAACAATAAAATAGAATGAAAATGTAGGAAAATAGTAACAAAAAAATATGAAAATACATTAAATTGTAATTTAATATTAAAATAGATAAAAATAAAAAGTTATTTAAAAACATTAAAATGTAACTACAGCAATAAAATAGGTTTTGCCAGGGACACAAGAGCTCTCAAAAACATTAACAATAAAATTGAGTAAAAACAAATAAATAAATAAATTAAAAACAATTAAAAAACATTAAAGCGGTGTTCCGGCAAAAAATAAAAAATAAAAGCCAGCAGCTACACATACTGCAGCTGCTGGCTTTTAACAATAGGACATTTACCTGTCCTGGAGTCCCGCGATGTCGGCACCGGCAGCTGATGTTTCCATCAACTGTCGGGGTGCTGCCGCTGCTATTGCGGGTAAGGGTATGGCTTTTGGCTTCACTCTGGGAACCCTACTGCGCATGCGTGAGGCCCCGCTCCTCTCTCCTCTCTCCTACTGGCCCAGCCACAGGGAGAGGAGGAGGGAGCCCCGCGGTGATGTCACACGGCCGCGGCCTGGACTCCTGGAAGTTGGAACAGGATAGGTATCCTGTCCCCCCTCCCCCTCGAAAGGTGCCAATTGTTGAGAGAGAGGAGGCAAATGAGCGGAAGTTCCACTTTTGAGTCGAACTCCGCTTTATAGTGTGACTTCAACAATAAAATGGATCACAAAATGTAAAAAAAATAGTTACAGTGGTTGTAAAGCCTCAAGTTTTTTAACCTTAATGCATTCTATGCATTAAGGTGAAAAACGTTCCGCCGCCCCTAGACCCCCCCCCTTTTTTTTTACCCGAGCCCAATCTGATCCGATCCAGCGTTGGACACGAGCGCAGCAGCTCCAGCCTCTGTCTTTCTCCTCATTGGACAGCTTGATAGCAGCAGGAGCCATTGGCTCCCGCTGCTGCAAATCAAATCCTGTGACACGGGAGCAGGGGGTGGGCCCGAGTCCCTCTGTCTGTCTCAATGGATGCAGCAGTGGGACTCGGAAGCGAGGCCGCACGGGAAAGCACCTCTCCGTGGGGGCATCCGGTGAAGAGGAGGGGCCTGTAGCGCTAGCGGGGGGCCTCAGAAGAAGAGGATCAGGGCTGCTCTGTGCAAAACAATTGAAGAGAGCAGGTAAGTATATGCATGTTTGTTATTTTTATAAACAAAGGTTTACAAAAAAAAAAAGAAAAGAAAATGTAACTACACCATAAAATACATACAAAATTTAGAAAAATAATAACAAGTAAAGTTAAGGAAAAACATTAAAATGCAACTTCAACAATAAAGTAGATTAAAAATAAAAAATAGTTAAAAATGTAAAAAAAAAAAAAAATAATAATAATTAAAATGTAACTACAACAATAAAGCAGATTTTACCGTGGACACAAGTGTTCTGTGCACTGTTAGCTTCTTACAGCGTGCATTGGAAGCTACATCAAGTCAGACAAAGCCTGCCTTCCCCCATTTCTTGGCTGGGGGGATGTCCAGCATCATCTAGCCCTTAACCATGTGTCAATATGCGAGGACAGTGAAATAAAAAAATAAAAATCATCTAGCCCTTTCCTCCCTAACTGTCCCTGGCCCACCCCTTTCATTTATTAGCTTTCATTCCTTCCAATCATAGAGCCTAGAGAGGCACAGAGACCCAGTGGTGACTGTAATAAAAACAGAAAGGTTTTCATTTAACCACTTGCTGACCGCAGTACATATATATATATATATGTTGCGGTTTGCAAGTGGTTTACTGGGGTTATGGCTGAAGCTATCAGCCATAACCCCGGCATTTTTATTTTTTCAGCCGGCGGCTGGCTTTCTCATGAAAGTGGTCCAAGAGGCTCATTAGCTGCTGGATTGCTTGCAGAAGCAGGTTGCCGGTTGTTTCTCGGGCTTACCGTTTTTACCGGTGCGCCTGAGAAACGATACAACAGTGCAGCTGAATGGTCACAGAGAACAGAGACCAGATTGTCTCTATTCGCCTCATGGTCTTGGAGGTCATGGCATCACTTCCTGTCTAGGACAGAAGTAAACCCCCCCCTTTTTTTTTAACAAATGATCAAAGTTTTTTGGCTTTTAAAGGTAAAGGAGAGGCATGGGGTCTTTTTGACCCCAGATCTCTCCATAAAGAGGACCAGTCATCCCTTATTTCTATTGCAAGGGATGTTTATCATTCAGAATGGGTGCGGCCCACCAGCCGTAGGTTGTCGACCCCTGCCCTAGGGTCTCTATTAAAAATCATGACTTCACTTCCGGTCTAGGGCAGAAGTAAAAGTAATCAAAAAAATTATAATACAAGGGACAGTGTAAAAAATAAAATAAATAAGAAAAAAAAATTCCAAGCGCCCCCATCCCTTCGTGCTCACGCGCAGAAGCGAATGCATATGTAAGTCGCGCACACATTTGAGGTACCGTCACAAACGTTAGAGTGAGAACAATAATTTCAGTGCTAGACCTCCTCTGTAGCTCTAAACAGGTAACTTGTAAAAATTTTTAAAGAGTCGCCTATGGAAATTTTTAAGTATCGTAGTTTGTCGCCATTCCACAAGCGTGCACAATTTTAAAGTGTGACATATTAGGCATCTATTTACTCGGCATAAAATCATCTTTCATAGTTTACAAAAATGTGGCACACATATTGTGTTTTTTTTTTTTAAGTGGATTTTTTCCCAAACAAATTGCATTTGAAAAACTACTGCGCAAATACCATGTGACATAAAAAATGGCAACATTTGCCATTTTATTCCCTAGGTCTCTGCAAAAAAAAAAAAAAAAAAAAACTATATATATATATATATATATATATATATATATATATATATATATATATATATATATATATATATATATATATATATATATATATATAATGTGGGGGGGGGTATAAGTAATTTTCTAGCAATAAATTCCGATTTAAGCTTTTATTTTAAATGAAAAGTGGCAAGAAAATATATATTTAAACATGTTGGTTACAGGTGAAGGCAAAACAGCAGCAGATTAACTTCTATTTATTGCATATATGTATTAACTTGTCTATTCCTATAGTTAGCTAGTCTATTAAAACTCTGATAGCCACTATTGATAGCACAATACTATAAAGTTAGCTATGAAAACAAACACACTGCTTAATAAAACAACGTCTCATTTATTTCCCAAGAAATAGGAAAACGCTAACATGAAAATACTAAAGAAAGATATTACAAAGCATATAATACCAGAACATATAATACAAGAACATCAAAGATACTTATCACAATGCTTTCCTCGAGATATTGTTTCGTCGGCTGGGCTTAGGATGGCAAAAGAGGGAGCCATGCGGTTCAGAGAGCCACCAGGCTTGAGCCAAGAGCGAAAAGGGTAGAGAGGGAGCTCTCTGACTCGTTCAGCCCTTTATACTTCAATCATACACCATTCAGACCCAACCCCATTGCCATCCCATCTAGACTTTTGACAAATCACAGTACTTATGGGTCAGTCCTCAATATATTATATTACTGTCCGTCCTGCTGTATTGGCCTCTAGGGACAGCATTGTCCATGTATCATGTCTATATATCTTCAATGCCTTTTGGTCCTTTGATCTTCTGTAGCAGGACATTCATCAATCATCTTGTCAGCTTTGGTCCCTTTCAAGCTTGCTTGCATAGCGTTATAACATCAGATGGTCCGGAGCCAAGCTTTTCAGCCTTGAGGGAGGCCTGATCTCTTCTTTCAGATATGCTACAAAGCTTTGATGTGCAACCTGTTACATTCCAGACCGCCCCCCAAGAAAGCAAAGGCTTGGTTGTATCAACCAGAAAGAAACTCCAGAAATATGATATTAAACCATGTTGCCTTCCAACAAATTGCATTTGCACTTCAGTGTTTTGAATCTTGGGCAGATTTGCAGCGTTTCAGCCTGCAATTTCAAATCACCGATGTGTGAATGACTAATCGCGGGACTCACATTCGAGATGCCATTCACTTGAATGACACCTAGAATCGTGGTGCAGGTCTGCCGTGATTGTCGCACGATACATTGCGCTGCAATAGCGGCAACCCACATCGCGTGAAGCATGTTGCCCTGGTGCGCACCCGTGGGGGCGCGCGGGGAGCGTGTTTCCAGGGAGGATGTACATGGACGCTCCTGAACTTTTTTGGGCGACATGCTTCATGTGATGTGGGGTTTCCGCGATTGCAGCACGATTTATCATGCCATAATCGCAGCAGACCCACACGGCGATTTTAGGTCTCATTTAGATGAATGGCATCTCAAATGTGAGTCCCGCGTTTTGCCATTCACAAATTGATGCTTTGAAATCAGGGGGCTGAATCGCTGAAAATCTGCCCACGATTCAAAAGTGTGAATGCAGCCTCAGTAGTTAGTTTTCAGCTGGCAGATGCTGCCCAATACTTCCACCCCAGCATGAGAGTAAAAGGTAAAGTTAGGGGTCATTCAAGCATTTAAAAGTTAAAAAAAAAACCCTCAAAGCTGGAGGTTGATCCGGTCGCCACGTTGACCCGCGCTCCCGCGGCCACACAGCCAACGCAATTAATACAACAGTAACTCTCTGGAGCTCGGCCAGCTGAAGCATGTATAATCTTCCTAAGTGGTACTTGGAACCATTAACAGGGACAACACCGAGCAACTGGGTCACACCGAGATGAAAATAGGGCCGGAGCGCAAAGACAAACACGGGGGCGAAGAAAGACGATCTCGCTCAGCTTCCAGCTGACTTACTGCCGTACCGGGAAACCATAAAACCTTCCCGTATCAATCACGCCGTTTGCAACAACCAGGATTTAATTAACAAGCTTATAAATGCTGACTGTGACACCGCATGAGACATTTTTTTGGACGCAGCAAAGAAAACAAAGTTTAGTGAAAAGAAAAGCGTGGCGGCGGTGGCGCTGGGCGGTTTGTTCTGCCCGACGAATGTGGATTCCCGATGCCTTGGAGCGCCGCGGTGAATTGAAATAAATGTCTGCTGCGGAATTCCCAGTAGGCGCAATGGGCCGCGCCAACGCAGAAGTCACGGCTGAAATTGTAACAAATGACTCTGGTATGGCGCTCGGTTTGCGAACAGCTGGACGGTAATGCCAACTTAGCCAGCTACGGAAACGGCTAAAAAGATCTTTGTCATGTCATGGATCTAAGTCTCGCCGCGTTTTCTGAAGGAGAAAAAAAATTGGAATTGATTGGGAAAGAATGGAGCCTGGGCCAATGTAGGGCGCAGCCCGGCGACATTCGTTTGCTTGGCTTATTTGCTTATTCTTTGAGAAAGCAGCTAATGTGATATTGACCCCTTTCACTGTCTGAGCCATTTTTGCTTTTTGTGTACACTTTGAAAAAATCATTTTAGGTCTGAAGATTAGTTAAAACTAGGGCTGCACTGACACAGTTTTCTTTACCGGCGAGTACAACCAAAGTACTCATCGATAGCAAGCATACCCGAAACCAATACGCTTGCGGTGCGATTTGAGCCCATACAAAATGAATGGGCTCAAATCACACTGCAAAGAATCGCATACAATTTGAACAGGAATGCGGTGTGATTTCTGCCCGAAATAACACTAATGCTTTTGATAGAGACAAGTACAGACTATAGAGGGATATGCTTTGTTCAGATTTCATGTCTGAGGTTTACAACCACTTTAACCCCTTGGCGTCGGACCTTTAAGATGCTTGCAATGCCGGGAGGCGGGGCAGGGCTTATGGCCACGTGACCACCGTGATTGGCTGTCACGGCGGTCATATGATTGGAAAAGTCTGTGAGCCACCACTTTCCATGCGCCAAGAGCATGCAAGGCGTGCGCTCTCGGCACAGCACCGTCGCCGCTTTTGTGCGCAAAAATGCGGCCGCTTGCCACCAAGGCCAAGACGCAGAGAGGCCGCATATTTGCGTGGTTAATAAAGTAAATTAATTTGAAACAAAACAAAACAAAATTTCTTCGTCGTGCACATCTCTACTATAGAACACCATTAAAAATATACATTGTATCCTGTGCATGGATCGCAAATTCTGCGATCATACGATTTGTTTACTCACAGACGATCGTTGCGCCGGCATGTGTGCGTATCCTTTAGTACACCGGTCCCCATGATTTGCTTATGACTCCAGCCAAGCAAGCAGCATAGAGAACGATCTTTCTCCTCGGCAGGTCTACAAGGCGATCCTCTCATCCTCATTAATTAGAACTATTTACCAATTAGCCGAAGAAGCCTCATGCCTGTTTACGCTGCGACATATAAATTACCTCTAATGATCAGCTGAACGCACGAGAATCCAACACGCCGCCACCTCTTTCTATACATGGCTCAGTCTTTTAAAGGAACTGACCACTTTCTCTAAGTGTTATTTATCGATCGGATAAGAGCTAGATATTTGTGGTTGAAGATTGTCTGGCTGTGGATGCATTTTTGTAGTTTTTACCTTTTTTTTTTTCTTTTTTTAATTTTGCACGTTTATAGTGTTGCAATATATTGTTCATGTATTTTGTGCAACAACTACATCAGACAGTAGATGGCAGTGTTTATAAGTTTGTAGGTGCTCTATGGTAAATGCTATGGGGTTGATTTACTGAAGGCAAATAGGCTGTGCACTCTGCGCAGACCTCCCAACATTTTGAGATGAGAATGAGGGACACCTACTAGCCTACGTATGTAGGCATAGGACACACACCCCTGTCACACCCACTTAAAGGAGAATTAACCAAAAAAATGGTTAAATAAATCCGCAAGGGCTTTTTTTTTTACCACTACTATTCCTTTATATTGGCTTTTTAAATTTACAAATGCAGCCATTTAGAAATTGGATAAAAGGTTTAGCGCTGGGAAACACATTTTGAAAGATAAAAAGTGCATTTTATATACATCTATATAGATCAGACCAAAATGAGGGACAAATGAGGAGGAAAGAGGGACAGAGGGACATTGCTCCAAATCAGGGACAGTCCCTGGAAATCAGAGACAGTTGGGAGCTATGCTCTACGGTTGCTCCAGAGCTTAGTAAATGAGGTAAAGCTTCACTTTGCAAAGAATATCCAATCACATGTGAGGAAAATAAACAGAAAAAACGGCATTTTTGCTTGCACATGATTGGATAATGGAAGTCAGCTGAGCTTCTTCTCATTTACTAAGCTCCGGAGCAGTTGCACTTTGCAAAGTGCACAGTCGATTTGCCTTTAGTAAGTCAACCCCTATGTCTTTTCTCTATAATAATGTTCCTGTTTCCTGTCTGCAGTTAAAGCGGAGTTCAAACCCCAATTTTTTTTTTCAATTCATATATTTACATAATAAGATGGCGAGCATTATTCCTAGACATTGCGCCATTAAAGTTAATATTTTATAAGAAAAATCACCTTATAATTTTCATTCTTGGCATTTCCCATCCCAGGGTGCCCCCCCCCCCCCCCTCTGCTTCAGCACCCGCCCTGGTCACCCTAGAGACTCTGGGTTATGGGCCCCAGATTTGGGGCTATTGCCCCAGAAGCCACCCCCTAGCGACACCACTGCTTATGGAGGTCCTGAAAATCTGCTGTGCATGTGATGTGCTGTAAGTTACATAGTTACATAGTAGGTGAGGTTGAAAAAAGACACAAGTCCATCAAGTCCAACCTATGTGTGTGATTAAAGTCTCTTCCAGATCCCAAAGGCTGCGCCGAGCTCTTCCGCACATCTGTACATGTGCTGGACTTTTAAATATGGCGGTACCGCTGAGGAGGGGCGGGGCCAAGCATGCGGACTGAAGTCCCTCTTTAATTGGATTTCAGATCTCTCGATGAGGAGGACCTGTCATCCTTATTTCTATTACAAGGGATGATTACATTCCTTGTAATAGGAACAAAAGTGATCAAAAAATAAAAAAATAAAGGGACAGTGTAAAAATAAAAAAATAAAAGGTAAAATAAATAAGAAAAAAAAATGTAAAGTGCCCCATCCCTCCCTGTTTGCGCACAGAAGCGAGCGCATACGTAAGTTGCACCTGCATATATAAAGTTATCAAACCGCACATGTGAGGTATCGCCATGATTGTTAGAGCGAGAGCAATAATTCTAGCACTGGACCTCCATCGTAACTCTAAACAGGTAACCTGTAAACATTTTTAAAACGTTGCCTACGGAGATTTTTATATACTGTCTTTTGTCGCCAATTTATGATCATGCGCAATTGTACAGCAAAAATGATACAAAATATCGGGCTAACTTAAGTGTTCTGGTTTTTAAAATCATTAAAGTGTATTTTTTCAAAAAAAAGTGCGTTTGAAAGACTTCTGCGTAAATACTGTGTGACATAAAATTTTGCAACGATCGCCATTTTATTCTCTAGGGTCTCTGCTAAAAAATATATATAATTTAAACTTGTAGACAAAAAGTTCCAAAAAAGGCCTGGTCATCAAGTGATTAAGTACCACCAAAAGAAAACTCCATTTGTGGAAAAAAAAATAATAAAAATGCCATATGGGTGCAGCGTTGTGTATGAACGTGCCATTGTCCTTCAAAGTGCAACAGCTCTGAAAGCTGAAAGATAGCCTGGGCAGGAAGGAAGTAAAAATGCCCGGTATTGAAGAGGTTAAAGGCGCGTTTTGCTAGAATTGTGTAATTGCACCATGTTCGGGGGTGCCATTTAGAATGAATGGCACCCAAATGCGTGACCTGCGTTTTGCAGCGATTGCCCAGCGCTTTGGAAACGCAGGGAGAATCGCACCAATTCTGTCTGTGATTCCGATTATCCAGGTGTGAATGGGGCCTTGGTGACAATGAAGCCTCCGGCAGCCGGCACAGCGCCTTCTACGGTCCGGCAATTGGCGGTTGGGGATTTAGGAAAGCTCAGCCGTGCTGTGATTACATAAGCGTCGGTCCTCACCCCGATGTTATACGCCATTAAAGATCCGGCGCTCTAAATTGAATGTGTTGATGGGCCGTAATGTGCGCTTCGCCAGCACGCTGGATCCCATACATCACTCTGTCCCCTGAAGGTGAGGAAGTCACAATTCACCGGCAATTTGTACGGGGAGGCCGCTTCTTTATGGCCCGGACAGACAGGACAAACGGGCGGTAATTTGTTCCTTGTAACAATTTATCCAGAATGGTTCACGCCGAGGGGGGAGGGGGGAGCGCTCCCAGGCAGCTCCTGGCCCCCCAGACACCAATTTACTGCTTGGAGCCAAACCTGGAGGAGCACAGGATGGGCAATGGCAGCGAAGAGTCATCTGAGACTATTCAATGTGCACATGGCTGGGCTCAGGTCTCATAGCGTCCTTCTACAAGAGGAGTGCGGAGGAGGCGTGCACACAGGGCGTGCCAGGTGTGCCCGGGCACAACCTAGTCACCTCGTTTGCTGCAGATTACCCCTGTTTAGACCCCTGCTTTTTCACCAAAACCCCCTAACGGGGCCCCTAAAGAAATTGTACAAAAATTATTAAAAAAATAAAGTTAAAAAAAATCTATAAAAAATAAAATAATGAAAACTACTGACATCATCCACTGCCTTACTGACACCAAACTCTGTCCTACTGACACCATCCTCTGCCCTACTGACACCATCCTCTGCCCTACTGATACCATCCTCTGCCCTACTGACACCATCCTCTGCCCTACTGATACCATCCTCTGCCCTACTGACACCGTCCTCTGCCCTACTGATACCATCCTCTGCCCTACTGATACCATCCTCTGCCCTACTGACACCGTCCACTGCCCTACTGACAGCAAACTCTGTCCTACTGACACCGTCCTCTGCCCTACTGACACCATCCTCTGCCCTACTGACACCAAACTCTGTCCTACTGACACCATCCTCTGCCCTACTGACACCATCCTCTGCCCTACTGATACCATCCTCTGCCCTACTGACACCGTCCTCTGCCCTACTGATACCATCCTCTGCCCTACTGATACCATCCTCTGCCCTACTGACACCGTCCACTGCCCTACTGACAGCAAACTCTGTCCTACTGACACCGTCCTCTGCCCTACTGACACCATCCTCTGCCCTACTGACACCAAACTCTGTCCTACTGACACCATCCTCTGCCCTACTGATACCATCCTCTGCCCTACTGACACCGTCCTCTGCCCTACTGATACCATCCTCTGCCCTACTGATACCATCCTCTGCCCTACTGACACCGTCCACTGCCCTACTGACAGCAAACTCTGTCCTACTGACACCGTCCTCTGCCCTACTGACACCATCCTCTGCCCTACTGACACCAAACTCTGTCCTACTGACACCATCCTCTGCCCTACTGACACCATCCTCTGCCCTACTGATACCATCCTCTGCCCTACTGACACCGTCCTCTGCCCTACTGATACCATCCTCTGCCCTACTGATACCATCCTCTGCCCTACTGACACCGTCCACTGCCCTACTGACAGCAAACTCTGTCCTACTGACACCGTCCTCTGCCCTACTGACACCATCCTCTGCCCTACTGACAGCAAACTCTGTCCTACTGACACCGTCCACTGCCCTAGTGACACCATCCACTGCCCTACTGACACCATCCTCTGCCCTACTAACACCGTCCTCTGCCCTACTGACACCATCCACTGCCCTACTGACACCATCCTCTGCCCTACTGACAGCAAACTCTGTCCTACTGACACCGTCCTCTGCCCTACTGACACCGTCCACTGCCCTAGTGACACCATCCACTGCCCTACTGACACCATCCACTGCCCTACTGACACCGTCCTCTGCTCTACTGACACCATCCACTGCTCTACTGACACCATCCTCTGCCCTACTGACACCAAACTCTGCCCTACTGATACCATACACTGCCCTACTGACACCATCCTCTGCCCTACTGACACCGTCCTCTGCCCTACTGACACCATCCTCTGCCCTACTGACACCATCCTCTGCCCTACTGACACCATCCTCTGCCCTACTGACACCGTCCACTGCCCTACAGACACGGTCCACTGCCCTACTGACACCATCCTCTGTCCTACTGACACCAAACTCTGCCCTACTGACAGCAAACTCTGTCCTACTGACACCGTCCTCTGCCCTACTGACACCATCCTCTGCCCTACTGACACCGTCCTCTGCCCTACTGACACCATCCTCTGCCCTACTGACACCATCCTCTGCCCTACTGACACCATCCTCTGCCCTACTGACACCATCCTCTGCCCTACTAACACCATCCTCTGCCCTACTGACACCATCCTCTGCCCTACTGACACCATCCTCTGCCCTACTGACACGGTCCACTGCCCTACTGACACCGTCCTCTGCCCTACTGACACCGTCCTCTGCCCTACTGACACCATCCACTGCCCTACTGAGACCAAACTGCCCTACTGACACCATCCTCTGCCCTACTGACACCGGCGGTATATACAGTATACACATGCACACGCTAATGTGTTTGAGCTTTGTGGCCCACACCCTACTGCAATAGGCTGTGCACACCCAGGACCTGCGAGGACACAGATATGGGACTGGACACCAGTGACATGCTCTGAAAGTGAAAATTCCAGGACTGTCGTCTTTATACTGACTGCACTACTTAAAGTGGTCCTACAATCAGATGTATTTTTCTTCCCAATTACATTCCTGCCAAGTCACGTGTCAGTGTAACACTTCCAGATATTTATTATTATTTATTTATTATGACAATGCCTTCCTCTGATTTTCTCTCTGGAAGGACAGCACCATCTTTGTGCAGGCATCATCCAGGTGTTATTATTCCTGGTTGGAGATGCTGGCTCAGAGGTGACACAACCGTGTTATCGCAATCAGTTCTTTGTTTTGAGTTCACAAATGTCTGACACAGATCATCCCCTGCTGCAGCCTCTCACCTTGAGACTTGCTACAAAGTTACAATGTTGAAGCACGGTCATTGGGGTGGGGGGGGGGGGGGGGAGGAGACTGAGGAAATGACTTGATACAAAGTTACAATGTTGCAGCTTGATCACGGGGGTGGAGACTGAGGAAATGCTTTGTCCTGCCTGCAGCAGACTGATGCTGTCATCCGAGCCTAGGCACAGTCCCTGGACTGAAGAGACTGAGAATGAGAAAATGTGACAATGCTGGAGTTCGATCACTGGGAGGTAGAGGTGCACATCTTCACTGGTCTCACAATATGATTTGATTTGATTACAATTATCCTATCAACAATTCGATTCCACGATGCATCACAATTACTGCCCATGGTTTTCATCAAAAATCCAAGCAGGCGGAAGAACTCCATTTGTTTATTTTATCTGCATGCAGCAAAGACTGAACACAGCAGACAACAAGAGTATTTATTTAGAACAGTAAATACTAAATGGCACAGCCCCCCCTTACAATACACAGCCTCCTTGCACATTACACAGCCCCCTTTACATTCCACAGCCCCCTTTTACATTCCACAGCCCCCTGCACATCCCACAGCCCTCCGCTCATTACATAGCCCCCCTTTACATTCCACAGCCCCCCTTTACATTCCACAGCCCCCCTGTACATTCCACAGCCCCCCCTGCACATCACACAGTCCCCCTGCACATCACACAGTCCCCCTGCACATTACACAGCCCCCTTTACATTCCACGCACCCCTTTACATTCCACAACCCCCTGCACATTACACAGCCCCCTGCACATTACACAGCCCCCCTACTCATTACACAGTCCCCTTTACATTCCACAGCCCCCCTTTACATTCCACAGCCCCCCTTTACATTCCACAGCCCCACTGCACATTCCACAGCCCCCCTGCACATTCCACAGACCCCTGCACATTCCACAGCCTCCTTTTCATTCTACAACCCCCTACACATTCCACAGCCCCCCTTTACATTCCACAGCCCCCTGCACATTCCACAGCCCCCTGCACTTTCCACAGCCCCCTGCACTTTCCACAGCCCCCTGCATATCACACAGCCCCCTTTACATTCCACGGCCCTCTGCACATTCCACAGCCCCCTGCACATCACACAGCCCCCTGCACATCACACAGCCCCTCTGCACATCACACAGCCCCCTGCACATCACACAGCCCCCTGCACATCACACAGCCCCCTGCACATCACACAGCCCCCTGCACATCACAGAGCCCCCTGCACATCACACAGCCCCCTGCACATCACACAGCCCCCTGCACATCACACAGTCCCATGCACATCACACAGCCCCCTGTACATCACACAGTCCCCTGCACATCACACAGCCCCTCTGCACATCACACAGCCCCCTGCACATCACACAGCCCCTCTGCACATCACACAGCCCCCTGCACATCACACAGCCCCTCTGCACATCACACAGTCCCCTGCACATCACACAGCCCCCTGCACATCACAGCCCCCCTGCAGGCCCAGGAGAAGCTGTGCCAGTGTACCCTAAAGTTAAAAAAAAATCACTGCCAGCCCCTCTGTTTCATGAATCCTTCCTACTCTGTGTAAGTGTTAGTATAAACAAATGCCTGTAAATGACAAAAGCAGACTATTCCATAGCTCAACTCACCAAGCAGTCTGCCAACTGACCAAATTAACCTGCCCAACAGTCTGCCTTAAAAACAGGGGTTTAGTTAGCACGCATTTGCCCCTCATCTATCCATTAAATGTATGTGCTTCCATTGTGGAGACGCTCCTAACTTCAGCAGCGTTAGGACTGCAAGCATACACAGGGTGCCGTGAAGAGGTCTTGCAGCTTATGCATGCGTTTGCAAATGTGTGCTAACTAAACCCCTGTTTTTAACGCAGAATGTTGGGCAGGTTAATTTGGTCAGTTGGCAGACTAGTTGGTGAGTTGAGCTATGGAATGTTCTGTTTTTGTCTTTCATGTGATTGCCTTTCCATGTGCTCCTTGCTGTGAAGGCCAGTTATAGGTGGGGGCAGGGGCCATTTGTTTGTTACAAATGCTTGTAAATACCTTATTATCTCCGATCTTTTGGAGGTCACGTGACCTCCAGCCACTCTCCTACTCCGGCTGCAGTCTTTAGACTGGAGGAGGAGATAATAAGGCATTTACAGGCATTATTAGAATTTAGGAAGGACAAAGATAGTCAACTGAAAGCACCACATCCCATAATTGAAAACTAGAAAAAACAGGAGGGAGGGGCAATGAATTTCCCCGGGGACTTTTAAGGTGCTGTCAAAAACTATAATCAAAAAGTTCAAAAAATCTGTACACTCATGTTAAGTAAAATTATTATTTATTAAATCAAGATTAAAATATCTGTGCCTCACATAAAGAATGAGACACAATTATAAAACACTTTGACATAGACAATTTTACCCAAAATACATTCACATTGAGCAATGCACCATAAAGCAACTACTTAGAGAAGCCATTACAATCTGCCGCTCGACATGTTTCGCTCTAAAACGAGCTTCTTCAGGAGTTTGTAGGCAATGATTGTGGTGGGCTCTGGATGATAGGAAAATAAACAATAATAAATACACGATTTAAACATATATAGAGTACACCTCATGAAATAGGATTTAAATTAACAAGATGGAGGTTGGTACAGAATATTAAGACATTGTATATAAATTCAACAAATTTGCCAAATATCTGTTACAAAATTTGAGTTTACACATCTTACCAGGCTGTAGTGCATCAATGTGGAATAGGTACTTCCACAGAATTAAATCAAACCGGTACGCTCTCATACAAAAAGGGACAGCGCTGCCATGCTGTGACCACAGAGGAATACAAAGTTTCAAAACGGCCCTTTAAAAAGCAGATTATATTTGAGAAATTAGAACATGAGGATCGCATCACATCTATTTCTTCCCTGTTTGGTCTAGAGGAGTGTATTACCTTTAGTAGAACCAATCATGGATCCATGCCTTATAACCAGAAGGTCTCTCAGCAGATGCATATAGAGTAAGTAGGGATAACACCATGATCTGATAAACTAATCAGTGGTGATCACACGATGTGGTAATATGGAGGGAACCATCAGCATAACCACTGCTTTCTGAATGAAAAAGTGGAGTACAGTAAAAAGGGCCATTAGAATTCAAAAAGGTGCAGCCAAGTTTGTAATGCGGCTGCAGAAGAAAAACTTACTTGAAAATCGATAATCCGGCGAATAAGGCTTGAGGGAGCTTCACGCTGCCTCTGTGGAGCGACACCGGTGGCAGAGCTGTAGGCGGTACAAAGCCGCCTTTATATACCCCCATCGCGGCGGCGTCTGGCCTCGCCGCCGGGATGCGGACGCTCGTTCGGAGCCGGCCACGTCACGACGGGGACAGACGTAGCGGCGTCGTACTGACGTCAGCTACGTTTTCTGGGGCTTAGTGCGCATGTCAAAGCCTGTAAGGGCGTCACCGACGCCGAAGGCGCCATCTTGACTAAGGGAAAGTAAGAGGTAACGAAAATTAATGGTTTATAGCATTATGTTTACCTTTAGGTGTTAATGCTATATTAACAATGTGTTCCCCTGAATTTATTCAATAGAGGCTCATACGCTTCATGATAGAGTATCAAAAAAAAAAAAAAAAAAAAAAAAAAAACCCCACCATGATATAGCCGGACCCAATTTAAAGGGCCACCATCAAGGAGGCGATTGGTTCAGCCCCCACTAATGGGTGCCCCGGGCGTCCGTGTGGTCTTAATTGGCAGAAACAGTCCCAGTATGAGAGTATTCATAATCGTGAAATTAATACCTAATGAAAAATAAAAAATGAAAACACCCTTTCTAGGTGTAGGTTTGCAACCACAGCCTGCAAGGTGCATATAACAACAGCTCAGTAGAATTTCAATGACATCAAATGTAGCATATACAAAAACATGTGGTCACATTACAATTGTTTCAATTCATTTTATGGCTCATAAATACCTATGATGCCAAGTCTATTCAGAATTTAACAATACTGAACATAACAAATGACCTAAAAGGAGAGGAAAGAACAGAGGAGAAGAAAAGAAAAAGAAAAGAACAGGGAAAGACAAAAAAGTCATACAAAAGGAACCGGACCACCCCCACAAACACATGCCAAGGATGTTTCCACTTTTAGAGAAATGGCTTAAAACTGAACGCATCGTTCATGCCTGGATACTGAAGCGCCGATAACTTGTGTATCCAGCGTGCTTCCTTTTGAAGGAGAAGCTTGTCGTAGTCCCCCCCTCTATCCCCAGGGGGGATATGTTCCAAGGCAAAAAAATGAAGGCAGTCAGCATCAAAGCCATGCTGCAAACCAACATGGCGGCTGATAGGGGTCTCCATCCTTTTTTTCTGTATCAGGGAGACATGATCCCTGATTCGACAGAAGAAGGGTCTCTTTGTCTTCCCGATATAGAACATCTTACACTCACATAGCATAATATATACTATACCAATAGATTGGCACTTTGCCGCAAATCTTGGTTTAAATAAATGCCCATTGGGCAATAAAAGGCTTCGGGTGGCCAGAATATACCTACAGTAAGAGCAGTGATGACAAGGTCTACTACCCCTATCCGCCTCTTTGATTTTAACAATGTGGCTTTCATAATGGCTATGCACCAACGAATCCCTCAGAGATCGACTTCGTCTGAAAGTGATCTCGGGATATGGGTTTAAATGTTTGGCCACTTTTTCGTATCCCATTAGTAGATACCAATATTTTTTCAAGATGTCGCGGGTTTGTTTATGTTGACTCGAGTAGGTAGTGATGAGTCTGACTCCAGGGTTCGCCTTTTTAGTTTTAGTATTATGCAAAAGAGAGGCTCTATTTTGATTTTTGGCTCTCAGGTATGCTTTTTTGAGGCATTTTTTACTATATCCTCGATGAAGAAAACGTGAGCGTAGACATTTGGCTTCCTTCTCAAAGTCAGACTCATCACTACAATTACGTTTAGCTCGCAAGTATTGCCCATAGGGTACGCTAGTGATCAGGGGGACTGGATGGGAACTGGTGGCATGTAGCAGGGAATTTCCTGCAGAGGGTTTCCGGTATAAAGTTGTGCTGATGCTGCCATCAGATTTAACTATGATTTGAGTATCCAGAAAAGTCAGACTAGATTGACTAAATTCAACCGTGAACTTAAGGTTGAACCTATTGATTTTTAAACATTCCAAGAAGGACAAAAGGAGATCTTTAGGGCCCACCCATATGAAAAAGATGTCATCAATAAATCTCCTCCATAGGGGGATTTGTTCCATATATTGCTGCATGTCGTCTCTGGAAAATAATTCCCGTTCCCATCCCCCCAGATACAGGTTGGCATAGGAGGGGGCACATTTGGTCCCCATAGCCACCCCCTGTATCTGGAGGTAATGGGATCCCCCAAATAGGAAGATGTTATTGGAGAGGACAAACAGCAATAAATTCAAAATGAATCCATTGTATTGAGAGGGTATTTCATGATTTTGAGAAAGAAAGTCCTTAACAGTCTCAACCCCCTGCTGGTGGGGAATGGAGTTATATAAGGCCTCCACGTCGAGGGCTACCAACCACGCGCCCCCGGGAAGGGAAACCCCATCGAGGGCGCGTAGCAGGTCGTTGGTGTCCTGAAGATAGGACACCAAACCCTCGACGTGGGGCCTAAGAAAATCGTCAATGAGTTGGCTTGCTGTCTCAGTGAGACTGCCATTGCCCGAAACAATCGGGCGGCCCGGAGGTAAGGTCTGACTTTTATGGATTTTCGGAAGAGCATATAGTGTGGGTATTCTCGGAGATGTAACATTTAGGAATTCCCAGGTGGACTTGTTAATGAGACCACTACGATAGGCTGAACCAATAAGATGTTGGTAACGGTTAATGGTTAGGGTGACATGAGATGGTGATACCTTGCGGTACCATTCACGGTTTTGGACAATGGCCAGCACCATTGATTCGTATTGGCCCTTGTCCATCACCACTAAGTTGCCGCCCTTGTCCGCAGGCTTAATTATAATATTTTGGTTTGATTGCAAAGATCTTAAGGCATCGGCCTGGAGAGGGGTCAAATTGGTTTCGGAAGTATTCCTCCATTTGGTGCCCATAATCTCCTTGGTAACTTGGTTGGTAAACGCCCAAACATTGGGATTACCTTGCAGGGCAGGGAATTTCGAAGATTTGGGTTTGTACTTGCGAGGTGTGGCAGTGATCAAGGAGTGGGGTTGGACCAATGGGGGTGGGGGAGGGGGAGGGGGGTCAACAGCCGTTTCAAGGGCAAGGGCCTCGAGCAGGTCTGTCTCATTGACCCCCCCCTCCTCCCACAGCTCCATTAGGTCCTCCATGGCCTTAATATCATTAATGGACATGTCCTTCCACAGAGGGTTATCCAGAGAAGAACTTTGGATAGAAGGAGGTGGCCTGTCATAAAGAATTTTAAACATAAGTTTTCTCGAAAATAAGTTGAGGTCTTTTATCAATTCAAAAGGGTCTACCCTTCGCGTGGGGCAGAAGGTAAGACCCAATTTTAACACCGAAATTTGTTCTGCCGAAAGCGGACAGGAAGAAATATTAATCACCTCGAGTTGAGTTTCTGGGGTTTGGGATTCCCCAGGTCTGAACTCATGGTTGTTTTTGGATCCGACATCATCTGGGTGAAAATCGAAGCTGGACGAAAATCCTGCTGTGAAGAAGAGTTAACATTACTTACCGAGGTGCTCGGACCCGTAGTGAGTGCGCAAGTGGTTGTGCAAGTGTTGGGAAGGGATTCAAGGTGAGCCGGTGCGCTGGTGAGTGAACTTTTGTTTGTACCCGCTCGAGCAACAGATACCCAGTGGAAATTCTTTTCAATTACAAACTTTCCCTTCTTTTTCTCTTTTTCTCCCATTTTCTTTATTTTTATGTTTCCCTAGTTGGTACATACCACAATATCTTTGCGATAGGCAGAGGCCAATCTGTGGGTTTGGTTGTGTTATTGTATATTTTTTTTTTTTTTTTTTTCTTCTGTTTGCCTCATTGGGGGCTAACCTTTGAGATTCACTAACTTTAAATCATGGCCAATTATTGTGGAAATGCATTTGATGGCCTGATGGACCATATTCATAAATCACAAAACACCTCCAATGGAGGTCTTTCCATGGAACGTTTCTTCTCGAGACTGCAACGCATGCTCGAGAGGAAATCAAGACTATTTTGGAATAGATGGTATTTTCTAAAATACACTGAAGAGAACATCTCTCCCTGGGGTCTGAGAATTCAGATTTTCCCTACCATCACCCAATTGGAGCTAGACTTCAAACTTGAGTGGGAGGAGAATTTGCAGAGTTGCTCCAAAACAATGATGGAGCTCCTGTGCAAACACTATACGACTGAATTGTCTCTGGTGGATAAAGAAATTGAGAAGTTATACCAGGACAATTCAGCCATCACCACAGATGGTCTTTTTCCCACACGTGAAAATGAACTTAAAATGAATTTGGAAATTTATGTAACAGAAATTTTAAAAACAAAGGAAAAAAAAATATATCAGAGACAAATTAGCCTATGATAACAAACAAGCATATAATTGGTCACAAAATAACTACAAAAGAAAAAAACGCAATAATCAAACACGTCAAATGAAACAGGCGAATAGTGAACCCAGTGATTCTGACTCATCCGCCTCCTCTATTTCTTCACTACAGGCACAAGAATTTACACGTCTCACTAGATCTCAGGATTCACTGAATTCCAAACACTCAAGAGAAAATGCATCTGCCGGCGGTTCCAGACGCACCCCTAATCCCAAGACACCTATGGTCACTCGAGCGGGTACAAACAAAAGTTCACTCACCAGCGCACCGGCTCACCTTGAATCCCTTCCCAACACTTGCACAACCACTTGCGCACTCACTACGGGTCCGAGCACCTCGGTAAGTAATGTTAACTCTTCTTCACAGCAGGATTTTCGTCCAGCTTCGATTTTCACCCAGATGATGTCGGATCCAAAAAGAACCATGAGTTCAGACCTGGGGAATCCCAAACCCCAGAAACTCAACTCGAGGTGATTAATATTTCTTCCTGTCCGCTTTCGGCAGAACAAATTTCGGTGTTAAAATTGGGTCTTACCTTCTGCCCTACGCGAAGGGTAGACCCTTTTGAATTGATAAAAGACCTCAACTTATTTTCGAGAAAACTTATGTTTAAAATTCTTTATGACAGGCCACCTCCTTATATCCAAAGTTCTTCTCTGGATAACCCTCTGTGGAAGGACATGTCCATTAATGATATTAAGGCCATGGAGGACCTAATGGAGCTGTGGGAGGAGGGGGGGGTCAATGAGACAGACCTGCTCGAGGCCCTTGCCCTTGAAACGGCTGTTGACCCCCCTCCCCCTCCCCCACCCCCATTGGTCCAACCCCACTCCTTGATCACTGCCACACCTCGCAAGTACAAACCCAAATCTTCGAAATTCCCTGCCCTGCAAGGTAATCCCAATGTTTGGGCGTTTACCAACCAAGTTACCAAGGAGATTATGGGCACCAAATGGAGGAATACTTCCGAAACCAATTTGACCCCTCTCCAGGCCGATGCCTTAAGATCTTTGCAATCAAACCAAAATATTATAATTAAGCCTGCGGACAAGGGCGGCAACTTAGTGGTGATGGACAAGGGCCAATACGAATCAATGGTGCTGGCCATTGTCCAAAACCGTGAATGGTACCGCAAGGTATCACCATCTCATGTCACCCTAACCATTAACCGTTACCAACATCTTATTGGTTCAGCCTATCGTAGTGGTCTCATTAACAAGTCCACCTGGGAATTCCTAAATGTTACATCTCCGAGAATACCCACACTATATGCTCTTCCGAAAATCCATAAAAGTCAGACCTTACCTCCGGGCCGCCCGATTGTTTCGGGCAATGGCAGTCTCACTGAGACAGCAAGCCAACTCATTGACGATTTTCTTAGGCCCCACGTCGAGGGTTTGGTGTCCTATCTTCAGGACACCAACGACCTGCTACGCGCCCTCGATGGGGTTCCCCTTCCCGGGGGCGCGTGGTTGGTAGCCCTCGACGTGGAGGCCTTATATAACTCCATTCCCCACCAGCAGGGGGTTGAGACTGTTAAGGACTTTCTTTCTCAAAATCATGAAATACCCTCTCAATACAATGAAATCATTTTGAATTTATTGCTGTTTGTCCTCTCCAATAACATCTTCCTATTTGGGGGATCCCATTACCTCCAGATACAGGGGGTGGCTATGGGGACCAAATGTGCCCCCTCCTATGCCAACCTGTATCTGGGGGGATGGGAACGGGAATTATTTTCCAGAGACGACATGCAGCAATATATGGAACAAATCCCCCTATGGAGGAGATTTATTGATGACATCTTTTTCATATGGGTGGGCCCTAAAGATCTCCTTTTGTCCTTCTTGGAATGTTTAAAAATCAATAGGTTCAACCTTAAGTTCACGGTTGAATTTAGTCAATCTAGTCTGACTTTTCTGGATACTCAAATCATAGTTAAATCTGATGGCAGCATCAGCACAACTTTATACTGGAAACCCTCTGCAGGAAATTCCCTGCTACATGCCACCAGTTCCCATCCAGTCCCCCTGATCACTAGCGTACCCTATGGGCAATACTTGCGAGCTAAACGTAATTGTAGTGATGAGTCTGACTTTGAGAAGGAAGCCAAATGTCTACGCTCACGTTTTCTTCATCGAGGATATAGTAAAAAATGCCTCAAAAAAGCATACCTGAGAGCCAAAAATCAAAATAGAGCCTCTCTTTTGCATAATACTAAAACTAAAAAGGCGAACCCTGGAGTCAGACTCATCACTACCTACTCGAGTCAACATAAACAAACCCGCGACATCTTGAAAAAATATTGGTATCTACTAATGGGAGACGAAAAAGTGGCCAAACATTTAAACCCATATCCCGAGATCACTTTCAGACGAAGTCGATCTCTGAGGGATTCGTTGGTGCATAGCCATTATGAAAGCCACATTGTTAAAATCAAAGAGGCGGATAGGGGTAGTAGACCTTGTCATCACTGCTCTTACTGTAGGTATATTCTGGCCACCCGAAGCCTTTTATTGCCCAATGGGCATTTATTTAAACCAAGATTTGCGGCAACGTGCCAATCTATTGGTATAGTATATATTATGCTATGTGAGTGTAAGATGTTCTATATCGGGAAGACAAAGAGACCCTTCTTCTGTCGAATCAGGGATCATGTCTCCCTGATACAGAAAAAAAGGATGGAGACCCCTATCAGCCGCCATGTTGGTTTGCAGCATGGCTTTGATGCTGACTGCCTTCATTTTTTTGCCTTGGAACATATCCCCCCTGGGGATAGAGGGGGGGACTACGACAAGCTTCTCCTTCAAAAGGAAGCACGCTGGATACACAAGTTATCGGCGCTTCAGTATCCAGGCATGAACGATGCGTTCAGTTTTAAGCCATTTCTCTAAAAGTGGAAACATCCTTGGCATGTGTTTGTGGGGGTGGTCCGGTTCCTTTTGTATGACTTTTTTGTCTTTCCCTGTTCTTTTCTTTTTCTTTTCTTCTCCTCTGTTCTTTCCTCTCCTTTTAGGTCATTTGTTATGTTCAGTATTGTTAAATTCTGAATAGACTTGGCATCATAGGTATTTATGAGCCATAAAATGAATTGAAACAATTGTAATGTGACCACATGTTTTTGTATATGCTACATTTGATGTCATTGAAATTCTACTGAGCTGTTGTTATATGCACCTTGCAGGCTGTGGTTGCAAACCTACACCTAGAAAGGGTGTTTTCATTTTTTATTTTTCATTAGGTATTAATTTCACGATTATGAATACTCTCATACTGGGACTGTTTCTGCCAATTAAGACCACACGGACGCCCGGGGCACCCATTAGTGGGGGCTGAACCAATCGCCTCCTTGATGGTGGCCCTTTAAATTGGGTCCGGCTATATCATGGTGGGGGTTTATTTATTTATTTATTTTTTTTTTTGATACTCTATCATGAAGCGTATGAGCCTCTATTGAATAAATTCAGGGGAACACATTGTTAATATAGCATTAACACCTAAAGGTAAACATAATGCTATAAACCATTAATTTTCGTTACCTCTTACTTTCCCTTAGTCAAGATGGCGCCTTCGGCGTCGGTGACGCCCTTACAGGCTTTGACATGCGCACTAAGCCCCAGAAAACGTAGCTGACGTCAGTACGACGCCGCTACGTCTGTCCCCGTCGTGACGTGGCCGGCTCCGAACGAGCGTCCGCATCCCGGCGGCGAGGCCAGACGCCGCCGCGATGGGGGTATATAAAGGCGGCTTTGTACCGCCTACAGCTCTGCCACCGGTGTCGCTCCACAGAGGCAGCGTGAAGCTCCCTCAAGCCTTATTCGCCGGATTATCGATTTTCAAGTAAGTTTTTCTTCTGCAGCCGCATTACAAACTTGGCTGCACCTGTTTGAATTCTAATGGCCCTTTTTACTGTACTCCACTTTTTCATTCAGAAAGCAGTGGTCATGCTGATGGTTCCCTCCATATTACCACATCGTGTGATCACCACTGATTAGTTTATCAGATCATGGTGTTATCCCTACTTACTCTATATGCATCTGCTGAGAGACCTTCTGGTTATAAGGCATGGATCCATGATTGGTTCTACTAAAGGTAATACACTCCTCTAGACCAAACAGGGAAGAAATAGATGTGATGCGATCCTCATGTTCTAATTTCTCAAATATAATCTGCTTTTTAAAGGGCCGTTTTGAAACTTTGTATTCCTCTGTGGTCACAGCATGGCAGCGCTGTCCCTTTTTGTATGAGAGCGTACCGGTTTGATTTAATTCTGTGGAAGTACCTATTCCACATTGATGCACTACAGCCTGGTAAGATGTGTAAACTCAAATTTTGTAACAGATATTTGGCAAATTTGTTGAATTTATATACAATGTCTTAATATTCTGTACCAACCTCCATCTTGTTAATTTAAATCCTATTTCATGAGGTGTACTCTATATATGTTTAAATCGTGTATTGATTATTGTTTATTTTCCTATCATCCAGAGCCCACCACAATCATTGCCTACAAACTCCTGAAGAAGCTCGTTTTAGAGCGAAACATGTCGAGCGGCAGATTGTAATGGCTTCTCTAAGTAGTTGCTTTATGGTGCATTGCTCAATGTGAATGTATTTTGGGTAAAATTGTCTATGTCAAAGTGTTTTATAATTGTGTCTCATTCTTTATGTGAGGCACAGATATTTTAATCTTGATTTAATAAATAATAATTTTACTTAACATGAGTGTACAGATTTTTTGAACTTTTTGATTATAGTTTTTGACAGCACCTTAAAAGTCCCCGGGGAAATTCATTGCCCCTCCCTCCTGTTTTTTCTATTTACAGGCATTAGTTTACACTAATGCCCCGTACACACGGTCGGATTTTCCGATGGAAAATGTCCGATCGGAGCGTGTTGTCGGACATTCCGACCGTGTGTGGGCTCCATCGGACATTTTCCATCGGATTTTCCGACACACAAAGTTGGAGAGCAGGGGATAAAATTTTCCGACAACAAAATCCGTTGTCGGAAATTCCGATCGTGTGTACACAAATCCGACGGACAAAGTGCCACGCATGCTCAGAATAAATAAAGAGATGAAAGCTATTGGCCACTGCCCCGTTTATAGTCCCGACGTACGTGTTTTACGTCACCGCGTTCAGAACGATCGGATTTTCCGACAACTTTGTGTGACCGTGTGTATGCAAGACAAGTTTGAGCCAACATCCATCGGAAAAAATCCTAGGATTTTGTTGTCGGAATGTCCGAACAAAGTCCGACCGTGTGTACGGGGCATAACACTTACACAGTGTAGGATGCATTTATGAAACAGCCCCCTGCACATCACACAGCCCCCTGCACATCACACAGCCCCCTGCACATCACACAGCCCCCTGCACATCACACAGCCCCTCTGCACATCACACAGCCCCTCTGCACATCACACAGCCCCCTGCACATCACACAGTTCCCTGCACATCACACGGCCCCCTGCACATCACATGGCCCCCTGCACATCACATGGCCACCTGCACATCACACAGCCCCCTGCACATCACACAGCCCCTCTGCACATCACACAGCCCCCTGCACATCACACAGCCCCTCTGCACATCACACAGCCCCCTGCACATCACACAGCCCCCTGCACATCACACAGCCCCCTGCACATCACACAGCCCCCTGCACATCACACAGCCCCTCTGCACATTCCACAGCCCCTTTTACACCCCACAGCCCCCCTGCAGGCCCAGGAGAAGCTGTGCCAGTGTACCCTAAAGTTAAAAAAGAAATCACTGCCAGCCCCTCTGTTTCATGAATCCTTCCTACTCTGTGTAAGTGTTAGTATAAACAAATGCCTGTAAATGACAAAAGCAGAACATTCCATAGCTCAACTCACCAACCAGTCTGCCAACTGACCAAAATAACCTGCCCAACAGTCTGCCTTAAAAACAGGGGTTTAGTTAGCACGCATTTGCCCCTAACACTTACACTTACACAGTGTAGGATGCATTTATGAAACAGAGGGGCTGGCAGTGATTTTCTTTTAACTTTAGAGTACACGGACAGCTCCCAGGAGAGGCAGGGCAGGTCAGGATGACGTCATTCATACAATCGCGATGCAACCGCTCTCTGCATTGATGCAAAATCGTTCAAGGCTGCATCGCGATGCATCGATTCAGCAATTATTTTCAACACCCCTACTGGGAGGGGACTGAGAAAAGATGACTTCCCACAAAGTATCAATGTTGGATTCTGATCACTGGGGAGAGAGGAGATTGAGGACATTATTGCTACAAAGTTAGGGGGGGGGGTTGAAGGAGACTGAGGAAATGCTTCTTTCTGCCTTCAGCAGTCTGATCCTGTCAGCTGAGCCTAGGCAAAGTCTCTGGACTGAAGGGGGTGGAAGGAGGAGACTGTTGAAATTATTTGTTAAAATGCTACCTGATAATTAGAGGGAAGAGAAGACTAGGGAAATGATGTCTAAAAAGTTGGAAGGGGAGGGGGTTGGAAGGAGACTATAGAAATTCTACTTCCAGCCTGCAGCAGACTGATGATATCATCGGAGCCAAGGCAAAGTCTCTGGACTGAGGAGAATGAGGAAATGTAACCTGCTACAAAGGTACGATGTTGGAGTCAGATCACTGGGGGGGAGAAGAGACAGAGGAATTGATTGCTACAAAGTTACAATGCTGCAGCCTGGTCACTTGGGGGGAGATGGAACTGTGGAAATGCTTTCTTCTGCCTGCAGCAGAGTGATGATGTCATCCGAGCCTAGGTGAAATCACTGGACTGGAGCCAAGGGACAGCTTTATAATGCTAGAAACATTTGTGTATATTGTGACCTGTCAGGAATGGATTCATGCAGACTTGTAGAGTTACTCAAAGATTCAAAGAAGAGCGCAGGTTGGGATTTCTGACTTTGCCACCTGCATGTTTGTGGCGGGAGAATGACTCACTAAGCTGTGATTGGAGGGAGACAATAAGCGCCCCGGAATGAGCACCAAAACTGCCTCCATATCTGTGTCCTGATGGGTGTTCCTCAAGGGGGCGCTATGGTGTCTTCTCAATCAGTACAAATTTTCAGCCATACCCGTAACATTTCTTAGGAAGTATTTTTAGGTCAGCTTTATTGATTTTCCCAAGCTTGGCGCTCAATATTTTGAAAATGACATTTTATAAAAAGATTTGTGGATTTTTCGCTCTGGCAGTGTTCTGTATATTCAGCAGTAGAATGAGTAACCTTTCCATGACTGCTGAGATAAGATCAATCGGCCCGGGGCAGGCGCAGTCCTCTCAATGCAGAAATAAATAATCAATGTGTGTTCATCTGTGAAAAATTGCTCTTTCTATGTACAGTATACAGTACTGTGTAATAATACATCTATAGAAAGTCAGCCACACTTCCTCATTACACTCTCAGGCTCTGCTTTTTGCTTTGCAGCACTACGCAAGGGTTTTACTTTACTGCACCTCCTTGCAATGAATGTCTATGGGTCAGCTGACTCACTAAAAACAATGCCCTCCCCGTGTGGCTGATCTGTAATATTAACAGTTGTTAGGCCAAAGCTTCTCACAGCTGTAGCACGTCAGATAGAGCCTGCCTTATTTCCTGGCTGGAGGACGTCTGGCATCATCTAGCCCAGTGGTCTCCACAATGTGGCCCGGGGGGGGGGGGGGCTGGATGTGGCCCTTTGCTTGCCTCTATCTGGCCCTTGGGGCACTATTCCTCTCAAAGACAACAACGGCGGGACACTATTCCTCTCACTTCACCATTGAAGGGCACTATTCCTCCCACTGACACCAACAATGGGGCACTATTCTTTCCACTGACACCAATGATGGGACACTGATCTTTCCACTTACACCAACAATAGGACAATATTCTTTCCACTAACACTAATGATGGGACACTATTCTTTCCACTGACACCAACGATGGGACACTATTCCATCCACTTTCCACTGACACCAACGATGGGACACTATTCCTTTCACTGACACCAATAATGGGACGCTATTCTTTCCGCTGACACCAATGATGGGACACTATTCTTTCCACTGACACCAACAATGGGACACTATTCTTTTCACTGACACCAACGATGGAACACTATTATTTCCACTGACACCAACGATGGGACACCATTCATCCCACTGGCACCAACGATGGGACACTATTCATCCCACTGGCACCAACGATGGGACACTATTATTTCCACTGACACCAACGATGGGACACTATTCTTTCCACTGACACCAACGATGGGACACTATTCTTTCCACTGACACCAACGATGGGACACTATTCTTTCCACTGACACCAACGATGGGACACTATTCTTTCCACTGACACCAACGATGGGACACTTTTCTTTCCACTGACACCAACAATGGGACACTATTCTTTCCACTGACACCAACGATGGGACACTATTCTTTCCACTGACACCAACGATGGGACACTTTTCTTTCCACTGACACCAACAATGGGACACTATTCTTTCCACTGACACTATTGATGGGCACTATTTTTTTCCACTGACACCAATGATGGCATTGTTTACTTTCACTGACATTTTCTACTCCCAAATGCCACAGTCCGGCCCTCCTAAAGTCTGGAGGACAGTAACTGGCCCTTTGTTTAGAAAGTTTAGTGACCCCTGTTCTAGCCCCCCCTTTTTTTCCCCCAGCCTGACTGTGCCTAGCCTGTCCCTTTCATTCATTGGATTTCAGTTCTTTCAATAATGCAGGCTCACTATCGCATGTGGGCGTTACCCGGGGGGGGGGGGCACTGCATGCAAATACACTCCCGCAGACTGACATCCTCCCATCAAGACATTTGGATATTTGCATAACTCCTCCCAAGAGCCTTCCCTTTGTTGCAACACGGCTGAGGACTAATGGGAGGAGTGCAGAGGCGGGTGCTGTGATGTTTATTGCACGCTCTGTACAGCAACTGGTAGGCCCCTCCCACCAGCCATGTTCTACTCTTTATACCCACTTGCTGACCAGGCCTTGTCTGGTACTTTTTGATTACACACATAAATCAGTATTCTTTGCTAGAAAATTACTTAGAACCCTCAAACATAATATTTATTTATATATATATATATATATATATATATATATATATATATATATATATATATATATATATATTTTTTTTTTTTTTTTTTTTTTTTTTGTTGCCCTAGACCCTAGGGAATGAAATGATGATCGTTGCAAAATTTTATGTCACGAGGTATTTGAACAATGCCCTCCCCGTGTGGCTGATCTGTAATATTAACAGTTGTTAGGCCAAAGCTTCTCACAGCTGTAGCACGTCAGATAGAGCCTGCCTTATTTCCTGGCTGGAGGACGTCTGGCATCATCTAGCCCAGTGGTCTCCACAATGTGGCCCGGGGGGGGGGGGCTGGATGTGGCCCTTTGCTTGCCTCTATCTGGCCCTTGGGGCACTATTCCTCTCAAAGACAACAACGGCGGGACACTATTCCTCTCACTTCACCATTGAAGGGCACTATTCCTCCCACTGACACCAACAATGGGGCACTATTCTTTCCACTGACACCAATGATGGGACACTGATCTTTCCACTTACACCAACAATAGGACAATATTCTTTCCACTAACACTAATGATGGGACACTATTCTTTCCACTGACACCAACGATGGGACACTATTCCATCCACTTTCCACTGACACCAACGATGGGACACTATTCCTTTCACTGACACCAATAATGGGACGCTATTCTTTCCGCTGACACCAATGATGGGACACTATTCTTTCCACTGACACCAACAATGGGACACTATTCTTTTCACTGACACCAACGATGGAACACTATTATTTCCACTGACACCAACGATGGGACACTATTCATCCCACTGGCACCAACGATGGGACACTATTATTTCCACTGACACCAACGATGGGACACTATTCTTTCCACTGACACCAACGATGGGACACTATTCTTTCCACTGACACCAACGATGGGACACTATTCTTTCCACTGACACCAACGATGGGACACTATTCTTTCCACTGACACCAACGATGGGACACTTTTCTTTCCACTGACACCAACAATGGGACACTATTCTTTCCACTGACACCAACGATGGGACACTATTCTTTCCACTGACACCAACGATGGGACACTTTTCTTTCCACTGACACCAACAATGGGACACTATTCTTTCCACTGACACTATTGATGGGCACTATTTTTTTCCACTGACACCAATGATGGCATTGTTTACTTTCACTGACATTTTCTACTCCCAAATGCCACAGTCCGGCCCTCCTAAAGTCTGGAGGACAGTAACTGGCCCTTTGTTTAGAAAGTTTAGTGACCCCTGTTCTAGCCCCCCCTTTTTTTCCCCCAGCCTGACTGTGCCTAGCCTGTCCCTTTCATTCATTGGATTTCAGTTCTTTCAATAATGCAGGCTCACTATCGCATGTGGGCGTTACCCGGGGGGGGGGGGCACTGCATGCAAATACACTCCCGCAGACTGACATCCTCCCATCAAGACATTTGGATATTTGCATAACTCCTCCCAAGAGCCTTCCCTTTGTTGCAACACGGCTGAGGACTAATGGGAGGAGTGCAGAGGCGGGTGCTGTGATGTTTATTGCACGCTCTGTACAGCAACTGGTAGGCCCCTCCCACCAGCCATGTTCTACTCTTTATACCCACTTGCTGACCAGGCCTTGTCTGGTACTTTTTGATTACACACATAAATCAGTATTCTTTGCTAGAAAATTACTTAGAACCCTCAAACATAATATTTATTTATATATATATATATATATATATATATATATATATATATATATATATATATATATATATATATATATATTTTTTTTTTTTTTTTTTTTTTGTTGCCCTAGACCCTAGGGAATGAAATGATGATCGTTGCAAAATTTTATGTCACGAGGTATTTGAACAATGCCCTCCCCGTGTGGCTGATCTGTAATATTAACAGTTGTTAGGCCAAAGCTTCTCACAGCTGTAGCACGTCAGATAGAGCCTGCCTTATTTCCTGGCTGGAGGACGTCTGGCATCATCTAGCCCAGTGGTCTCCACAATGTGGCCCGGGGGGGGGGGGGCTGGATGTGGCCCTTTGCTTGCCTCTATCTGGCCCTTGGGGCACTATTCCTCTCAAAGACAACAACGGCGGGACACTATTCCTCTCACTTCACCATTGAAGGGCACTATTCCTCCCACTGACACCAACAATGGGGCACTATTCTTTCCACTGACACCAATGATGGGACACTGATCTTTCCACTTACACCAACAATAGGACAATATTCTTTCCACTAACACTAATGATGGGACACTATTCTTTCCACTGACACCAACGATGGGACACTATTCCATCCACTTTCCACTGACACCAACGATGGGACACTATTCCTTTCACTGACACCAATAATGGGACGCTATTCTTTCCGCTGACACCAATGATGGGACACTATTCTTTCCACTGACACCAACAATGGGACACTATTCTTTTCACTGACACCAACGATGGAACACTATTATTTCCACTGACACCAACGATGGGACACCATTCATCCCACTGGCACCAACGATGGGACACTATTCATCCCACTGGCACCAACGATGGGACACTATTATTTCCACTGACACCAACGATGGGACACTATTCTTTCCACTGACACCAACGATGGGACACTATTCTTTCCACTGACACCAACGATGGGACACTATTCTTTCCACTGACACCAACGATGGGACACTATTCTTTCCACTGACACCAACGATGGGACACTTTTCTTTCCACTGACACCAACAATGGGACACTATTCTTTCCACTGACACCAACGATGGGACACTATTCTTTCCACTGACACCAACGATGGGACACTTTTCTTTCCACTGACACCAACAATGGGACACTATTCTTTCCACTGACACTATTGATGGGCACTATTTTTTTCCACTGACACCAATGATGGCATTGTTTACTTTCACTGACATTTTCTACTCCCAAATGCCACAGTCCGGCCCTCCTAAAGTCTGGAGGACAGTAACTGGCCCTTTGTTTAGAAAGTTTAGTGACCCCTGTTCTAGCCCCCCCTTTTTTTCCCCCAGCCTGACTGTGCCTAGCCTGTCCCTTTCATTCATTGGATTTCAGTTCTTTCAATAATGCAGGCTCACTATCGCATGTGGGCGTTACCCGGGGGGGGGGGCACTGCATGCAAATACACTCCCGCAGACTGACATCCTCCCATCAAGACATTTGGATATTTGCATAACTCCTCCCAAGAGCCTTCCCTTTGTTGCAACACGGCTGAGGACTAATGGGAGGAGTGCAGAGGCGGGTGCTGTGATGTTTATTGCACGCTCTGTACAGCAACTGGTAGGCCCCTCCCACCAGCCATGTTCTACTCTTTATACCCACTTGCTGACCAGGCCTTGTCTGGTACTTTTTGATTACACACATAAATCAGTATTCTTTGCTAGAAAATTACTTAGAACCCTCAAACATAATATTTATTTATATATATATATATATATATATATATATATATATATATATATATATATATATATATATATATATATATATATATATTTTTTTTTTTTTTTTTTTTGTTGCCCTAGACCCTAGGGAATGAAATGATGATCGTTGCAAAATTTTATGTCACGAGGTATTTGAACGGTGCTTTCTTTTTGAAAAAAAAAGCACTTTAATGAATTCTAATGCAAAAAAACACAATCTATAACCCAATGTTTTGCTAAGATATAAAAGACGATGTTGCAACGAGTAAATAGATACCTAACATGTCATACTTTAAAATTGCGCACCCTCGTGGACCCTCATAACAAACTATGGTATTTAAAAATCTCCATAGGCAACGCTTTAAATTTTTTTACAGGTTACCAGTTTAAGTGAGGGGCTTCTGTTAGAATTATTGCTCTCGCTCTAACGTTTGTGGCGTACACCGTTTACACAGGGCCGTGTTTAATAATGATATAAATATTTTCTTGGGCCCTCCCGAATCCGCTTATCAACTATTTGCTGGCAGTGCAGGCTTAAGAGGCAGCTCTGGGGCCCCTACAACATTGACTGGGCCCGGGGCAGCTGCCCCCCTTTGCCCTGCGTTAAAGATGGCCCTGCATTTACATATGCGTGCGCGACCTGCGTATGCTTTTGCTTCTGCACACAAGTGCGTTCAATTTTTTTTTTTCTTTTACACTGTACCTTTTATTTATTTTTTTATTAATCACTTTTATTCCTTTTATGTAAACATCTGTTGTAATAGAAATAAGGATGACAGGTTCTCTTTATAGAAAGAGCTGGGGTCTATAAGACCCCAAATCCCTCCTCTACCTTTAACCCCTAGGCACCGACTGCCCACAAATATGCAGCCTCTTAGCGGCCGGGGCTTAGCATATTTGCGTGCATTAGCGCCGATAGAGCTGTGCCGAGAGCGTGCGTCATGAAAAGCTCCCAATCGCTACTTACGATTGGGAGTTTTTTCCAATAACATGTCTGCCGTGACAGTTAATCACATCGGTCACATGGTCACAAGTCCCACTCCGCCCCGCCTCCCGGAATGCCAAACCCCTTAAAGGGCTGTCGGGTGCTGGCACCAAGGGGTTAAAAGAAGATTTTAAAAAAAGGGATCTTTTATATATATATATATATATATATATATATATATATATATATATATATATATTAAAAAAAAATAATTGTTTACTTCTGCTCTAGACCAGAAGTGACGTCACAACGTCGCTCCGGTCCTCCAACATCACAGAGGTGATCAGAGCCAATCTGGCCTCCAGTAATCTCTATGGCCAGCCATGCTAACCATTGGATAGTTTCTCGGGCGCATCGGTAAAAACGGTAAGCCCAAAAAACACAGTCGAGGGGCAGGAGGGGGGCGTCCCCTCCTACTGCTTACGAAAACGATCTAGAGGCTAATTAGCCACTTGGACCGCTTTCACGAGAAAGCCAATCGCCAGCTGAAATAAAAAAAATACCGGGGTTATAACTGCTGTAAACCACTTGTAAACCACAATGTATATATATGTATTGTGATCGGCAGTTGCAGCAGTTTTTTTTTTTTCTTTTGAGATAAAGGTTTTACATGAATAACTAAAAGCTGATCATTAAAAGCACCCCCTGTCAGTGGTAAATGGTTTGTCTCATCCCTGTAAACAAAAAACACCTGGAGGAGAGCTTGTTATTTGGAAAAACAACAGACTTGTTGGCTGGATCACCAGATGAAAATAGAAAGAAAGAAAGCCTAAAAAAGAAAACTAATACAGCCATCACATCTAATGATTGGAAAGCTGCAATATCATTAAATGTTTGCTTCTGGGGTTAATACTTTAAGGCTTTGCATCTACTTCAAAGGGAATCTCGCAGTCTTCTTAATATGGGAATGCTCTATATATCTGGATCTACTTATCATTGAAGGTAACCTCTAACGGTGCATTTTTCATCATAGACATGGTTCGATTGTCCTAGTTTTTTTTTTTTTGACAGATCTACTCCAAAGTAAACTCAATGGGCCTTCTGACTGAAGCATGGAGGCAATTATCCGGAGAGTACAGCAATCCACTATCTGAGGCCTTGCATGAAATTGTCTCCTAAAGTCTATGTACACCCCGACAATGAACTTCTCCTATTTGCGCCCATTTGGTCTGTTAAAAATGAAATGTTGGCACAATATTTTTCCCTGAAGTAAATTTCTCAATAGCCACTAAGAATATAAATCCACCTTGTGTGCACCTCTGCAAAACCAGATATTACCTTATGAAAGTAGCAGTGACATCATCGCTGTGCTGAACACAGAACAGAGCTGTGGGAGGGGCCCAGCAGTCCCCACCCACTACATAAAATACAGGAGGGGGCAGAGACAAGACCAGTCACCCTGCACAAGGAAAGAGAGCAGCAGTTACTGGTCTTGTCTCCGCCCCCTCCTGTAGTTTTCTGCCGACAGCCTGTAGTGGGTGGAGCCTGTTGGGCCCCTCCCACATCTCTGCTCTCTTCACAGTGATATGTACAGCACAGTGATGATGTCACTGCTATTTTTACAAGTTAAAATCTGGGTTTGCAACGGGTTTTGGTGCACCCAAATCAGATTTCTATCCTTTTTGACTATTGAGGGATATACAGTGGGGACGGAAAGTATTCAGACCCCCTTAAATTTTTCACTCTTTGTTATATTGCAGCCATTTGCTAAAATCATTTAAGTTCATTTTTTTTTCCTCATTAATGTACACACAGCACCCCATATTGACAGAAAAACACAGAATTGTTGACATTTTTGCAGATTTATTAAAAAAGAAAAACTGAAATATCACATGGTCCTAAGTATTCAGACCCTTTGCTGTGACACTCATATATTTAACTCAGGTGCTGTCCATTTCTTCTGATCATCCTTGAGATGGTTCTACACCTTCATTTGAGTCCAGCTGTGTTTGATTATACTGATTGGACTTGATTTGGAAAGCCACACACCTGTCTATATAAGACCTTACAGCTCACAGTGCATGTCAGAGCAAATGAGAATCATGAGGTCAAAGGAACTGCCTGACGAGCTCAGAGACAGAATTGTGGCAAGGCACAGATCTGGCCAAGGTTACTAAAAAAATTCTGCTGCACTTAAGGTTCCTAAGAGCCTTCATAATCCTTAAATGGAAGACGTTTGGGACGACCAGAACCCTTCCTAGAGCTGGCCGTCCGGCTAAACTGAGCTATCGGGGGAGAAGAGCCTTGGTGAGAGAGGTAAAGAAGAACCCAAAGATCACTGTGGCTGAGCTCCAGAGATGCAGTCAGGAGATGGGAGAAAGTTGTAGAAAGTCAACCATCACTGCAGCCCTCCACCAGTCGGGGCTTTATGGCAGAGTGAATAAACAGGAGAGAATTAATGAATCAGACACTTTGCTTTAATTACATGTGGCTATAGACAGATGGGGATGATACCCAGAAGAGATCTGCCTAGAGGTGCTGGTACTTGCTAACACCCTACTCAGAAGATCATGGGTGGGTGTGTTCCTCTGAATTAGAGAGCATATCAAAAACAAAGGGGTGGAAGGCAAAAAGAATTCTTCAGTGAGGAACCAGCAAGTTTAGCAAAAATATAGATGTTTATTATAGAAAAAATAATAATACCACATATACACCAGATAGTGTCAACAGAAAATTGACTGTGAGTAAACCAATAACCACCACTAACAATAAAATAGACAACGTTGTCTAAAAACAAAGAACAACATACAGATGGCCACCACTACACATACAATCACATCTAGTTGGCTAGCTGGACTTGCATCGTCTCATGTATGGTGTCTCTAGATAGAGATTGGAAGCCAGTGGGTGACGGTATGCAGCCGTAAATAGGGGGATTCCGCTGTGCACACTGCCGATGGCAGACTTGGGTGTGACTATGATTATGAATGCAGACCACAGAGGTTGCTGATGATAGCACTTGCAGATGGATACTCAGCCACAGCTGATAACATGCGTGAGCGGCTGTGTAGGTACTAGGCAGAGGTGCAGGAGGGGGTGTGTGCCTGTGTAACTTTTGATGTATAAAGACAGCGTGTGAGCTGGAAATAATGATACGATCTCACCAGACCATAGACATCCGGATACATCAGGCAAGTTGGACACTCCGATCCTCCTCAAGTTATATAAAGCAGCCGGATCATCCTCTGGTCAATTCGGAGTAGCTGGTAAGTCCGTGTGGATAGATGCCCACCAGGATAGTGGAAATGGGGGGACGTGGTGGCGTACCGCCTGTATGCGGTGTAAGGCCACAGTTACTTCCGGGTTCCGTGCTGTAGGGCTTTCAACAGGCTTTCGGCAGGGCTTGAGCGGCTTCAGCGGAGTAGCGAATCAGATCCCAAGGGCTGGTGGGTGGGTCTGTATGGGTACTACGTCGAACGTGATGGCGTCATGCTGACGCGTTTCATCCGTCAAGGATTTCTTCAGAGCATGCGCAGTGGTTGCAGTAGGCGGCTTATATAGCGATTCCAATTGAAGACGTGAGTACGTCAACTAACCGTTGTCTAGGCAACTGCGCAACGAATAGACGGCCATTCAAATCAAAAGACAACAACAGATAATAATAGATTGGGCCCGTCCGTGGGTGCAGTACCCCCATCGGGGATGGCAGGGATAATAAAATGGACTGGGAAGGTGAAGGGGGGGATAGAGGTGGGGGTAAGGGGGGTTTTTTGAAAAGGGGAGAGAGCATAGTTTGGTTAACTAAATGTTAGAATGGGCAGGGCAGGGGCAGAAAGGTATGAGGAGTCTCCCCCGGCAACTATGATGTGAGGAATACTGATAAGTTGCACTCGTTGTTTAACCCATGTGGGGACATACTGTCAAGGGTGTATATCCACATTTTTTCTTTCTGGCAGAGAATCCTGTCGAAGTCACCCCTTTTAAGGGGGAGATTTAACTTGTAGATACCCTTGACAGTAAGTCCCGTGGGGTCCCCACCGTGATGGTTAAGGAAGTGTAGGGGGATAGGACGCTCGTCATCCTTACTAAGGATGCTCTGTACGTGTTCACTGATTCTGATCCTGAGTTTCCTTTTAGTTTTCCCCACATATTTTTTGCCACATGGGCATGTGAGCATATAGACCACTCGTGTGGTATTACAGTTGATAAAGTTGTAAATTTTAAACTGTTTCTCACCATCAGAACCAGTGAACACGTCAGTGCGCTCCACATACTTGCATATACTGCATCTGCCGCATTTGAACATGCCCTTTAGAGGTGGAAGTTGTGTGAGCCAGTTTTGACTATGTGACCTAAGGTATTCAGAATGAATCAGGTGGTCCCTGAGGTTCCGAGAACGTCGGGCGGTGAGGAGAGGGCGTTCGCCTACTATTTCACCAAGCACAGGAGAGCCTGAAAGAATATGCCAGTGGTTACCAAGGATGGTCCTGATTTGTTTCCATTGGGAACCATATTTGGTAATGATCCTGGGGGGCCCATAGCTATCTTTAGAGGCCTTGGGCTTTTTAGCAAGAAGTTGCTGTCGATCAGTCTGAACAGCTCTTTTCTTAGCTGTTCTGATAGACCCATGAGAATAACCCCTATCTCGGAATCTACCATATAGGTCCCTGGCTTCTATGTCGAAGTCCTGTTGTGTGGAACAGTTTCTGCGAATACGGAGAAACTGACCCACAGGTATACCTCTGATCAGCGATCTGGGATGGTCACTTGTTGCCTGGAGGAGCGTATTCGCTGCCGTGGGTTTTCTGTACGTTTTGGTACTAATCCTCCCGTTGTTGGCAGTAAGGGTGAGATCCAGGAAAGGGAGGGTATGCTGGTGGGCTGTATAGGTAAGCCTGATGTTCCGGTCGTTGGTGTTAAGTTCATCCATGAACAACACCAGTTCCTGTTCTGTACCCCCCCAGATCATAAGTACATCATCGATGTACCTCAGCCAGAGGCGACTATGGCTGAGGTACATCGATGAATGGTAGACACACTCCTCCTCCCACATGCCAAGGTGGAGGCATGCATAGGAGGGAGCCCATGGTGCCCCCATTGAGGTGCCTCTGATTTGTCGGTAGTAAGTCCCCATGAACTGGAAGCAATTATGCTCCAATAAGAATTTGAGTATATCACAGATGAACTCATTTTGATGTCCGAGATCTGGAAATTTCTTTTCAAGAAAGAATTGGATTGCCTTCAGTCCCCAAGCATGGGGAATTGATGTGTATAAGGATTCGACATCGACACCAACCAAAAGGGATCCCTCCGGTAGGACCACGTTCTCTAGATGGGATAATACATGCCCAGTGTCTTGCACATAGGAGGGCAGGTCAATTACCAATTCTTTGATTAATGCATCAATGAATTTACCCGTTTTTTCGAGGGGACCATTCATTGCAGACACAATGGGCCTACCGGGGGGATTGGTTAGGGACTTATGGAGCTTCGGTATGATATAAAAGGTGGGTATGTTAAACTGAGACACCTTGAGAAAATTAAACTCCTTTTTGTTAATCAATTTTTCCTCCAATGCTAGACTCAGCTGATAATTCAGTTCATTGATAATGTCGGGAAAGGGGTTTATATCAAGTTTGTGATAGGTAAGTTTGTCACTTAAGAGTCTAAGTCCTTCATTTTCATATTGATCCTCAGTGAGGAGGACCAGGTTACCCCCCTTGTCACTGCCCTTAATTACAATACCGGGGGTCTCCTCTAGTTCTTTTAGGGCCTTTCTCTCATCTCTGGTAAGGTTATCTATACCCTTATATTTCCAATTGACCTTGGATAGGTCTCTTTTAACCTGTGCCAGGAAAAATTCAATGGCCTTATGTTTGGACAACGGGGGCATTTTGTCTGATTTGATGGATAGGTTAGCCGGGCGGGTCAGGACAGCCTGCACAGGGGGTATCTCAGAGTCAGAGTCCTCATTTTCTAGTAAAAGTGAAACAAGTGCATCCAAAGCCTCCCTTTCCTCTTTATTCTGAGTGTCCTGATTGATTTCGGTGTGTTTAGATATATGCCAGTATCTAAAGAGGACTTTCCTTAGATAGAGGGAGATGTCCTTATATACTTCAAACTCATTCATCCCTGATTTAGGGGAGAAAGAGAGGCCCCTACTAAGCAGGGAGAGGTGATGTTTGTTCAGGGGGAAATTGGTGAGATTAACTACCTTCATATCTGTGGAGGAATCCACTGATAATTTCTGAGTGCCTATGTCCTGTATGTTTTCTTCCTCACCTGTCTTTGACTTTTGCGAATCTCCCTTTGTCTTCCTTGATGACCTGGGGGTGAGTCTGGGGGTATTTTCCCTTTTCCTATTGCTTTGTTCTTCCCTGTGGTAATTGGGGGGTTGTCTATCGGTGACTGGTCCCTCTCTAAAAAAGTCACCGAGAGGTCTCTACGTTCGCTGTCACTGTCCGTCGAGGAATATTGTTTACGGGTGGCCTTGGTATTGGCTGAGCTGTTACTCCTTCCTCTATTTTTTCGCGAGCGGCTCCTTCCTTTATGGATTGTGGGATCAAACAGATCACCACTTTCAAGATCAAGTAAATTTTGTTTAAATTTTTCTTGTTTGTGGGTTTTTAGGTTTCTCTGGGTTTTCTCTACCTCTTTTTTAAGGAGCTCATTATGTTTTTCAAATGAGGGGTCTGTTTTAAAGGGTTCGAGTAAACTGACACTATTATCTATCTCAGTTTGAATTTCCGCAAGTTGAGCCTGTTCCTCATCAACAATCAACTGCATAATTTCCAGACCTCGCCTTATGCAGCTGGCCTTCCATGCCTGTATGAAGCGTGGTGTGTGAAGATGTCTGGCTGGGGTCACCCGTTCTCTCAGACCTCTGGGGACAATTCCGTTTTCAATGTGGGATTTTAATGATGAAATGTCCCACTTCCTATTCAGGAATTTAATTGTTAGTTTTTTATGGTTCCTGAATAGGGTCTGGAGAGAATCCTCACAAGAGTTTGAAGCCGATTGTTGAGAGGAAAAGGCAGACTGGATTTCTCGATCAATATCCTCATCAAGAAGATAAGCCATATCATGGAGAGGAAAAATTTAGATAACCAAGTGTGGGGGGGGGGGAGAGAGGGGGGGGGGGGAAGAAAGGAAAAAAGGGGGTGGAATGCACCCAAGGACGGGCCCGCTGGTAAAAAGTGTGTGGTCAGGGTGCAGTCTGGTGTGCGTGGTAGCAAAGTGAGGTTCATAAAGGAAGGGAAGTATGATCCCACAAGGCAAATATGAATAAACAGGAGAGAATTAATGAATCAGACACTTTGCTTTAATTACATGTGGCTATAGACAGATGGGGATGATACCCAGAAGAGATCTGCCTAGAGGTGCTGGTACTTGCTAACACCCTACTCAGAAGATCATGGGTGGGTGTGTTCCTCTGAATTAGAGAGCATATCAAAAACAAAGGGGTGGAAGGCAAAAAGAATTCTTCAGTGAGGAACCAGCAAGTTTAGCAAAAATATAGATGTTTATTATAGAAAAAATAATAATACCACATATACACCAGATAGTGTCAACAGAAAATTGACTGTGAGTAAACCAATAACCACCACTAACAATAAAATAGACAACGTTGTCTAAAAACAAAGAACAACATACAGATGGCCACCACTACACATACAATCACATCTAGTTGGCTAGCTGGACTTGCATCGTCTCATGTATGGTGTCTCTAGATAGAGATTGGAAGCCAGTGGGTGACGGTATGCAGCCGTAAATAGGGGGATTCCGCTGTGCACACTGCCGATGGCAGACTTGGGTGTGACTATGATTATGAATGCAGACCACAGAGGTTGCTGATGATAGCACTTGCAGATGGATACTCAGCCACAGCTGATAACATGCGTGAGCGGCTGTGTAGGTACTAGGCAGAGGTGCAGGAGGGGTGTGTGCCTGTGTAACTTTTGATGTATAAAGACAGCGTGTGAGCTGGAAATAATGATACGATCTCACCAGACCATAGACATCCGGATACATCAGGCAAGTTGGACACTCCGATCCTCCTCAAGTGGCAGAGTGGCCTGACGGAAGCCTCTCCTCAGTGCAAGACACATGAAAACCCGCATGGAGTTTGCTAAAAAACACCTGAAGGACTCCAAGATGGTGAGAAATAAGATTCTCTGGTCAGATGAGACCAAGAAAGAACTTTTTGTCCTTAATTCTAAGCGGTATGTGTGGAGAAAACCGGGCACTGCTCATCACCTGTCCAATACAGTCCCAACAGTGAAGCATGGTGGTGGCAGCATCATGCTGTGGGGGTGTTTTTCAGCTGCAGGGACAGGACGACTGGTTGCAATCGAGGGAAAGATGAATGCGGCCAAGTACAGGGATATCCTGGACGAAAACCTTCTCCAGAGTACTCAGGACCTCAGACTGGGCCGAAGATTTACCTTCCAACAAGACAATGACCCTAAGCACACAGCTAAAATAACGAAGGAGTGGCTTCACAACAACTCCGTGACTGTTCTTGAATGGCCCAGCCAGAGCCCTGACTATAACCCAATTGAGCATCTCTGGAGAGACCTAAAATGGCCGTCCACCAACGTTTACCATCCAACCTGACAGAACTGGAGAGGCTCTGCAAGGAGAAATGGCAGAGGATCCCCAAATCCAGGTGTGAAAAACTTGTTGCTTCTTTCCCAAAAAGACTCATGGCTGTATTAGATCAAAAGGGGGCTTCTACTAAATACTGAGCAAAGGGTCTGAATACTTAGGACCATGTGATATTTCAGTTTTTCTTTTTTAATTAATCTGCAAAAATGTCAACAATTCTGTGTTTTTCTGTCAATATGGGGTGCTGTGTGTACATTAATGAGGAAAAAATGAACTTAAATGATTTTAGCAAATGGCTGCAATATAACAAACAGTGAAAAATTTAAGGGGGGTCTGAATACTTTCTGTCCCCACTGTGTGTGTATATATACATATATATATATATATATATATATATATATATATATATATATATATATATATATATATATATATATATATATACTGTATATATATATATATATATTTTTTTTTCTGTTATTTTTCAGCCTGTGTTTGTGTTATTTATTGTATTTTAATAGTATGGATGGTTTATTAGAGTATAGTTTTAATTTGTTTTATTTAGTACTAATTGCTGTTATTGGTAATTGTATTGTGTCTTGTTCTGTTCATTATTGTGATCATGTGTTGCCTTTGTTGAATGTAACTGTATCAATATAATTTCCCTTTGGGATTAAGGCTACTTTCACACTGAGGCACTTTGCAGGCGCTAAAGTGCTAAAAATAGCGCCTGCAAAGCGCCCTGAAAGAGCCGCTCAATCCACTCCAATGTAAAAGCCCTCGGTGAGCTTTCAGGACGGTCAAAAAAGTCCTGCAAGCCGCATCTTTGGAGTGCTGTAGGAGCGGTGTATTCACCCCTCCTAAAGCGCCCCTTCCCATTGAAAACAATGGGGCAGCGCTGCAAACCCGCTGGCAAAGTGCTGCTGCGGCGGCGCTTTGAGGGCGGTTTTAACCCTTTTTCGACCGCTAGTGGCCGAATAGCGCCGCTAAAACGACGGTAAAGCGGGGCTATATAGCCCCGCTTTACCGCCGGCGCCCGCCCGCCTCAATGTGAAAGCAGCCTTATAAAGGACTCTGAATACATATATATAGTACCGTGCAAAAGTCTTAGACAGGTGTGAACAAATGCTGTAAATGAAGAATGCTTTCAGAAATAGAAGTGTTTTTGTTTTTTTTAGCAATTAACAAAATTGAAAGTAAATGAACAGAAGAGAAATCCAAATCAAATCAACATTTGGTGTGACCGCCCTTTACCTTCAAACCAGCATCAATTTTTCTAGGTACACTTGCTCACAGTTTTTAAAGCAACTCGGCAGGTAGGTTGTTCCAACCATCTTGGAGAACTAAGCACAGGACTTCTGTAGATGTAGACTGCCTGACATCCTTCTGTCTCTTCATGTATTCCCAGACAGATCCGATGATGCTGAGATCAGGTCTCTGTGGGGGCCAAACCATCACTCCCAGGACTCCTTGTCTTTACTCTGAAGATAGTTCCTAATGACATTGGCTGTGTGTTTGAGGTGGTTGTCCTGCTGCCAAAAATTTTTGGGACCAATCACACTCCTCCCTCTCTGATGGTATGGGATGATGGATAAGTATCTGCCTGTATTTCTTAGCATTGAGGACACCATTGATCCTGACCAAATCTCCATTTGCATACATGCAGCCCCAAACTTACAAGGAACCTCCACCATGCTTCACAGTTGGCTGCAGGCACTCATTATTGTACCGCTCTCCAGCGCTCCCATAACAAACTGCCTCCTGCTATAGCCAAATATTTCACATTGGGACTCATCAGCCCGGAGCACCTGCTGCCATTTTTCTGCACCCCAGTTCCTATGTTTTCATGCATAGTTGAGTTGCTTATCCTTGTTTCCATGTCAGAGGTTTGACTTTTTGGCAATTCTTCCATGAAGACCACTTTTGGCCAGACCTCTCTGGACAGTAGATGGGTGTACCTGGGTCCCACTGGTTTCCATCAGTTCTGTGCTGATGGCCCTGCTGGATAGCTTCTGATGTTGAAGTGAAGTAAGCATGATGTGTTTTTTCTCTGCTGCATTAAGTTTCTTTGGCCAACCACTGTGCCTACGCTCCTCAAAGTTGCCCAATCAATGGTGTCCTCAATGCTGAGAAATACAGGCAGATACTTATCCATCATGCCATACCGTCAGGAAGGCCTGTGATTGGCCCCAAATTTTTTTCTGCCGCAGGACAACCACCCCAAATATACAGTCAATGTCATTAAGATCTATCTTCAGCATAAAGAAGAACAAGGAGCACTGGAAGTGATGGTTTGGCCCCCACAGAGCCCTGATCTCATCATCATGGAGTCTGTCTGGGATTACATGAAGAGACAGAAGGATTTGAGGCAGCCGATATCCACAGAGGATCTGTGCTTAGTTCTCCAAGATGTTTGGAACAACCTACCTGCTGAGTTCCTTCAAAAGCTGTGTGCAAGTGTACCTAGAAGAATTGACGCTGGTTTGAAGGCAAAGGGCGGTCACACCAAATATTGATTTGATTTGTATTTTTCTTCTGCTCACTCACTTTGCATTTTGTAAATTGATAAAAATAGACAATTAAAATATATATTTCTGAAGGGACTCTTACGTTACAGCATTTCTTCACACCTGCCTAAAACCTTTGCACAGTACTGTACATACACTATATTGTCAAAAGTATTGAGACACCTGCCTTTACATGAACTTTAATGGCATCCAGTGGCAGCTGGTGCTCAAAATTTTTTTTTTGGGGGGGGGGGGGGGGGCGCAAAAAAACTTGAAAAATTCTGAAAAAAAACCAAACATCAATTGCAGCCTCACTGTGCCCATCAAATGCAGCCACTGTGCCCATCAAATGCAGCCACTGTGCCCATCAAATGCAGCCACTGTGCCATCAAACGCCGCCACTGTGCCCATCAAATGCTGCCAGTGTGCCCATCAAATGCCGCCACTGTGCCTATCAAATGCTGCCAGTGTGCCCATCAAATGCTGCCACTGTGCCCATCAAATGCTGCCAGTGTGCCCATCAAATGCTGCCACTGTGCCCATCAAATGCTGCCAGTGTGCCCATCAAATGCTGCCACTGTGCCCATAAAACGCTGCCAGTGTGCCCATCAAATGCTGCCACTGTGCCCATCAAATGCTGCCAGTGTGCCTATCAAATGCTGCCAGTGTGACCCCCCCGCCCGCTCGCCATCTGCCCGGCACTTGCCCTGTCTCGGTGGGGCAGTGGGTGACGGCGACGAGCGGAGTCCTTCATGCGTCTCCTCCCACCCTGATCTCATGTCCTGTCCTCCTGATAGGGGTCCAATAGCAGGGCCTGATGTTTCAGCCAATCAGGTGACGGGTAACAGACCCGAGTACCTGATTGGTGGAGAGGCGGTTTAGTGTTAGTACAGCGAATATTCACCTATTTTGATGCCTATTAGAGCCTATGGCTCTATTTAGGTGCTTCAATAACACCCACCGCCGCTGTAATTCAGGCGCCCATTGCCCGAAAAGGGGCCGGGCGTCTGAGTAGGGGGTGGCAGCGGCGGCCATGGGTTCAATATTGGGTTGGCCCACCCTTTGCAGCTATAACAGCTTCAACTCTTCTGGGAAGGCTGTCCACAAGGTTTAGGAGGGTGTCTATGGGAATGTTTGACCATTCTTCCAGAAGAGCATTTGTGAGGTCAGGCACTGATGTTGGAAGAGAAGGCCTGGCTCCCAGTCTCCGCTCTAATTCATCCTAAAGTTGTTCTATCGGGTTTAGGTCAGAACAAGTTCCTCCACCCCAAACTCACTCATCCATGTCTTTATGGACCTTGCTTTGTGCACTGGTCCAAATCATTTGGTGGAGGGGGGATTATGGTGTGGGTTTGTTTTTCAGGGGTTGGGCTTGGCCCCTTAGTTCCAGTGAAGGCAACTCTTAAGGCGTCAGCATACCAAGACATTTTGGACAATTTCATGCTCCCAACTTTGTGGGAACAGTTTAGAGATTGCCCCTTCCTGTTCCAACATGACTGCCCACCAGTGCACAAAGCAAGGTCCATAAAGACAAGGATGAGCGAGTTTGGGGAGGAGGAACTTGACTGATCTGCACAAAGTCCTGACCTCAACCCGATAGAACACCTTTGGGATGAATTAGAGTGGAGACTGTGAGCCAGGCCTTCTTGTCCAACATCAGTGCCTGACTTCACAAATGCACTTCTAGAAGAATGGTCAAACATCCCCATAGACACACTCCTAAACCTTGTTGACAGCCTTCCCAGAAAAGTTGTAATAGTAGCAAAGGGTGGGTCAACTCAATATTGAACCCTACAGATTAAGACTGGGATGCCATCAAAGTTCATGTGCGTGTAAAGGCAGGTGTCCCAATACTTTTGACAATATAGGGTATACACTATGTCACAAAAGTGAGTACACCCCTCACATTTTTGTAAATATTTTATATCTTTTCATGTGACAACACTGAAGAAATGACACTTTGCTACAATGTAAAGTAGTGAGTGTACAGCTTGTATAACAGTGTAAATTTGCTGTCCCCTCAAAATAACTCAACACACAGCCATTAATGTCTAAACCGCTGGCAACAAAAGTAAGTACACCTCTAAGTGAAAATGTCCAAATTGGGCTCAATTAGCCATTTTCCCTCCCTGGTGTCATGTGACTTGTAGTGTTACAAGGTCTCAGGTGTGAATGGAGAGCAGATGTGCTAAATTTGGTGTTATCGCTCTCACTCTCTCATACTGGTCACTGGAAGTTCAACATGGCACCTCATGTAAATAATTCTCTGAGGATCTGAAAAAAAGAATTGTTGCTCTACATAAAGATGGCCTAGGCTATAAGAAGATTGTCAAGACCCTGAAACTGAGCTGCAGCACGGCGGCCAAGACCATACAGCAATTTAACAGGACAGGTTCCACTCAGAACAGGCCCCGCCATGGTTGACCAAAGAAGTTGAGTGCACGTGCTCAGTGTCATATCCAGAGGTTGTCTTTGGGAAATAGTTGTATGAGTGCTGCCAGCATTGCTGTAGAGGTTGGAGGGGTGGGGGGTCAGCCTGTCAGTGCTCAGACCATACGCCGCACACTGCATCAAATTGGTCTGCATGTCGTCCCAGAAGGAAGCGTCTTCTAAAGATGATGCAAAAGAAAGCCCGCAAACAGTTTGCTGAAGACAAGCAGACAAAGGACATGGATTACTGGAACCATGTCCTGTGGTCTGATGAGACCAAGATAAACTTATTTGGTTCAGATGGTGTCAAGCGTGTGTGGCGGCAACCAGGTGAGGAGTACAAAGACAAGTGTTTTTTGCCTACAGTCAAGCATGGTGGTGGGAGTGTCATGGTCTGGGGTTGCATGAGTGCTGCCGGCACTGGGGAGCTACAGTTCATTGAGGGAACCATGAAAGCCAACATGTACTGTGACATACTGAAGCAGAGCATGATCCCCTCCCTTCGGAGACTGGGCCGCAGGGCAGTATTCCAACATGATAACGACCACAAACACACCTCCAAGACGACCACTGCCTTGCTAAAGAAGCTGAGGGTAAAGGTGATGGACTGGCCAAGCATGTCTCCAGACCTAAACCCTATTGAGCACTTGTGGGGCATCCTCAAATGGAAGGTGGAGGAGCGCAAGGTCTCTAACATCCACCAGCTCTGTGATGTCGTCATGGAGGAGGGGAAGAGGATTCCAGTGACAACCTGTGAAGCTCTGGTGACCTCCATGCCCAAGAGGGTTAAGGCAGTGCTGGAAAATAATGGTGGCCACACAAAATATTGACACTTTGGGCCCAATTTGGAGATTTTCACTTAGGGGTGTACTCACTTTTGTTGCCAGCGGTTTACATTGTAGCAAAGTGTAGTTTCTTCAGTGTTGTCACAACAAAAGATATAATAAAATATTTACAAAAATGTGAAGGATGTACTCACTTTTGTGAGATACTGTATATATATATATATACTGTATATATTATTTAGCACAAAACCACTGGAGCAACTCCAAAATAACAGAGTAGACTCCAAATATGGACTGCTGCCCCCGGGAGGCCGTACACTTTGATTACAGCCTACGGTGGAGCATCTGTCTTTATTTTTAAAGCCAAAATTGGTTTCTAAGAATTTCATACCCCTGGGATTCTTCTTTTATTTGGACACCCCCCCCCCTTCCCCCGCCCCGAGAGATCTGTAACTCAACCTCATCTTTTATATTAGCGCTGTCCTGGTGTGATATCTTTACGTTGGCCTGGCTTTGATAACGCGGTCCCCGGTGATCTGCGTCGCCCAAGGCTCTTACATGGCGTTAATATCCATTTAACATGCAATCACCGGCCGTCCTTTTGCTGCAGTTTAGTGAATCTGCCCGCAGAAGTCATTATTCAGCTCCTTTCCCAGCCAGTCAGCAAATCTTTATTTTATTGAATGTTAGTTCAGAAATTTACCGTTTGGAATGCTGGAAAATCGTTGTGGGATGAAAAATTATAATAGCGCTCGACCGGTGCGCATTTCCAAACGTGTCATGATTTTACTCGCCGGGATAAATGGCAGCGAGACTGGTAAATACTGAAACGCATTAAAACGTACTCGTCGCCCGAAGATGGAGGCTGCGCCCTCGCGGGTTTAAGGTGGAGCTGTCCGTGCCGCCCATGGCATTATTATTATCATTAATTATACAGACTAATTAAATGTCTATCTATCTTTAATGTGCTGTTAAATACCAACTCCGCCCGGAATTGATTTTACCATTTCAGTTATAGCAAGAAAGAAAATATGATGTGTTCGCCATAATGTCTGCTCTACCAGCATTTTGGGTACAGTATAAGGGGGGCAAGGTTTTAGAAATGTATGAGGGGAACCTATAGGGAGTGTATAGTCACTCTTAGGATTTAGAGTAGGTTTCAGTTAAAGCAGGACTCTATTATTTACTGTAGGTGGTATTAAAGCGGTATTAAACTCAAAGCAAACATTTATTATATTGTAGCTTACCAATTCTTACATGTGGCAGCTGCATTCGTTTTCTTTTTTAGGCTTTCTTTCCTCTGTTTTCATCTGGTGATCTAGCCAGCAAGTCTGTGGTTTTTCAGAAGCTCAAGCTCTCCAGCAGAATGTATCAGTTTACATGGATGAGACAAACCACTTAACACTGGCAGGGGTGATTAAAATGATCAGCTTTTATTTATTGCTGCAAAAACTTTATCCCAAAAGGGGAAAAAAAAAACGTTGCTGTAACTAGTTACAAAGTTTGATCTGGAATGTGGCTTCAATGTATTATTTTATTCAAATCTGCTAATACATTTAACTCTGCCCCCCCCCCCCCCTTTAGACTGACAATGCTGCTGTCTGCTGTGCCTCCAGTGCTCCTTTATTTAAAGTGGCGTCTCACTAATACAGAAGGTGTGTTTCTGTGACTCATGTTGTTAGCAGAGGAAGGAAGCAGCAGAAAGAAGTTACACTTAGTGCTCTGAATTGAGACAAGTACACATAATAGAGCACATGTGTTAAACACAAGGCCGAATTCTTTTTTTACATTGTGAAAGATAATGTTACGCCGAGTAAATTGATACCCAACATGTCACGCTTCAAAATTGCGCCCGCTCGTGGAATGGCGACAAACTTTTACCCTCAAAAATCTCCATAGTTGACGTTTATAAAATTCTACAGGTTGCATGTTTTGAGTTACAGAAGAGGTCGCTCTAACGAACGCGGCGATACCTCACATGTGTGGTTTGACCACCGTTTTCATATGTGGGTTCTACTCACGTATGCGTTTGCTTCTGCACGCGAGCTCGGCAGCATGGGGCACGTTTAAAAATTGTATTTTATTTTTTCTTATTTATTTTACTTTTTATTTTTTATTTTTACACTGTTCTTTTAAAAAAAAATGGTGTCACTTTTATTCCTATTACAAGGAATGTAAACATCCCTTGTAATAGAAAAAAAGCATGACAGGACCTCTTAAATATGAGATCTGGGGTCAAAAAGACCTCAGCTGTCATATTTACACTAAAGTGCAATAATAAAAAAATAATTAAATGTCATTTGAGAAAAAAAAGAAAACAATTTCCCTTTAAGAACTATGGGTGGAAGTGACGTTTTGACGTCGCTTCCGCCCTGCAATAATATGGAGACGGGAGGGGGCCATCTTCCCCTCACTCGTCTCCATGCCTGACAGGACACAGGACCCGGTCGCCGGATCTGCCGGTAGCGACGGAGGGCACCGGAGCGTGGCGGGAGGAGGGGCCCTCTCCCGCCGCCGATAAAAGTGATCTTGCGACGAATCCCCCACAGAGACCACTTTTATCTGAAAGCGGACCGCCCGCTGAAGAAGAGGATACCGGGGTTATGGCAGCTAGCTGCTGCCATACCAATGATATCCCTCTTCAAAATAGCGACGTAAAACGACGGCGGGCGGTCCGTAAGTGGTTAAGGTAGCTGCGCTCAGCCTCAAGAATGCATGTGTGTAAGTAGGAGAATTTTGAGCATGCACAAATGCATCAACTGTACACTTTGAGGACTCTTTTCTAGCTTGCTGAGCTACACAAAAATGGGGGTCAGTGGGAATAATTCCTCAGTGAGAGTTATGTGAAATACAAGAGAGACATTTGTTTGGAATTGCAGAGCACATGGGAGAAGGGCCCTTTTAGAATAATGGTCAATGGAGATGGATCCCTTTAGATTGGTGGTCAGTGGGGGAAGGACCACCCTACATTGGTGATCACTGGTAAGGGGACGCCTCTGGTGATCACCAACTGTTGATCAGTGGGAGAAGAGCCACAATTTGCACTGGGGGTGTGCAAGAAGAATGCCACTTACATTGGTGATCAATGGGAATGCTTCCTCAGTGAGAGCTACTTGAAATGCAAGAGAGACGTTCGTTTGGCATTGCAGAATACATGGAGAAGGGCCCCTTTAGACATTTGATTGGTAGACAGCGGGAGAAGATTGGTAGTCAGTGGATCCTTCTCCCACTGACTACCAATTGGTAGATTAGTAGTCAGTGGGAGAAGGATCCACCTACCTTGGTGATCACTGGTAAGATGGCGACGCTGGTGATCTCCAACTGGTGGTCAGTGGGAGAGGAGCTATACTGCATTGGTGGTGTGCAGGAAGAATGCCACTTACATTGGTGGTCAGCGAGAATAATTCCTCCCTTATAGATGGCCAAAAAGATCATTGGTGTCATTGGTTACCGATTTTAGAGAAGAGAATTCTCATTCCTCAAGGAACCCCTAGCAACTTTTGGAAGAACCCTAGGGTTCCACGAAACCCTGGCTGAGAAAGGGTGCTATAGAGTATAAGACGTTCTGCATGGGACTAGAAGGAAAAGACAAGGGACAAGTGCTCTGCATAGCGATAAGTACAGGAACATTGTATGCACAAAGGAATTGTGTTTGTTTAATACCACCATTGAGGCAAAGAGTTGAGGAGAGACCTTGCATTATGGAAAAAAAAAATTGCGATTCTGCTGGTGCAATTCTACCGTATGCATAATGGTACTAATAGACTAAGAAGTCTCCATTTGGGGGTTCTGAAAAAGTATATCAGTGCTTTAAATGATCCGCAATGGTGGTGGAGCATGAAAGAGAATGCCGTATGACCCTGTAGTATGTGGGAAGGTCCTGTTCAACCCAACCACACAAATTATTTATTTGTTCTCCAGGCTCTCAATGAGAGCTCTTTGAAATGCAAGCGAGTGAGAGACTTTTGTTGGGAATAGCAGAGCACACTGATTATTGTCATATGCTATAGTGGATGATTACCGCATAGTGTGGCACAGGGTGAGCATAACAGTTTTGAAATAGCTACATGCATTATGTGAGCAATGAAAGCCTTGGAAAAGGATGTGAAGGTGACAATTTAAATGGGCTGTAATAACACATACTGTACTGTATATGGGTGTCAAACAGTCATTAGTACCATCTTGTGCTCCACAACGTTCAAGCATATGCTTGCAGACACAGAAATAGGTAAATAAGCAAATATAGCAAAGAAGGATTTGTGAGGTCCAATAATGACTGAGAGAAGGAAAAGGGATACATCATTTAACCTGGCCATTCTCAACCTTTTTACCCCTGAGGAACCCTTGAAATAATTTTCAGGTTCTGGACAAACTCTGATAAAACCAATTCATTGGGGGTCAGTGGGGAAAAAAGTCTATTACATTGGTCAGCAGTGGGAAGAATGCGCCCCTAAGGCTCGATTCACACAGGGGCAACACGACCTCAGCGCGACTTTGCACGGCGACTTCAACGCGGCTTCAACGCGACTTCAGTGCGACTTTAATCAATTTACAACGCGACTTCAAGTCGCCTCCAGGACAGGCGACTTTGGCTGTGGCCAATCACAAAATAATCAGCTCTCTGGGAGGGAGGGGTTTGCCTGGGCAAACTAATTTTTTTAACTGTAAAGTCGCTTCAGTTTAGATGGAGATCCGACTTGGAGGCGACTTCCATTGATTTCTATGGTACAAGTCGCCTAGAAGTCGGATCCAAGTAGTACAGGGAGTACGCTCTGAAGTCGGAGCGACTTCAGCAGTGTCAATTAAGACGCTCTGATTCCCTGTAATGTTAATCTCTTCTTGGGGTGACTTGGGGCGAATTGAGGGCTTACAAGTCGGATCCCAAGTCGTCCTAGTGTGAACCGACCCTTATAGTTGGCTAAAAGGATCATTGATGTCATGGTGGTAACTCTGCAAAGTGCCTGGAACTATGTGCAGGTACCATCAAATGGGAGGCCAATCAGACACAGCTTTAGGAACATCTAGCAATATTTGGAGGAACCCTAGCGATCCAAAGAACCCTGGTTGAGGGTGGCTGCTATAACCTCATATCTTGCCGTAATTAGTCACATTCAGCTGGACTTGTTCTGTAATGCTGAGGATGTTTCATAGCTTCTCCAAACCACATCTTAAAGAACTATAGGCAAAACTTTTTTCTGGTGCCTCCATGGCAGCATACATGTGATAGTAGCCCTGCCACAGGACAAGTACATAGCTATAAAGAGTTAACACCCACACAACAGCCCATTCTTATTTTATTTATTTATTTCAGGTACTTATATAGCGCCGTCAACTTACGCAGCACTTTACATATACAATGTACATTCACATCAGTCCCTGCCCTCAAGGAGCTTACAACCTAAGGTCCCTAACACACATTCATACATACTAGGGACAATTTAGACAGGATATGATTTTACGTACCAGCATGTCTTTAGAGTTATGATTTGCTGAAGCTTCCCACCCTGTTAGCTGGTAATTGACCACTGTCAGATCATTTTTTTCCCCATCTGTGTCCCATTGTGGAGAATTCCATTTACTTCCTGTCCGATAGCCAAACAGAAAGTGAGAGGAAATCCCTGCAAATTAAGGGAATCCCTTGGGGACCACCAGGTCACCAGAACTAGTGTCCCCATTGGAAGATTTCCCTTTTATTACTTTTCTGGGGGACAACCCAAAATTTGGGATTTTCTTTTTAACTTTCACTTTCAATGATAATGGTAAACGGGACAAATAGAGATGGTGAATCTCCCTAATGCCGCGTACACACGACCGGTTTTGCCTTTGGAATAAACTCCGAAGGTTTCTCCGACGGAATTCCATTCAAGCGGTCTTGCCTACACACGGTCAAACCAAAGTCCCACCAAAGTCCGACCGTCCAGAACGCGGTGACGTACAGCACGTACGACGGGACTAGAAAAAGGAAGTTCAATAGCCAGTAGCCCATAGCTTCCGTCTCGTACTTGCTTCACAGCATGCGTCGTTTTTGGTCCGTCGGAACAGCCTACAGACGAGCGGTTTTCCCCGATAGGAATTGGTTCCGTCGGAAATATTTAGAGCATGTTCTATTTCTAGGTCCGTCAGAATTTTTGAAAAAAAAAGTCAGATGAGGCCCACACACGATCGGAATAGACGACAGAACAAGTCCAGGTGAATGTGACTACCACCAGATATACCATGACCTGGATAAATAAGAACCTCCACACACAGATCCTTTACCATCCTTGTTTGATCTGACAGAGAAAGGGAACATTTTGATGTCCCTTGGGTTTTATCATAAAATGTAGAACAAGATAAGTATCAAGCTTTTAATTATCAAAACACCACAGGAGGTTCATATATTGAATTCATATGAAGAAAACGTATGTGGAGTATACCAATACATCCTGATTGAAGTTTCATAATGCAATATCATATTATGGGGCTACCTATTAAGAATTGCCGCTCGAATGTGGGGGTACCGTGAATTTGTGTCCTGTTTTAGGCTAGGTTCACACTGCTGCAGTGCGAATTTAGCGCGATTTTGATCCGATTGCGTTGCGAATTTGCATTGCGAATTCTTTGTGTGTTCTTGCGATTCTACTGCAAATTTTGCAATCTATGGAGCTGAATTCGCATCGCACACGGATCAAACTCGGACAGGACCCTTTTTTTACGCAGGTTAAATTCGCAACGCATTGATGTGAACGGCACTCATGGAAAACAATGTTATTAAAATGACTTGCGAATTTGAGCGATCGCAGCGGCTCAAATTCGCAATAAAATTCGCAGCAGTGTGAACCTAGCCTTAATGACAGATCTGTCATTTTCTATGGTGATGGTACAAAGTTTGCTTATATCTTTTTCTTTTTTAATAAAGGATTTATCAGTATATTTCTAAATAGTGTTTTAGAGTGCAGATATCCCCTTATTTCAAAGTTTCTTATATGGTCTGATCTCAAAAAAATGTCGTTGGAGATTTACTAAAATTGGAGTGCTCAGAATCTGGTGCAGCTGTGCATGGTAGCCAATCAGCTTCTAATTGCTTCTAATCAGCTTCTAAAGCTGGCCATACACCTATAGATTATCTGCAGATTTTCTATGGTTAGATGGAAAAAGTGGAAGATTCCTCCATCCACACAGTTTAGCGAACATGGAGAAATCTGTTGCACTTTTTCCATCTAACCATAGAAAATCTGCGGATAATCTATAGGTGTATGGCCAGCTTAACTCTAGCTGTTCATTTAAAGTGATACTAAAGTCTCTTTTTCGCCTAAAAATAACAAGCACCACGGCTACTCCCAGGTCACCGTCACTTCCTGGGATCCCGCACCTTTCCATCGTGGGACTCCATTCACGAGACCCACCACGCACCCCCCACACGGCAGCGTTTCGCTATCTATAACTCCGACATTGGATCCCAACCCTCCGTCGTAGCTCTTCATTTTCCTTTCAAACAACGACTTTTGAACATATCTGTCTTTACTCACCTGGTTGCCGGGGAATCATCTTCTCCGTTTACTCCTTCTTGAACTGGGGGGGGGGGGGGTTCATTTCACTCCCACTCATACATTTCTAAATGGGAAAGAGACTTGGAGGTCACTAAAGATCTAGAGGACTGGAGCAGGGCCTGGTCATCTGTATCCAAATGTTCCTTCAACACGGTCACCATGGAAGCAGCCTATAAAGTTCTCTTCTGCTGGTATTGGGTCCCGGCCCGTATGGCCCATTCAAACCCATTATACAATGATAGATGTTTCAGGGGGTGTGGCCAGTGCGGAGACGAGATCCATATTTGGTGGATTTGCCCACGTTTGGTGGAGATTCTGGTCCAGGGTCTACGGCCTACTCTCGACATTTTTTCATGTACCCTTCCATAAAGACCCTCGGCATGCACTTCTTTACTGCCCCTTCCCAGGCCTTTTCTCATATCAACAAAAATTGTCCACCTACCTCTTCATTGCCACAAAGCGTGCTATTTCCAGAGCCTGGAGAAGGCCCTTGGTCCTTGGTTGGGATTGCAGGGATGAAGAGCATTCTGACTACCCTCATGTTGCATGAGAAGATGACCAGTATACTTCATGACTCTCATGCTTAGTTTCTTAAAGTATGGAATCCCTGGTGGTCCTATGCTCTCCTCACTCTGCCCCCAGCCAGTTTGGGTATTCTGGACCACGTTAGTATACCATCTTACCCTCAGACTCCATTCTCTATTTCAGCCTAAGCCTACATCTTTTTCTTTTTCTGTCTTAATCATCTTTTTTTCTCCTCCTGCCTAGACCTGTATTTCTTTCCTTCCTTTCTTGTTCTACTTTGTTCTCACCCTTGGTCCTCTGTCATCCTGCTCCACCCCTTGCTCTCTTATTCCTCCCTATCCCAGCCCCCCCCCCCTTTTTTTTTTTCTGTCTCAGCCAATGAAGAGGAGAGTCCTGGGCAGCTGAGTCTCTCGTGCAACATCGCTGGTTAGAGACAGGCTCAGGTAAGTATTAGGGGGGCTGCTGCACATAGAATGTTTTTTATCTTAATGCATAGAATGCATTAAGATAAAAAAAACCTTCTACCTTTACAATCACTGTAAACTTTGACAATAAAACCCGGAAGCTGGTTTCTGTGCACAGGTGCACCTGATTTTGCACTCTGCAGTTTCAGTACATCAATCCCGTTGTGTTCATGTACCTTTCGGGTGTATGCACATGACTGTGGTCCTACAGAGTTCTTCACTAGACACGTGCGATTCGTTTAGTTATGAATCAAAATTCTTTTTAGTTATTCAGAGATTTGGAAGTATCTGAATTTCGAAATCCCAATAGTAACGAATTTCCACTTATCTGAAATAAATTATAACAAATGGAAGTGATCTAAATTCAAATTTGAAAAAGAATTTGAGTTTGAAATGGAAACATATTGCAATAAATACAGTAAGGCCCCTTTCACACTGGGGCGGGGGCGGCGTCGGCGGTAAAGCGCCGCTATTGTAAGCGGCGCTTTACCGTCGGTAGGCGGCCGATAGCGTGTTTTACCCCCCGCTAGCGGCCGAGAAGGGGTTAAAAACCACCGTAAAGCCCCTCTGCAGAGGCGCTTTGCCGGCGGTATAGCCGCGCCGTCCCACTGATTTCAATGGGCAGGAGCGGTAAAGGAGAGGTATACACTCCGCTCCTTCACCGCTCCGAAGATGCCGCTAGCAGGACGTTTTACCGTCCTGCCAGCGCACCGCTCCAGTGTGAAAGCCCTCGGGGCTTTCAAACTGGAATCAAAGCAGCGGCACTTTAGGGTCGGTTTGCAGGCGCTATTATTAGCGCAATAGTGCCTGCAAACCGCCTCAGTGTGAAAGGACCCTAAGGTATAAAAGTGAAATACGATGAAAATTCATTCTTAGGCTGCTTTATAGAATAGAAAAGAATAGAATAGAAAATAAAAGAATAGAATAGAAAATAAAAGAAAAGATAAGAAAATAATAGAATAGAATAAAACAGAATCGAATAAAATAGAATAGAAAATAAAGGAATAGACCTAAAATAAGGCCCATTTTTGGTCTAGCCTTTTTGAGAAATATAGCTTCATATTTTACACTACATGGAACTCTTCATGGTTGATCACTTCAATGTAGTCTCTCATACTTGCATACGGACTTTTTATGGGTCCATGGTTGGACCCCCTCATTCTTCACATATGTTATGGTCATCACTGTTCGTACATTGCCTATGCTGACAATTCTATTTTTGCACTTGACTTTCTTTACTTAAAATGTTCTATTACTATTTCAAATCTTAAAAAAAAGATTGAGACAGAAAATAAAGGAATATAATAGAATAGATTATAAAGGAATGGAATGGAATAGAATATAAAGGATTATTAAAAAAAAGGATAGTAAATAAAGAAATAGAATAGCATAGGATATAATAGAACAGAATAGAATGGAAAAGAATAGAAAATAAAGGAATAGAATAGAAAAGAATAGAATAAAACAAAACAGTAAATAATAGAATAGAATAGAAAATTAAGGAATAGACCTAAAATAAGGCCCATTTGTGGTCTAGCCTTTTTGAGAAATATAGCTTCATATTTTTTACTACATGTGACTCTTCATGGTTGATTACTTCAATGTAGTCTCTCATACTTGCATATGGACTTTTTAAGGGTCCATGGTTGGACCCCCTCATTCTTTACACATGTTATGGTCATCACTGTTTGTACGTTGCCTATGCTGACAGTTCTATTTTTGTACTTGACTTTGTTTACTTAAAATGTTCTATTACTATTTGAAATCCTAATAAACAGACTGAAACAGAAAATAAAGGAATATAACAGAATATAAAGGAATAGAATAGAATAGAATAGAATAGAATAGAATGAGCTAGAAAAAAAAAACCCCAGAATAGAATAGAATAGAACAGAATATAAAAGAATAGAATTTAAAATAAAGGAATATAATAGAAATGAATAGAATAAAACAGAATAGAAAATAAATACAGTAAGGTATAAAAGTGAAATACGACGATAATTCATTCTTAGGCTGCTTTATAGAGTAGAATAGAAAATATTCGAATAGAATAGAAAATAAAATAAACTAATAGAATAGAAAATAAAAGAACAGATAAGAAATTAACAGAATAAAATAGAATAGAAAATAAAGGAATAGACCTAAAATAATGCCCATTTTTGGTCTAGCCTTTTCGAAAATATCGTTTCATATTTTATACTACATGGGACTCTTCATGGTTGATCGCGTCAATGTAGTCTCTCATACTTGCTTGTGGACTTTTTATGGGTCCAAGGTTGGACCCCCTCATTCTTCACATATGCATACCTCCCAACTTTTTGAGATGGGAATGAGGGACACCTATCAGCAAAAGTATGCAGGCATAGGACACACCCCTTGTCACGCCCCCTTAAAGGAGAATTGTACAAAAAAAGATTGGTTAAACCCACCAGTGCTTTTCTTACCACTACTATTCCTTTATATTGGCTTTTGGAATTTACAAATGCAGCAATTTAGAAATCAGATGAAAGGTTTAGGACTGGAAAACACTTTTTGATAGATAAAAAGTGCATTTTATATACATCTATATAGATCAGACCTAACTGAGGGACAAATGAGGAGGAAAGAGGGACTGAGGGACATTGCTCCAAATCAGGGACAGTCCCCCAAAATCAGGGACAGTTGGGAGCTATGCATATGTTATGTTCTTCACTGTACGTACATTGCCTATGCTAACAGTTCTGTTTTTGTACTTGACTTTGTTTACTTACAATGTTCTATTTGAAATCCTAATAAAAAGTTTGAAACTGAAAATAAAGGAATAGAATTGAGAAGAATAGAATATAAAAGAATAAAATAGAATAGAAAATAAAATAATAGAACAGAACAGAATAGAATGAAATAGAAAATAAAAGAATAGAAAAGAATAGAATAGGAAAAAAATATTATGCATTAGAATAGAATAGAATAAAATAAATGAATATAGCCATCTTCTAAAATTCGAATTTCGGATCGATTTGAAAATAACGAGTATACCAAACCAATCCGAATATACAAAACACATTCTGAAAAACGAATCATTCTAACATAACGAATATGACGAAAACATAACAAACGAATTTGAAATGAAGCAAAACAAATGTTTCCATTGTGCACATCTCTATGATTTCTGTACTGTGATCCACAAACAATTCTTTTGGTTTTGTTCTGTGTTAGTTAACATAAAATATGATTATAGGTCTTCGATGCATTATGTTTTTTTTATGCATTTGGATCTATTTCTGTGCAATCAAAGCATGGAACCGCATCTAAAAGAACGCTATGAAAACCTGCTGTCAATCAAAAACCACGTAAATAGTCTTGCGATGCATCTGACAGAACCACTTCGGAAGATTAGATTGCATGCTGGGAGCCAAACTGTTTTCTGTCATTTCAAATGATTACAGCTAAAGTGTTGAAGAAACACAAAGAAAACTCATGGAATCCATAAACCAGTAAATTCTAGCACTGGGATCCTAGCATCAGCACCTTTTAGTGCAGGAATGTTGGTCTGTAGGGATCCTGGCACAGAAGAAGTGAGAATGCAATCAAGGGGTGAGGTTTAGGGCCTGTGTAGACTGCATAGGCGTGCGCAAGGGTGTGCTGGGTGTGCCTGGGCACACCCTAATCATTATGTGCAGTGCCGATTCCCCCTACTGCCCGGGGGTTGTCCCCCCCTCCCTTGTTTGTCTCCCTGCCCCGCAGTGCAGCTGGCTTCCCTCCTCTCTTCCCGGCTGTTTCAGGATGAAGAGTGGATGAACACTATATTGTCAAAAGTATTGGGACGCCTGCCTTTACACGCACATGAACTTTAATGGCATCCCAGTCTTATGCCCCGTACACACGGTCGGACATTGATCGGACATTCCGACAACAAAATCCTAGGATTTTTTCCGACGGATGTTGGCTCAAACTTGTCTTGCATACACACGGTCACACAAAGTTGTCGGAAAATCCGATCGTTCTAAACGCGGTGACGTAAAACACGTACGTCGGGACTATAAACGGGGCAGTAGCCAATAGCTTTCATCTCTTTATTTATTCTGAGCATGCGTGGCACTTTGTCAGTCGGATTTGTGTACACACGATCGGAAATTCCGACAACAGATTTTGTTGTCGGAAAATTTTATATCCTGCTCTCAAACTTTGTGTGTCGGAAAATCCGATGGAAAATGTGTGATGGAGCCCACACACGGTCGGAATTTCTGACAACAAGGTCCTGTCACACATTTTCCATCGGAAAATCCGACCGTGTGTACGGGGCATTAGTCCGTAGGGTTCAATATTGAGTTGGTCCACCCTTTGCCGCTATAACAGCTTCAACTCTTCTGGGAAAGCTGTCCACAAGGTTTAGGAGTGTGTCTATGGGAATTTTTAACTATTCTTCCAGAAGCGCATTTGTGAGGTCAGGCACTGATGTTGGACAAGAAGGCCTGGCTCGCAGTCTCCGCTCTAATTCATCCCAAAGGTGTTCTATGGGGTTGAGGTCAGGACAGTCAAGTTCCACCACCCCAAACTCGCTCATCCACGTCTTTATGGACCGAACCAAGACAGTGAATTGCAAATATTACCAAAACGGATCATTAGGTGCCATAGAATGAGGCTTTTTCAAAGCCTTCCAGAGCAAGTCCTTTAGGACAATTATCATTCCGTGATCTAAAGATGAGCAGACATTGTTCGGGGAGTAATATGAGCAAGTTCTCTTCTTCCAGGGGCCCTTGAGGACCGGTCTGAGAGCAAAAATAATTAAAAGGCTTCGCAAAGGCTACAAAGTCATTTGGTATTGCTATGATGAAAAGAGCCGTAAAATCGTTTTAGTCATATTTTTGACATTTTCTATGTTCTAGGAATGCTAAGGAAAGGGAGCAGTGATATTTTTTATCTTCGCATTAAGCCAGTATCGATAATTGCGCACAAAGATGGTAACATTGATCAGCACGGAAAGGAGTATACCTTAAAAAGGAATATTTCAGAAGAGCATTTTCTCATTCTCATTAGGCATTTTTAACATATTTCTTTTCCATTTAAAAGAGCAATTATAGGCCTAAAAGATCTAATAATTTAGTAGATAGTGATTTTGGATTTTGGGGTGATCTGAAGGGAGCAGTTAGGCTTCTGACCACTACTGGTGAGCGTCAACCAGCAGTCTATGCTTGATGAGTTAAAGAAGAATTCGAGGTATAGATAGCTTTAACTTGAACCAATGTAACTATCTTTATACCATACATGTTGGATCCCACAAGAAGATGGAAACCACCGGAGTAGACATCAATACCACCCTGATCTTCACTATCTTCTGAGTTCCATGCCAAGCGGCTGCCCTGCTGCATTCTGAACACAGGAGGTCAACCACTGGGCCGGGGTGCCATTTACAGAATGCTTTGCTTTTTCTTAATGAATGCAAAGCGTTCTCTGTTTGGACGAGGTGAAGAGGTAGGACAATGATATCATGCTTTCCACCTTGTCCAATCAGAGAATGATTTGCATTTATTGAAAAAAATGCAAAGCATTCTCAAAATAGCACCTGGGCCCAGTGGTTGACCTCGTGTGTTCACAATGCAGTGGAGCAGCCACTCAGCACAAGGTCCTGGAAGCTGGTGGAGATCACTGGAGTAGGGGTAAAGAAAATAGTGTTTTTTGAGGCTATTTGGACTTTAATGGTACCGTACGAAGGCTATACATACCCGGAATATATATATAAGAATATGTTAACAGAGTTTTTAAAACATACAAAACATCTAAAATTATAGACCAGAAGACATATCTTACACATTTAGCTCTATGAAATACTAATTTGATGCTCAACAGGTTTCCCAGGAAACACCACCGCTTCTTCAGGAGCTTGTAGTACAGTGTTATAGAGCAAACATCATACTTTTACTGCCAGAATGCCAACACCCTGCGAATGACCCAAAAAGGGGTGCAGGTCTGCCCCCCTAAATAGGTTTTATTGTTACAACATTGGTAAGGTAATAATGGGAAAGTAAGTGGCGGGATTTGAATGTATGTTTGAATGTAAGGGTTTCCTGCGTCATGAAGTCTCGTTACCTCTCCGATGGAGTCGGTAAGAGCGTGTAGCCAGAAGTGGATGCAGAGACAAAGCCTGAAGTACGGGACTAGAGAGCAAAGACCAGTCAAACCAGTAGCCAGCGTCTAACCCCCATACATCTCCCTTAAAAAAAAAGTCCCGAGAGGATACGTTATTGGCTGCAGTTCTATAATGCAGTGGCTCCTCTCGGAACTTTGATCACCCTTTTTTTTAAGGTAGATGTATGGGGGTTAGACGCTGACTATTGGTCGCTGGGGCAGACCTGCACCCCTTTTTGGGTCATTTGCAGGGTGTTGACATTCTGCCATTAAAAGTATGATGTTTGCTCTATAACACTGTACTACAAGCCCCTGAAGAAGCAATAGTATTCACCACAAACATGTTGAGCATCAAATGAGTATTTCATAGAGCTAAATTGAGCAAGATATGTCTTCTGGTCTATAATTTTAGATGTTTTGTATGTTTTAAAAACTCTGTTAAATAAAATAATTATATATATATATATATATATATATGTATATATATATATATATATTCACTTGTGGAGGAGAACCACACTCTGCTTACAATTTAGTGCCAGCAATCAGGTCTTCCCACCGACCTTGTATATAGAAAAAGAGTCCAAGAGGTTGCTGCACTTAAAAATTTCTTTGCTTTATTTCACAATATCTTCAGCAGGAATTTACAAAGCAAGTATAATCCAAAATCACAGGCACGAAATGCCTACACAGTTTCAGACACAAGTGGATTCAGATATGGATGGATGGATGGATTACGTCTCGGGCTAGTCAGCTTACGCCCTTCCTAAGATCCATTGAAGCACATCTGAGGGTTTCAATCCAATCATTCATTTAAATACAGGTTTAGTGAAGTACTTCACATATGGAATCAATATGGCTAATTAGTTCAAATCGCATACCATTTAACATCTATATATGCATATATTTATCTATAACATGCCATTAAAGCAAGGATAAGCAACAGGTGTCAAATCTCTCATTCTCCTCACTCGCATCATAGAATATTTGGAATACCTATAAAAACGCAGGGAAATGTTGCATTCATGAGTAAAAACAAAAAGATATCCCCATCATGAAGTTATTTTATCTGGCTACTTTTGAATGCTTATTCCAACAATTAAACAAATAAATAAAGATCCAAATCGACATTTAAGCCATATGGAGCAATTGTATTCAAAAAATGTATCCAGTATACTTCTCTTTTTCTTAGAATCAATTCACGGTTGCCCCCTCTCCTATTTTTTTCAATACCTTCTAGGACCATATACTTTAGTTGTGATACATTGTGGCCAAATTCCAAAAAGTGTCTCGCCAGCGGTAATTGGGTTAATTTATCTCGTATTGAGTATTTGTGTCTCGCTATCCTATCTTTAATTTTTTGTGTAGTCTCCCCTACATAAACTAAAATAGACGTAATCCATCCATCCATCCATATCTGAATCCACTTGTGTCTGAAACTGTGTAGGCATTTCGTGCCTGTGATTTTGGATTATACTTGCTTTGTAAATTCCTGCTGAAGATATTGTGAAATAAAGCAAAGAAATTTTTAAGTGCAGCAACCTCTTGGACTCTTTTTCTATATACAAGGTCGGTGGGAAGACCTGATTGCTGGCACTAAATTGTAAGCAGAGTGCGGTTCTCCTCCACAAGTGAATATATTTTTCCCCTGGGAACAAGCACCAGCTACTACCAAGGAATCATTGCAAGGATGGCAACAGGTGGCTCATACTCATTCTCTGAAACAGAGGCTTCAAGGATCTTCACTGACACCATGGGATCCAGAGATTTTCTGATCCAGTCCTCCTCTATACAACTTACCAGAAAAATGGAGAAACTAATGCAAAGAGCCATCACTATGGAACTTCACGAGGTAACATTAGCCGAATACTATAAGTTACAAATGATACCTAGAGGGCTGAGGGTTCGTCTGACTCCAACCCTCTTTTCACAGAACAAGGATTTTAAAACCAAATTTGCCCAGATTCTCAATAAATGTTCCTTTGATATCATGACACTAACTGTGCAATTCTTGCAACAAGAGAGGACTCTCATACAACAGGAGATTGCTGAACTTGAAAGACAGTTACAACAATGCTCTAATCAAGAGGAACTACAAAATGGATTCATTTATCCCCGCTGACTATTGCACCTCATCATATAACATACTTAGGAATACATATAGGCCGAGACCCATCTTCCTTATATGTACTTAATTATCCTCCCCTGGTGGCCAAAATTGTTAGGGAATTGGAGGCTTGGGGTGCCCTTCCCCTCTCGCTTTTTGGGAGAGCTCATCTTTTCAAAATGATATCATTTGCACGCCTACTGTATCCTATGCAAACCATACCTCTACTACTGAGGCATTCAGACGTGCAGAAACTTCAGAGAGCTGTGACAGCTTTCCTGTGGTCTAGCAAAAAACCACGCATCGCGCTCCAAAAACTATGTCTCCCGAAGAGCGAAGGTGGGGCGGGGCTCCCCAATATTCGTTTTTATAATTTAGCTTGCTTACTTAGACAGGGACTAGACTGGTTAACAGGAGGGTCCAAATACTCCAACTTTGCCCTAGAGGACTCTATGGCTTCTCCATACGACCTTGCAGGCATCCTCCACTCCAATCCTAACAACCTGCCGCACCACCTCAAAACCAGCGTCTTGTTCAGAGACACTGTCATCGCCTGGAGAGAGGTCAGAAAACTGCTTGGTCTGCCTTCTAGTATCTCGAAACATCTCAAAATACAAGGCAACCCAATGTTCCTACCTTCCACTTTACATAAAGCTTATACCCAATGGCAATCCAAAGGTCTCATGAAAATAACCTCGTTATACCAAAACAATACAAGCAAACTCAAATCATACCAAAATCTGATGCGGGAATTCTCCCTACCGCCAGCTCACAGCTTCTTCCATTACCAACTCACAAATTATCTGAAAACCTGCTGTGGTTCCAAGACTGATCCTTTTAAACCCTCCTTTATCGACAATCTATTGCAAAGCAAAGATTACTCTATCTCCAGCATCTATTCTCACCTCATCTAGCACCAGTCACGGAAATACCGCCTCACGCCTTTTCAAAAATGGTCTCAAATACTAGGAGATGAGGACCTACCCAACAAAATCCTTGAGGGATATAGACTCACCCGGAAACTTACGACCTCTGAAATATGGCGTGAAACTCAATTCAAGATTATCCACAGAGCATACTTCCCATTCCGTTACAACAAAGAGGACCCGTCTCAAGCTCTATGTCCATGGTGCCTACTGCAGCGTCCTACGCTGCTCCATAGGCTTTGGGAGTGCTCAGCTATTAACAGCTACTGGAACGATGTGATAGCCTACATTAATAAAATCTGCAATATCAAACTACATAGAGACTGCTTACTATGCCTATTTAGCATCACCCCTCCAGCATCCTCCTCGTTCACATTGGGCTCTTCAAACATACCGCACTGGGCTCATATCTGCCTTCTTGTAGCCCGCAGGACTATTATGTCCCACTGGATATCGACATCGCCGCCCAGTCTACCTGCGGTTATAAAAGCCTTGACTTCTTTATTCTATCTAGAAAGATTGGACCTCATCAAGTCAAATCTTCGCTTTACCCCACGATTTTTCAAACGCTGGAGAAGATTCCTGGAAGCCACATTTCCCCAACAGACCATCCATGACATAATGCACTCATTTAGATATACAGAATGGTACCTGACGAGAGACATCACCAACTCACTCGGCAAACTTAAAATCCCTCCGACCTCTGATCCTTCTTCATTTAAACCACCGTAAGCGGCCTACAACCACCTGAAGCTCCTTGACATCCATCAACTTCAGCTATTACACCTCGGGACTATATTTACCCAAATAACATGTTTCACCTAGACCATATTGTAGGTTATCTAGCTAGATAGACTCATAAGTCGCCTCCATTCCCTAAAGGTACGAAAATGTAGGATCAACTCTTTTTGGCAACTTATTGCCCAATGTTAGTGACAAGCTGGCAAATGTGAATTGCTTACCCCCCTCCCCCCCCTCTCTCCCCTCCCCTTCCCCAGCGGCCCCTATATATCTGTTTATGTTTGGATAGAACGTGCATTCTATATACAAAATAATTGTCTATATTCATGTCTTACAATTGTTCTGTACAATGTCTTCTATGAATATATTTTGAAAAAATCAATAAATATTTTTCAAAAAAAAAAGAGGAACTACAGGAATTCAAGAAAGCGAATAATGACAAATTAGAAAGATTTCGCACCAATATTCAACTCCGTAAGCGTACAAAACTTGAACGAGATCGGGAAGATTATAAAAACGATCGTGTCTACAATTGGACTGATCCTACATATTACCATTCAAAGGGCTACAGAAAAATACAACGAAAAAATCTGGCTAGCTCAAACTCCTCTATGACATCTACTGGAACATCCACCAGTGTATCAACTACTCCTTTTTTACCAGGGAACCTGACCGAATCCGGACCAGGAGGGGCGGTCGGCGAACAAAGAAAAGACACAGCAGGGGGTGTAACCACCAGACGCCAGAACCGCCAGAGACATTAGATGAAAACCTGGTACATAACATTTCTTCTATTGTTTTGTCTAAAACTGAACTAAGTGTTTTGAATAAGGGTTTGGGCTTTTGCCCTAAAGAGAAAATGAATGATTTTGTACTTAAACAGGATTTATATAGATTTTTTAGACAATTAAGATTTAAAGCATACTATTCTGGTGTGCCCACTGCCACAACTAAGGAATTATCAATATTATCAATCAAAAACATGGGTTTAAAACCAAAAAGCACTAAAGTACCACCCACTTCATGTGCTGCTGTAGAGGTATATATAGAGAAAGTGGAAAATGACATAAAACAATTTTTGTGTGACAGAGATAAGAGAGACCATATACCCCACAATCTAAATAGAGATGAGATTGCAGCGTTAAACTCCTTGTCAGTCCGGCATGATATCACTATCAAGCCGGCTGACAAGGGGGGAGCTATTGTGATTATGGACACATCCATGTACGAAAATGAAGTAATGAAACATCTTAGTGATACCCTTACTTATAAAAGACTTGATTGCTGTCCTGTTTTTAAAGTACAAAAAAGGATAAAAACAACTCTAACTAAGGCAGTTAAACAAAAAATCATTGATGATGAAACTATGGAGTTCTTGATATGTGAATATCCGGTTACACCGGTACTGTATATGTTACCAAAAATCCATAAAGACCCTAAAAATCCCCCGGGACGTCCCATTGTATCAGGGATGGAATCTGTGACAACACATCTAGCACAATACCTGGATAAGTGTTTGACACCATTGCTATTAAACACTAAATCATTTATAAGAGATACTACTGACTTTTTGTCAAAAATTCAAGATATAAACTTGTCATCAGATTCCATCCTGATATCATGGGACGTCTCTAGCTTATTTACTATCATTCCACATGATTTAGGAATAGAGGCATGTCAGCGATTGTTAATTCAATCAGGCATTTATAAAACCGAACAGATTTCATTTCTGCTTGACCTTTTGAAAATTACTCTTGAAGAGAACTATTTCCTTTTCAGGGATACTCATTTCTTGCAACTGAACGGAGCAGCGATGGGTTCAAATGTTGTACCCCCATATGCGAACGCATTTATGAATATGATAGAGACGTCCTTTATTTATGTCAATGATTTATTTTTAAAACATTGCCAATGTTGGTACAGATTTGTGGACGATATTTTCGCTATATGGGATGGCAACATGGAAAGCCTATACTTATTTGATAAATACATTAACTATTTAGTACCTGGATTAAAGTTTAATATTGAAATTGGTAAAAATGAGATTTCCTTTCTTGATACTCTTCTTAAATTGAACAATGGACAGATTACTACCGACTTATATGTGAAACCGACAGACTGTAACCAATTGCTACATTTTAATAGCTTTCATCCCCCAAACGTTTTTTCATCCATCCCAAAAAGTCAGACGATGAGGGTGCAGCGGATCGTGAGTGACCCGCTGTCCCGTGATCAGAGACTTAATGGAATAAAAAACAAACTTATTAGTAGAAGATACCCGCAAGCTTTAGTTAATATCGATTATTCTAATACTGATTGTAATCGATCACCCCGAAAAGAAAACAAGAGAATCCCCTTTATTATGCAGTATCATCCCTTCTCCAACAAAATCAACCAAATTATCAAAAGACATTGGAATCTTTTAAGATCCAGTTACCCCATGGTACAGGAATTCTGGAATCCACCCATGTCCTCCTATAGAAAAGGTAGAACGATACGAGATCGATTGATTAAATCTGATCAACCTGTGGCTGCAGCAGCCAAACTAACCTTTCTGGGACCTAAAAATCTGGGATTGTATCCCTGCTTGTCATGCATACAATGTAACTCTATGATTAAAGGTAAATACTTTACACATCCACATAGGGGTTTCAACATCCCCATACGGAGTTACTATACATGCCAATCTTCATATGTAATTTATGCCATAAAGTGCCCGTGCGGTTTAGTTTATGTAGGGGAGACTACACAAAAAATTAAAGATAGGATAGCGAGACACAAATACTCAATACGAGATAAATTAACCCAATTACCGCTGGCGAGACACTTTTTGGAATTTGGCCACAATGTATCACAACTAAAGTATATGGTCCTAGAAGGTATTGAAAAAAATAGGAGAGGGGGCAACCGTGAATTGATTCTAAGAAAAAGAGAAGTATACTGGATACATTTTTTGAATACAATTGCTCCATATGGCTTAAATGTTGATTTGGATCTTTATTTATTTGTTTAATTGTTGGAATAAGCATTCAAAAGTAGCCAGATAAAATAACTTCATGATGGGGATATCTTTTTGTTTTTACTCATGAATGCAACATTTCCCTGCGTTTTTATAGGTATTCCAAATATTCTATGATGCGAGTGAGGAGAATGAGAGATTTGACACCTGTTGCTTATCCTTGCTTTAATGGCATGTTATAGATAAATATATGCATATATAGATGTTAAATGGTATGCGATTTGAACTAATTAGCCATATTGATTCCATATGTGAAGTACTTCACTAAACCTGTATTTAAATGAATGATTGGATTGAAACCCTCAGATGTGCTTCAATGGATCTTAGGAAGGGCGTAAGCTGACTAGCCCGAGACGTAATCCATCCATCCATCCATATCTGAATCCACTTGTGTCTGAAACTGTGTAGGCATTTCGTGCCTGTGATTTTGGATTATACTTGCTTTGTAAATTCCTGCTGAAGATATTGTGAAATAAAGCAAAGAAATTTTTAAGTGCAGCAACCTCTTGGACTCTTTTTCTATATATATATATATATATATATAAAATTATGGACCAGAGGACATATCTTGCTCAGGAGCTTGTATATATATATTCCGGGTACATATAGCCTTTGTACGGTACAATTAAAGTCCAAATAGCCTCAAAAAACACTCTTTTCTCTATTTGATAGGACGTAGGTACTATCTCTTTATGTGTTCTTACTTTTGCCACTCATTTTTTCTTAACTGGAGTCGGGGGTGTCTGCCAGAGTGATTTTCAGCTTCTCGAACAGCCATTCTCAACCAGGGTAAGGCTACATGAGCATTTAGTGTATTTTATGGATGTTATGTTCCTGCAAAAGCTTCCCTTGTGTAGACATCTAAAATCCTGGGAATTGCTGGCAGGTGCTGCCATCTTGGATGTGGTGTTAGCTGCCCCAGCAGATTCTGAGCAATCACTCAACCCACACTCTATATTAGCCCTTCTCAACCGGGACTCTGTGGAACCCTAGGGTTCCTCCAGGGGTTGCTAAGGGTTTCTTGCGCTGTGGATGATTTACCTCCCATCTGATGGTGCCTGCATGGTTCTGGGGTCAACACCACTAGGTAGAGCCAGCTACATGACACCAGTGATCTTTTTTAGCTGTTTGTAAGGAATCCTGTTGATAGCTGAAAGAACTGGGATGAAAGTATCAATTTCAGGTATCAAAGCATTTGCACGAGTACCGATACGTGTGCAAATGCTTAGTATCGGCACCTATACCAATGTCAGTATCAGTGCAACCCTAGTTATAACCTCTGTCAATTTTTTGAACTGGCATCTACAGAGATCATACAAATTTTTCTGTATGCTATCAGGGGCATAGAATTCCTGACATGCGACCCTGGATACATATGGTTTCAACTCAAGTACAGTGTTCAGCCTGCCATAGATTTTGACAGGCTGCTGGCAGCGGGCTGGATGCTGCACCTTTGCACCCAAAAAACCATCAGTATGTGACACATGTGGACCTAAGCTGTAGTGTGCATGTGGCCCAATCAGATCCTGTATACACGGAATTCCATTTTCTCTGAATGCAGCTAAACTGACCGCACCTAAACTCAGGTAAATCCACGGTGTGAATGGCGCAATTGGAAAATCATTACATGCATGCAGTGGCGGCCGTCTATACAGGGCGGGGGGTGCAGCCCCCCTAATCCATGCCCCTAATCTACATGCAGGGCACTGGACGCATGGATTCCAATGGGTTTATTTTTTATTTTTTTAGAAGCACATGATTAGAGCCTGAGATTCTAATTGGCTTCAAAAAAGGGTTGGCTCGGGGCGCAGAACACTGCGCCCTAAGCCCATCTAGCTGTGTGACAATAGCAAATTAATATTCACTATTGTCTTGCTGGTTCTCCACCGGGCCAATCAGGAAGCGGGTCCTGAGAGGAGAAGCCGATTGGCCGAGAGGAGAAGCGCTCATATTGGAGGAGAAGAGGTAGAGGAGGAGGAGACGTCAGTTGAAGCCGCCGCCCCCCGCCCGGAGGAAGTGCTGGGGGGGCGGCGGCTTCAACTGACGTCTCCTCCTCCTCTACCTCTTCTCCTCCAATATGAGCCCTTCTCTTCTCGGCCAATCGGCTTCTCCTCTCAGAACCCACTTCATGATTGGCCCGGTGGGGAAGTGCGGGGCTGGTGATCGACCGACCGACAGAGGGGGGTTGCAGGTGATCCATCCAAACGACCGAGGGGGGGAGTGGGGGTATGGGTTGTTGGGTGTGGCTGATCCGATCGACCGGGGGAGGGGTGGCAGGTTTAATTTTTTGCTGTCTCCCCAAAAAAATATAGCACCAGCCGTCACTGCATTAATGTATATGCGTTTAGAAATGTCCTCTAAGGCCTTATTCACATGGGTGTACCTATCCGTACACCCATGTAAGGGGCTGTCTTTGCCCTTTGCATGGACACTGTTGGTCCCAATTTTGCAACCGGGCAAAGACAGCCCTTCAGATGGCTGTACGAATAGGTAAGCCCATGGGAATGAGGCCTAAATGCATATAAATGCAGGCTTGACAGTGCCAGTGTGGATGAGGCCTAAAGCAGGAACATTTAAACTTATGAAAAAGTGATCTGAGAAGCATACAAAGTCGTTTCTACTTCCCAGATAACCTAACCTGCTAAGGTCCGGGTGAATGAGGCCTAAGAAGATTGCCACCGTTAAACAATCATGCAAACGCCAAGCCTCATCTTCCAACACTTAGGCTGACCTTTCCCGTCTTTCATTTTGGAAGCCGAACGGTACACCAAATTATTGCTCTTTTCACTCTCCATTCCAACCTTCTTGATTAATTCACTTGTTTCCTTTGCACCTAGCAGGAAAACGCAAGCAAACGAATGAAAAGAACAAGCGAAACAACTTTGTGAAAGCGTGGGAGGGAGAAAGATTTGGAAGCAAAGGATATGAACAAGACAGGGCAGGTAGAGACAAATAGAGGCCCTTAACCTTCTTTGTCAAAGGTAGCCGGCAAGTTTTAGCGCATTGTCTGGCGCCAATGTGTTAATCGCAAGGCAAGGAAAGTGAATGACAGCGCCCGGTTTGTTTTTCTATAGCCCACTTGGCAGTTACAGCAATAAAGCTGTCTTTGTGATAAGCTGAGCCTCTGCATGAAGATTTTCTCCCTCTGCAGCGAAGTGGATCTCTATATGCCAAGCTATCGCTCTTGATCTGTGTTTGTAAATGGCTTGCCTATTCCCCTTATTGATTAGCAGCTTCCACAGGCAGACGGGCGGAGTGGTCACATGATCTTCTCCTGTCCGGGCAACGTGGACATCTATGCGGCAGTAGAGAGCGAAGACATTTCTCATTGTAGCGTGCTACTGGCACCTAGCTTCCCCCTACGCCCTCTGGAACATGTCTTAATATAAGATGTTACTCCTGAAAAGCAAGAGCACTGTAGATGCTTTATTTTGCTTTAAAAGGTGTCTAAAATAAAATCCAAACCTCAGGAAAAGGGTTATCCCCCCCCAGTAATTTTTTAATCACTAGGGCAGTGCAGTGGCTAAGTGGTTAGCACTTCTGCCTAGCAGCACTAGGGGCGTTAGTTCGAATTTCAACCACGGCACTACCTGCATGGAGTTTGCATGTTCTCCCTGTGCTGGGGTAGGTTTCCCCCCATACTCCAAAGACATGCTAGTAGGTTAATTGGCTCCTGTCTAAATTGTCCCTAGTATGTGAGTGAGGATCCTTTAGCTTGTAAGCTCCTTGGGGGCAGGGACTGATGTGAATGTGTGAATGTACAACATATGTGCATAGCTCCCTACTGTCCCTGATTTCGAGGGGCTGTCCCTGATTTGGAGCAATGTCCCTCTGTCCCTCATTCCTCCTTATTTGTACCTCATTTTGGTCGAATCTAGATAGATGTATATAAAATGCACTTTTTATCTATCAAAAAGTGTTTTCCAGTGCTAAACCTTTCATCTGATTCCTAAATTGCTGCATTTGTAAATTCCAAAAAGCAATATAAAGGAATAGTAGTGGTAAAAAAAGGAAGGCTGGACCGGAGGGAGGGAGATCGAGCGCGGCTGCGGCGCGGCAGAGCGACCGGCCGGAAGGTAATGGAGCAGCGGTGCGGCCTAGCAGAGCGGGCAGAGTGAGGAGCGCTAGCCCCGCCCACTGGAGGAGAGATGCCACACTGGGGGAGAGAGCACATGCAGTCAGCCCCGGGCCTTCTGGTTCCACGGCAGGGGCACACAGGAGGAGCGAGAGGGGTCGGCCTAGCAGGGCACCACAGGTTCCAGGCGGCAGGACTGAGGTACTCACCGGTCCGGGCAAAGCGAAAGGCAAATCGGTTGGCGGAAGGGACACGCGGAGGCGGGGGCGTCCGGCCACAACCCCAGCGGCAACCCTGACAGACAGGTCGGGTGGGCCTTCATCGGATGAAGAAGGTGGAAGAGGAGGCGACCGAGAAAGGGGATGGTCCGGGTCGGAAGAGGAATCAACCCCCCCTCACAGGAGAGCAGCAGCGGTGGAGATCCCTGGTCCGGCTGATGAGGTTACGCCTGTGCAGCCTGGTGAGTCCAATGTTTTATATGTTGATTCTAGTATGGCTAGAGCAGGGGGGACGGGGGAGCCAGCGGGGAGCACAGTCAGCAGTGGGTCAGGGGCAGCAGGGAGTGGGGGGGCTTCAGGTTTAGGGGGGTTTTTAGCGGGCATCAAAGAGTTACTTCTGCGCTTTGAGGGGTCTGGGACGGGTAACTCGGGCCCGGCAGCATCGTGGATTCCGCCGACAGGGGGGCCTGGAGGGGTGGTGTCTACTGGGGTAACAGCAGCAGTACCTACGGTCACGGCAGCAGTTGCCTCGACTTCACCGGCGGCGTCTGGGAGTGCTGTGGCACAAGGGACGGACAAAACAGCGGAGACCACTAGTAGGCAGGACATTACAAGATTGGCGGATGCAGCCAAGTGCGAGGTTTATGTGTGCTATGAGGGTCCGTTAGGGGCGCACTTGAAACAGGAGGTGCGTGAGAAACTGTGGAAGGGTGAGTACGTGGAAATTTTTTCCCTATTGCCTTTAGAAAAATTCAACCTGGATAGGGTAAAACCGGACGATTCGAAGAAGGAGGACGAAGAGAAGAGGAGGTACAGGCTAATTCCTAGAACATTTACAAACTGGTTGCAGGCGTTTGCGATCATGGCTAGTGTGATAGGTGAGAAGCAACCCGAGCATTGCTCAGCGTTATTTTGTTATCAAGATGCTATTGGTGAGGCGTACAGGGTCTATGGGGGCACGGCGTGGCTGAGGTATGATGAGCAGTTCCGTCAAAGGAGGGCGATTAGACCTGCGCTGCGTTGGGATCACAAGGACATAAGCCTGTGGATGAGATTGATGACGACGGCGAGGGCCCCCAATCAGTTTTTTCCAGGAGGGACCGGTGGACCTTCCACCCAGGGACATACGGTCGGAAACAAAAAGGGGGTTTGTTGGCAATACAACACCGGGACCTGCAGGTTCGGAGCCTCATGTAAGTATAAACACGAGTGTTCGGGATGTGGGGGATCCCACCCGGGATCAAGGTGTTTCAAACAAGGAAAGGGTAAGCAAGGAGAAACTGCAAACAAAAGGGAGGACCCCGGTGAGAGTGGAAAAGATGCGGCCGTTTCTAGGTAGGTATCCAGACAAAAGAGCAGCGCAATTGTTGGATGAAGGTTTCTCTGTGGGTTTTAAGATACCGTGCAATCTGTCGGTCATCCCACCAGTGTCGCCTAATTTGCGGTCCGCTATGGAACACCCGGACATAGTTTCAGAGAAACTATGGAAGGAGGTTGCATTGGGTCGGATGGGTGGTCCATTTTCGGTGGCTCCATTGGATAATTTGGTGGTGTCACCGCTGGGGGTGGTACCAAAGAAGGAGCCGGGAAAATTCAGGCTAATCCATCATTTATCTTTCCCAAAAGGGGGGTCGGTCAATGATGCTATAGACCAGGGCGAGTGTTCCGTGACCTATAAATCATTCGACGCTGCAGTGGGTTGGGTTCGGCGATATGGGAAAGGGGCTCTCATGGCTAAGGCAGATGTGGAATCAGCTTTCCGACTGCTGCCGGTACACCCGGACAGCTTTCGGTTATTGGGGTGTCATTGGAACAACGAATTTTATGTTGACCAATGCTTACCAATGGGCTGCTCAATATCGTGCGCGATATTTGAGCAGTTCAGCTCATTTGTGGAATGGGTTGTCAGGGAGGTGTCGGGTGTGAATTCAATAATTCACTACTTGGATGATTTTCTCTGCATGGGTCCGGCTGATTCGAGGATCTGCGCGGTGCTTCTGGCGACGTTGGAACACATCGCTGGAAAATTTGGCATTCCATTGGCGGCTGACAAGACGGAGGGACCGTGTACGGTCATCACGTTCTTGGGGATTGTACTGGACACGGAGGCGATGGAATGCAGGTTGCCGGACGATAAACTGGAGGACCTGAAGAGGGAGATTTCGGGGCTAATGGGTTTGCGAAAGGTTCAGCTAAGAACGCTACAATCGGTGTTGGGCAAGCTTAATTTTGCATGCCGCATATTACCGATGGGTAGGGTTTTTTGTCGAAGGTTGTCGGCGAGCACGAGCGGTGTAAAATCGCCAAGACACTTTGTGCGGTTAAGAGAAACACATAGAGCGGACTTAAGGGTGTGGCACACCTTTTTGGAAGCGTTTAACGGTAGGGCTTTCTGGATGGCTGGTCCGATCAGCAACTTTGATTTGGAACTATACACGGATGCTGCTGGTTCCACGGGGTTCGGGGCCTTTTTTCAGGGGCAGTGGAGCGCTGGGCCTTGGCCTCAGTCGTGGGTGGATGCAGGTTTTACAAAGAACCTAGTGTTACTGGAATTGTTTCCGGTAGTGCTGGCGGTGGAATTATGGGTAGCATCATTCAGGGACCTGAAGGTGCGTTTCCACGGGGACAATCTAGGTGTGGTACAAGTAATTAATAGGATTACGGCATCGTCTCCGCCAGTGATTAGGCTATTGCAACACCTGGTGTTACGTTGCTTGCAATTGAATGTTTTCATTCATGCTGTACACCTACCGGGGGTTGAAAATGTTATAGCTGATGCCTTGTCTCGCTTCCAGTGGGAAAGGTTCCGGGAGTTGGCGCCGATGGCGGAGCAACACGGGGTGCCTTATCCCGACTGGCTGTGGGCGATAGCATTGGCCTCATCGCTGGATGGGTAAAGAACTCGGTAAGTGGGTCCACGTGGGCGGCATACACGAGGGTATGGCAAGAATGGAGGGAGTTTGTGCGGAATATTGGGGAAGAGCCGGTCGGTAAGGAGGTGAGATTGCTGTTGATATATTACATTGCTAGAAAAATGGAGGAGGGGGTATCCGCGTCAGTGGTGAATAGGAACGTGACGGGGTTGGCTTTTCTGTTTAAGCTGCAAGGTCAAGTGGATTTTACGAAAGATTTTTGGGTACGGCAGGCAATGAAGGGTTACAGAAAGGCGATGGTCAGACGGGATGCGAGAAGACCGGTGACATTTGAGATTTTACAGGGTATTATAAGGCAGCTGGAGAGGGTATGCTCCTCGGGTTACGAGGTGATGTTGTTTAAGGTGTCATTTTTGTTGGCGTTTTTTGGGGCTTTTAGAATAGGGGAACTGGTTAGCCCGTCTAAGAAAGTGCAAGGAGGTCTGAGTTATCAAGACGTGAGGTGTGAGGCAGAAGTTTTGGAGTTGTATTTGAGGAAATCTAAGACTGACCAACTGGGGAGAGGCAAAATGGTGCGGGTATATCCTGTTATGGGTTCGCAGTTGTGCCCAGTTGGGGCAGTTAGAGAATTTTTAGGTGTTCGCCCAGTGGGACTGGGCCCTTTTTTGATACATTTGGGGGGTGAATTTTTATCCAGATTCCAATTTAGGGCAGTTTTTGCAAAATGTATACAGGGATTGGGGCTGATTGAGAAGGAATTCTCGTCACATTCCTTCAGGATAGGAGCAGCCACCGAGGCAGCCAGGAACGGATTGGGGGAGGAAACTGTGAAGAGGATTGGTAGGTGGGAATCTAAGAGATTTCAATCTTATGTGCGGCCCAATCTGGTGATAAGTTTGTAGGTGTGGGATGGTAATAGAGATATGGCTGGGTGTTGAAGCATTAATGGGTTTTTTGTTTGGGTTTTGTTCATAGTATGGTTTTTTTTTTCTGTGCTTTTCTATTTCAGATTCGCTGCCAGGATTGGTCTGGATCATGGGACATTCCTATGTGGCATGGGGGGCCCGGAGAGGGGACGCCCGTTATGAGGGTAGGCAATTGGGCTTTAGCAGGAGGGAAGCGTGCATAAAGTAGTTGGGGATCCCAGGTATGTTATGGGGCAGATTGGTGTCAGAGGTACATCGTTACGTGCAACGGGATAGGCCGCCGGATGTATTGGTAATACATGCAGGCGGCAATGACCTGGGCATCAGAGCCATGGTCGACCTAAAGCGCGACATCAAGTTGGATGTTTGGCGTTTAAGAGAAGCTTTTCCAAAAATGGTTATTGTCTGGTCAGACATGGTGGCCCGGACATCATGGAGGATGGCTAGATCAGTTGAAGGGGTCAACAGGGCCCGTAAAAAAATAAATAGGGAAGTAAGCAAATTTGTAGTGATGAATGGGGGTCTGGCGGTTAGGCATATGGAACTCGAGTTTGAGACGTGGAGGTATTTGAGAGCGGATGGAGTACATTTGAATGAGGTTGGAATTGATTTGTGGGCCCTGGGGCTACAGGATGGAATACAGAGAGCTCTGCGGGTGTGGAGGGGCACCCAAGATTAAGGTATTATTCTTGGGCGCTGTGGCGGGCGTTGGTCTGGGCAAAAAGCAAGGTAAATGGCAAAAGTAAGAGTCTTTTTGGGAGCTAGCGTTGATATGGCTCATGATGGTGGTTCCCGGTTAACGGAGGTTAGCCGGGAAGTGATAATGGGGCACTGCGGTCATTGCTAGTCTCTGAGCCAGCTTGTCGGCTTGAGGCCTATTTGATAGATTTGATGGGACCGCAGTGCAAGTCCTGTTATGGACACAGAGGATGATCAAGATATTGCTCAGACCAACGCTTGATAATTAAGCAGGTTGTTTTAACAGATGTTGTTTTGTTGTTGATGTTTTTCTATTTATGATAGATAATGTTGATATGTTATATTTTTATATTTAAGATTATTTGTTTAATAAATTAGGCCGCTACGGCCTTTTAATACTCCAAGCTCGGTGTGGTTTGAGTCATTGGGGTAACAGGGTGGTAGGTTGCTATTAGGGGAAAATGACATCTGTAATCCGTCAGTCAAGAGAAGCCCGTAGCAACAGCATGTAATGCATAGAGGAGGGCATACATGACTGTGGTAACAGGGGAGTTAATAGTTTTAGGGGTGTGGTATGAAGTAACCGAGGGGGAGGTAGTAAGGAAGGCTTTATAAGGTAACCCCGCCCAAGGGGGTGTAACAGTAGTTGTGGAAAGTTCCCGCCCACCCTCCCCTTGTTTTCTGGTATAGTGGGGTTAACTAGATAGGGTTATGGTTAAATTTAAAAAAAAAAAAAAAACAAAAAAACAAAAGGGGTTTTTTGACGAGGTCATGGCAGTGGCGGGCGTTGGTCTGGGCAAAAAGCAAGGTAAATGGCAAAAGTAAGAGTCTTTTTGGGAGCTAGCGTTGATATGGCTCATGATGGTGGTTCCCGGTTAACGGAGGTTAGCCGGGAAGTGATAATGGGGCACTGCGGTCATTGCTAGTCTCTGAGCCAGCTTGTCGGCTTGAGGCCTATTTGATAGATTTGATGGGACCGCAGTGCAAGTCCTGTTATGGACACAGAGGATGATCAAGATATTGCTCAGACCAACGCTTGATAATTAAGCAGGTTGTTTTAACAGATGTTGTTTTGTTGTTGATGTTTTTCTATTTATGATAGATAATGTTGATATGTTATATTTTTATATTTAAGATTATTTGTTTAATAAATTAGGCCGCTACGGCCTTTTAATACTCCAAGCTCGGTGTGGTTTGAGTCATTGGGGTAACAGGTTGGTAGGTTGCTATTAGGGGAAAATGACATCTGTAATCCGTCAGTCATGTTTTTTTGTACAATTCTCCTTTAAGGGGGCGTGGCAAGGGGTGTGTCCTATGCCTGCATACTTTTGCTGATAGGTGTCCCTCATTCCCATCTCAAAAAGTTGGGAGGTATGCATGTGTAAACTGACAGTGTTATATAAGTGCCTGTAAAGAAATAGGAATTGAATCGTTGACCTTACAGAAAGACCCACCAACACACGTGGTCTCTTAGTTATACTCCATTCTCCTAATTGCCGCCCACCCAGACCTCCCTTTATACACACAGACGTGGGAAAGGGAATTGATCCTGACTTTTTCCCCCATCGGACTGGCAAAAGTGTTTCACCCCTTTGGGCTTGAGGAAGCACTTTGGCTGCTCCCCCCAACTTAGAGAAATGTGGTGGCCGACCAAAGGAGAAGTTGAGCAAAGGAACCTAATTAGCATTCCTGCCTTTGGAATTGCTGCCAAGATACCACTTGAACCATGGTCCCTAAAGAGCCTGAAAATCTGTAAATTGCTATAGGCCAGCATAGTCTGCGGGAAAACAGAAATCATTTGATGAGGATTAAGTCAGGTTGAGTTTTGAGATTCGGCACACTTGGGGTCTGCTGATTATTCCTCATTCTCCTTTGCACCGCTGCAGTTCTTGAATATGAAGTTTGGTATACAAAGTGATGGGCCCCCAAGTTATTTCTACTGTGCCTAATCCAATGATGTGCCTAAGCACTTTTCTGGCCATTAGGAGTACTTTGGGTCTGGAGGCAGAGGAGGCTTTCTTGGGTCAGAGAGTGACGATGTTAGTAGTCCAATGCTCTGGTGTCAAAATGCTCTTTTAATTGACATGGTACTGCGATGGTAAAATGGTTATGAGACCATTGCCTATCATTTCCCCTTCGCCTTTTCTTTCCCTTCCCCCGATTCTTCCTTTCTTACAATTTCTCTTCCCTTTTTCATTGTTTTGGGCATACAATTTATTTTGGTTTACTACATCTGTAATGCATATTATTTATTTATTATTTAATAGGGCTTATTCCCTGTCACATTATACTATGCCTTGTATGTGTCTTTATTTGTAAATTTGAAAATATTCTTCAATAAAAACGATGCCAGCAAGCCAGAGGTACACTCTTCCACGTTTATTGGACATGCCCTTTAATAGTCCCATTCTGGACCTCAACACAGCAATTACTGACTCACCTCTTTGAGGCACCCATACCTCTGACCCCGAAACTCTTCTTGTTCGGTCTCTCCCAACCGAAAATAGGTAAACCCTACAGAAAACTGCTCAGGCACGTGCTCACGGAGGCAAGGTGCTTAATAGCCCTCCACTGGAAGAAAACTGTGCCCCCATCTCAGGAGGCCCTTTATGCTAGGGTCAAAGACGTGGTGGAACTAATGGAGAAAATGACGGCTAGATGGCGGGACAGACTGGACGACCACAATGGTGTCTGGGATCGGTGGCATTCTCGGGAGGACCCGTTCTGATCAGGCGGTCGTAACAAAGAAGTATCTTAGTATTTTTTATTTTTTTTATCTGGTCTTCCCTGCTCTTCCGCCCCCTCTCTGTTTTCTTTTTTTTTTATTTTTCTCTGCTTTTCTTTGTTTATCTGGCTGCTAATTATGTAAAGTTAAGTGAGGCATCAGTCTCAAGGTACTGTACGCTATATACTCTACTCGAGGCACTGTTATTACTGTTGAAATGTGCGATGCCAAAGACTGGAGGAGGGTTCCTCCTCCACAACTTTATTGTCTGTTCACTAGGCATGTTCATAACTTCATTTCTGCTTATGTCCATTTGCTATATTTGTACCTATGTTCTGCTGTTTTATTTTTCTAAAAAAATAAAAATAAAAACGTTATTTGAAAAAAAAAACTGACAAAAGATTTTTTTTTTTCCTAATGCCGCGTACAAACGAGCGGACTTTACGGCAGACTTTGCCCGGCGGACGGGATTTGGTCAGACAATTTGATCGTGTGTGGGCTCCAGTGGACTTTGTTTTCTCAAAAGTTGGACGGACTTAGATTTGAAACATGTTTTAAATCTATCCGTCGAACTCGAGTCCGGTCGAAAAGTCCGCTCGTCTGTATGCTAGTTCGACGGACAAAAAGCCACGCTAGGGCAGCTATTGGCTACTGGCTATGAACTTCCTTGTTTTAGTCCGGTCGTACGTCATCACGTACAAATTCGACGGACTTTGGTGGATTGTGTGTAGGCAAGTCCGTTCATTCGGAAAGTCCGTCATAAAGTCCGTCGTAAAGTCTGTCGAAAAGTCCGCCGGGCAAAGTCTGCCGTAAAGTCCGCTCGTGTGTACGCAGCATTACACTCTAAAGAAAGAACCGACTTTGAGGTGAATGTACCTAGAAACTACAAGCAAGAAAATGGACTGGGACAACTCAATATGGCCTATTATGCCATCGGGAGGTTGTTTGCTGTGCCCCCCAGAGCAAATGGCTCTACATAATTAAAAGTAATATTTGAATCTAAACTGGCCATATATCTCCAATGGAACTTCAGAAAAGTGACAATCTTTTCTATGAAACAATTGGGTCCTGTATGTGGCCACCTCTCACCTTTGACATGTCATAGGTGCCAGTACTGGGAGAAGGCACAGAGGATCAAAATGTAGTTTTAATGAGAACATAAATGGTTATTATTTTTTGAGTAATATGCACCTGACTTTTCACCAGACTTGTTACATGTGTGTGCATGTTAGATGATCAAGCCCAGGCTGACAGGTTCCCTGAATTGTAAGGCTTCCTAATAGTGTTTGATGGTTGGAATGAGTAATTTTCATCTAATTTAAAAGGAACCTGTCAGGATGGAAATAAGGGATCTGTATAAACCTCAAGCACCCCAATCCTACAGCACTGTCCGAGGATTTGAGGAAAATCCCAGTGTGCTGTGGCCCACGCCATGTACTGGAATGCTTGTTCCAACATCTGACACCCAACCTTATACCGATACTGTTGGGTGAGTGATCTAGTGAGGAGCAGTCATAGTTCTGGTGAATTCCTTCTACTGACACCAACAATGGGGGATTTTTTTTTCTTTTCACTGACAACAACTCTGGGGCATTTCTCCCACTTACCAATGATGGCCTAGGATTCTTCCTTCCATTGGTCACTTATGGTAGTACATTCCATTGAATGGGGGTCTCCTCCTGTAGGGCTTGACCCAGGAACACTGCACCCTGCTGCCTCAGACTATTTGTGGGCTCTCCACCTTCTGGGCTCACCTCCCCAGGGATTGGCCGAAGTCCCAAAAATATGCAGGCTGCCTGCCCTGCTCTCCCTCCCACTATACTAGTAGAATCCTCTAGATGACATGAGAAGGTAACAGAGAAGCAGCCTGTGAAACACTGAGCAGACCTAAGCAATCAATCGCTGCTCAACTGATTAAGAGGAGCTAAACTAAATATACCAAGCAGCCTGCTCTAAAATAAGAGGGTGCTACATAATAGTAAACTATAAAAAGTAGGTTTTTTTAACCACTTACGGACCGCTCCCGCCGTCGTACGGCGGCTGTTTAAAGGAGGATTAAAGCAGGATATCGTTCTTATGGCAGCAGCTAGCTGCCACAACCCCGGTATCCTCGTCTTCAGCGGGGCGGTCCGCTACAAGATAAAAGTGGTCTCTGCGGCGGATTCACCGCAAGATCACTTTTATCGGTGGCGGAAGAAGATGGGGAAGATGGCCCCACCCGTCTCCATACAATTGCTGGGCGGAAGCAACATCAAAACGTCACTTACGCCCACAGCTCCTAAAGGGCCATTTTTTTTTTATTGCATTGTAGTCTAAATATGAGATCGGAGGTCTTTTTGACCCCAGATGTCATATTTAAGAGGTCCTGTCATGCTTTTTTCTATTACAAGGGAAGTTTACATTCCTTGTAATAGGAATAAAAGTGACTTTAAAAAAAAAAAAAAAACCAGTGTAAAAATAAAAAATAAAAGGTAAACTAAATAATAATTTTTTTTTTTTTTTAAACGGGCCCCGTCCTGACGAGCTCGCATGCAGAAGCGAACGCATACATGAGTAGCGCCCGCATATGAAAATGGTGTTCAAACCACACATGTGAGGTATCGCCGCAATCTGTAGAGTGAGGGCAATAATTCTAGCCCTAGACCTCCTCTGTAACTTAAAACGTGCAACCTGTAGAATTTTTTAAATGTCGCCTATGGAGATTTTCAAGGGTAAAGGTTTGTCGCCATTCCACGAGCGGGCGCAATTGTGAAGCGTGACATGTTGGGTATCAATTTACTTGGCTTAACATTATCTTTCACAATATAGAAAAAAATTGGGCTAACTTCACTGTTGTCTTATTTTTTAATTTAAAAAAGTGTAAATTTTGCAAAAAAAGTGCGCTTGTAAGACCTCTGCGCAAATACGGTATAACAGAAAGTATTGCAACGATTTTATTCTCTAGGGTGTTAGAAAAAATTGTATAATGCTTGGGGGTTCTAAGTAATTTTCTAGCAAAAAAATCTGTTTTTAACTTGTAAACAACAAATCTCAGAAAGAGGCTCGGTCCTTAAAGAGGAGTTCCACCCAGGGGGGCCGTCAAAAAAATAAAAAAATTAATAGTCAGCAGCTACAAATACTGCAGCTGCTGACTTTTAATTGGACACTTACCTGTCCCTGGGTCCAGCGATGCGGGGGATCGAAGCCCCGCTCATCCCCCCCTCCGCTCGTCGGCGCCGGCATTTCAACTGTGGGCGCCGGGCTGTGGCTTCACAGCCTGGCACCCACTGCGCATGCGCGAGCGGCGCCGCACGCCGTGATTGGCCGCTCAATCACCTGGGACCTGTAATGGGTCCCAGATGATTGACAGGAGGGAGGGAGCAGAGCGGAGCCCTTCCTGTGCCGAGGGGGAAGTGATGTCACCTGCCCAGGCAAAGGAACAGGCAGACTACGAGGGACCACCTAGCAACAGGCATTTAGAGGTAAGTGAAAAAAAAAAATATCCAAATGTTTTTTTGTTTTTTTTTTTAGAATTTTTACAGGTATTTTTGTTTTTTGGGTGGAACCCCACTTTAAGTGGTTAGACATTAACAAACTTTCCTAAGATCATTCATATTAGGCTTATTTCTTTTATATGTACTGTATATCTAAATGAATTGAAATGACTATACACACTAGTCGGTTCACACTGGTGCGGGTCATGCATTCTGGTTGCGGGTGTGGGAATCGCATCAATTTCCGCACTTGCAACCACCTGCAGCTGAATCGCACTGCTCTTGTGAGACTAGATTTGCCACCTCATCCCTTTAAAACCGAACACATATTAATCACACAGGTTCTGTGGCTGATTAAGGTGGTAATTAAACGGAAACAAAACAAAATATAGTGTAGCGCAACCAAAAACAAGTACAAAAAAAACATGTCCAAATATAACAAAATTCCCCGTTGTGAAACTTTCAGTGACAGTTCATAGATTTCCAGTGACTTCAGTGACCCCAACCTCTAGCTGGAATTCCTGCTCACCTCCAAAAGTCGACTCCACTACAGAGTGCATTAAATTAGCCTCAGAACCTGGCTTTTCCATATGTATCATGTGCCATTAATTTTTTGGATTAATTATGTATTATGTATTGCTGTATAAAATAAAGTTGTTTATTATCTTACTCCATGCAGGTATTTAATTCTATGTGTAGTATATCAATTTTCTATCGAATATGCATTATGAGACAAATGTTCTACTCCTTGACATATAGTATAGATATGTCAATTATCCACTTACCCACTGGGCACTTAAACCCCTTCCTAACCAGACCAATTTTCAGCTTTCGGTGCTCTCACACTTTGAATGACAATTACTCAGTCATGCAACACTGTACCCATTTGAAATTTTTGTCCTTTTTTTTCCACACAAATAAAGCTTTCTTTTGGTGGTATTTAATCACCGATGGGTTTTTTATTTTTTGCGCTATAAAGCCACCCCCATCAAATCATTCTTTGCAGCTATTACCTTTTGTACCACCACCCCCTCCCTTTAGAATGTAAGCTCTACGAGCAGAGCCCTCCTGTACCTTTTTGTATTGAACTGTACTGTAATTGTGTTGTCCCCCTTATACATTGTAAAGCGCTGCGTAAACTGTTGGCGCTATATAAATCTCGTATAATAATAATAATAAATCAAAAAAACTGAAAATTTGGTAAAAAAAAAATATATATATATTTGTTTCTGTTAAAATGTATTGCAGAGTATTGGCAGAGTATTGCAGAGTATTGCCATAGTATTGCAGAGTATTGCATAGTATTGCCATAGTATTGCAGAATATTGCAGAGTATTGCCATGGTATGGGCACTGAGCAGCGCTGTGGGCTGGATCTGTAGTGCCCACAGCGCTGCAAACTATCTCTCCTCTCCTCTCACACTGTACCGATTGATACAGAGAGGGGAGGGAGGAGCCGGCGTCATGACGTGACGCTGGTTTGTTTACAAGTGATGCTCCGTCATTTGACGGAGCGATCACTTGGTAAATGGCAGCAATTTACAGTGATCCGTGATGCACCAGGTCCCCCGGACCTGTCGGACACGGATGTTCCCGGGTGCGCGCCCCAGGGGGCACGCGGGAGCACGATTCTGTGAGGACGTGCATGGACGCCCACCCAGAATAAGCCGACTGCGCTCTAGCCGTCTTTCGGCTATGGCCCGGTCGGCATGTGGTTATAATGCCACACAACACTTGACCCTCCGTGTACTTCATTTAAAGTCCCGCCTCTCTGTTCTCTTTTGTACATAATAATAGATATGGAGGCTAATGACAACGTCATCTCCTCATATAAAGTCCCACAGACCCCTCTCTTTTAGAAACCTGTGTAATTCATATGCCTTTGGGTTTAAAGGGATGAGGTGGCAACCCTATGTGAGCCGCACGTGGCTGCCATTCATTTTCAATGGCACCCCCCACGCATCTCAGCCCGCAGTGTTATCACAGGTGTGGGAACCGCATGGTCAAAAAGACCATGCGGTTTCCCTGTGGCCACGTTTTTAAATAAGGTGCATGCTGTGCGGTTCACGCGGCACAGCAGCCCATTCAAATGAATGGCTGCTGTGCCCGAGCAAGCGCGGGACGTGCGGCCCGCACTGGTGTGAGCCAAGCCTTAGGTTCCTTGCGGACTGGCGTCTTTTTTCAGTAGAAGACACCGGATGACAAATGGCTCCATTATGACGAAGCAAACTGCCGTATGGTCGCTATATGTATGGCGCCAATAAAATCTGACCCCCCCCCCTCCAAAAAAAAAAGAGCATCAGCTAATCTTTCAAAAACAGATCTCTAATCACATTAGAAGGCACTTGCCAGCCATTAGAGGGTTACAGCACTTAATCCCCTTGTTAAGGAAAGGATTTGAAATTCGGAGCCCCGTTGACTCCCCCTCCCCCAGAAGCTGTCACGCTGGCAAACTAATTAAAGAACAATTAGTTTTTCTGCCTGAGATTTTTTTTCCTTGCTTTTTGATTTTAATGTGAGCACTTAAAGTCAATCTATGAAATAGAGAGGGGGAGGTATAACATTCCCCCATTGGTTAAACTACTGCACTTGGTTTTGACTTGTCTTTGTGTGTCTATACGGTCTTAGCACAAAGTATTGTGAGCGGTATTGATCCGGCAGAAAAGAACAGTTGCCGGATTTTGTTCTGCTCTGTCACAGAGCCGGAGCAGGGAGCTTTTCATGTAATGTCTGCGCTTTGCACACAATGGTCCGACACTCAGGGGGCTGCCATCTGCGGTCCAGCCAGCGCACCTATGGGGGGGGGGGGGGATACATCTGAGCTCACAGCTTTGATTTACAGGGATAAACATCTACAAACATGTTCTTTATTGTGATCCAGATTAATTTGCATTTGAAAATAACTAGCTTCAGGTTCATAAACTGAGTTTCCCTTTTTATATTTTTTTTTGTTTTTTTTACTCCAGGCAAAAGATTAAAACATTCCTAATCCACTTATATTTCCATATAACTACAATGGTTTTGGGTTATTTTCAAAATTTTTAAAATGTTTTTATACTGTAGTTTTAACAGTGTTTTTAAACATTTATTAAAGGGCACATGATTCCCAAAGCACTATGGGTTAGCTAAAGACACAGCTCGCCAAATGAAGCTTGATTTGCAGCTCTTTTTTTGTCAAAATCGAAACCTCAGACTGAGGCTGATAATGTGTGATTCACTGCTGTGATTTGAGTTCTGCACACAGCTGAAATCTCATATAGCTGATTATGTGAAAAGGAGACTAGAGCTCCACCTGCTGGCCAGATGGAAGACTACAGAATAATAGAAACTCAATTGAAATTTCAGTTTAACCACTTAAGGACTGGAAGGATTAATGGCCCCCTTAATGACCAGGCCAATTTTTGCAATACGTCACTGCGTCGCTTTAACTGACAATTGGGAATCTTTTTTTTCCTTTTAAAATCATTCTTACCTATTTGTTCGGAGCATTGATCCGATGCTGCATCTGTCTCCCGCTGGCTCTAACACTGAGAACTGAGCGATCAAACACCGCTGATCATTTGGTTTTTAGGGCTCCCTGAGCAGAGAGCTGGTGACTGTCAGTCACCAGCTCTCTGCTACGCTCCACCTTGTGCTCACTGGAGCGCTGCGTTGTGGAGGGGCGGGAGCGGACGGCTCAGGCTTTTAGCGGCTCGTTGAGAAGCCGGGTGCCGGTCGAGGCACGTGGGCGGATCTCAACCATCTTGCTCGATCTTGCTCGAGCCTGGGCCAACTCTGTGACATCAGCCCGCTGTCTGCTGAAAATGGGTCACAGGAGTGCAGAATGAACTGCACCCCTGTGATCCACAGGAGAAGTACAGCCAAACGTGCTTTGGCTGTACTTCCCCTTAAAATACCTTTAAAGTTCAAAGTCTTAAGCTGGCCATACTTGGGTCAAATTCTAAAAGTAACTAATATTTTTTGTTCGAATTTCACACCATTAGTGGACCGCAGCAACAAACGATTTTCACGCGGCCATCGAATTTGAGTGATCAGGCATGTTGAAAATTTTTTGAAAAACGTTTTAAAAAATTTCGAAAAATTTGTTATCATTGAAGAGAGAATCATGCGGGAAATATAATCGAAAAATAAATGTGCATGAGCTGTGACCTGGAAAGAAAAGAAGATTCCCAGCCACGAAAATTCCTTTCTGTAGCAAATTTGAACTAATTTCGACAAATTCGTTATTCGGAAACATTCGAATGAATGAAAAACCTATTAACGAATCTTTCTGAATATTCCTAAATTTGAATATTTGAAAATTCGAAAATTTGTAAAGTTGGTAATTTTGTAAATTCTAAAATTCGTAAATTCTGTAATGTATAAATTCAGTAAAAAGTTGTAAATTCGTAAATCCGAAAACCCGAAAATCTGAAAACCCGAAAATGAGAAAATCTGAAATAATAACTATTAAATTATAGGTATTGGAAATTCCTTTTCAAATTTGGCTGTTAGTGAAAGTAACGAATACGAATTTATCCAAAGTTACGAATGATCCAAAATAGCGAATGCCATATCTAAATGAATTAATAATAATAAATAATAATAATAATAAAAAAATTTTATTATTATTATTTATTATTAATTTGTTCCATTCCATTTGTTTAGATGTAGCATTAATTAGTTCGGATAATTCGTAACTTCGGATAAAATCGTATTCGTTACGTTCACTAACAGCCAAATTTGAAAGGAAATTCCAATTCCTATAATTTAATAATTAGTTATTATTAGTTAGTTAGTTATTTATTCTTTAGAATTTTCGGATTTTCGCTCTTTCGAACTTTCAAATTTTCTTTCTTATTTTCGGATTTTAGAATTTTTTCGAATTTATGAATTTACAAATTTACAGAATCACCAAATTACGGATTTTACGAATCTATGAATTTTTGAATTGTGATCATAATGAATTACCCAAAAAACAAAAAAAACCCTAATGAAATGAAAACCAACAAATTTTTCGGTAGTGCACGTCTAGTACAAGGGTGGGGGCACCACATCAAATTTTAATACAGAACCTCAAATATCTATCCCAGGCAGCATGGACTTTTGAGGTTCCCCCCAAAAAGCCACAACATACAATAACATTAGAATATGGGGGAATACACACCCCTCATGCAATTTTATTTATCCAATTTTTTAAAAATGTGCGCAGCTGTCAGAAAAGGCATAAAACACCATGGATGTATTTATCTGCATAGATTATGCTACTTTGTTATTAATAAAACAATTCCATTTTCAATATTTGTAAACACCTACACATTATCCAAAAGAATGAAAACAAATTCCACTTAATGTATATTATCTCCAACATCACAAAATGTTCATCTACGCGTTTCACAGGACCTGTAGACCGCTTCCTCATACAGGGAGGTCAGCTGCTATACAGTATTACCTAATATAAATGGATAAGTAAAGAAAACCAATTAGAAAGTAGCCACAGAGTAGAAAAGCCTGTTCCTTGGCAGCATGTTGTGGTGAAGGACACAAGCTCTCTACAAAAGGTACAATAACTCCTTTGCTGAGTCAGACCAATAGTTCTGCAACCAGCAAAGCTCTTGCTCCTTACTGACCCGATAGTCCTAGCTCCCACTTAGTAGAGGGCGTGTTGGACCTCGACAGAGATATTACTGTTTCCATATAGAGAACAAAAGACCTTTTCTACAGTATGCTGGCAGGGGACAGGCTTTTCTACTCAGGCTGTGGCTGCTTTCTATAGTAAATTAACTGTAGTTGTGCTAGTACAAGTGCTAGTGCTAGCTACATTTGTGCTAGTTCAGTTGGTAGCAATCTGCCTGGGGAGATGTGGATGAACCGCATGTTTGTAAATCAACCCAAAACTTGCCTCTGATTCTAACAACCAGATATTTATGCCTGATAATTTAAAATGGTCTTCATAAGTGAAAAAGAAAAGAAAAAGGCTGGCCCTGTTATTGAGTAAACTTACTCCCCACCTTCCATAAAGAAGTCCAGGCTCCTTCATTGTCGTCAGTTTAACCACTTGCCTACCGGGCACTTTCACCCTCTTTCTGCCCAGGCTAATTTTCAGCTTTCAGCGCTGTCGCACTTTGAATGACAATTGTGCGGTCATACAACACTGTACGCAAACTACATTTTTATCATTTTTTGAGACAGATAAAGCTTTTTTTTTGGTGATATTTAATCACCGCTGTATTTTTTTATTTTTTGCTAAAAAAAACAACAAAAAGTCTGAGAAGTTTGAAAAAAAAACTTTTTTCTTAGTTGCTGTTAGAAAATTTAGTAAATAAGTAATTTTTTGCCTCCACTGATGTGAGGCTCCACTGAGGCTGCACTGGTTGGCATTGATAGTCTGCACTGAAGGGCACTGATGAGGTGGCACTGATAGGCAGCACTGATGAGACTACACTGAAGGGCACTGATGAGACGGCACTGATGAGGAGGCGCTAATAGGCAGCACTGATGGGCACTGATGGGTGGCACTGATGGACACTGATTGGCGACACTGATGGGCAGCACTGATGGGCACTGATTGGCGGAACTGATGGGTGGCACTGATGAGCAGGCACTGATGGGCACTGAAAGGCAGCTTTTATTGGCATCACTGATGGGCACTGATGATGGGCACTGATTGACATCACTGATGGGCACTGATGAGACAGCACTAATAGGCAGCACCTATGGCACTAATAGGCAGCACTGATGGGTACTGATAGGTGGCACTGATTTTCGACACTGATGGGTAGCACTAATGGGCACTGATTGGCGGCACTGATGGGTGGCACTGATGAGCACTAAAAGGCAGCACTGACTGGCATCACTGGGCACTGATTGGCATCACTGATGGCCACTGTTGAGGCTGCACTGATCATCAGTGACCTGATTATCTGGGAAGATAACCTCCGTCAAGAAATGCTGCTGATCGGCTCTTTACCGTGATGGGGGATGCGCCGTGTGCCAGGGTCAGAGCCGACCACTAGTCGCTGCAGCGAGAGTGGGATGTCATGTGACATTGTCCCAGAATAAGAGAGCTGCTGTGTGCCTGTCAATTCAAAATACGTGGGGCGGGAGGTGGTTGATTGCTGTACAAGTGCAGTTCCGTCTTTACCCATAAACCTGAAAATTCATGAAAATTCATGTAGCTTTGGCCTTCAAAAACATGCTATAGTGTGTATATTTTTGAAGGATCCTTATGCATAAGCCCATCAGGGTGAAACGCGTGAAGCAGGGGTGGTCCCTGGGCGTGGACATTCTGTACATCATTTGTGGCTGAATAAAGATTTTACAAAGATGTGACATCAGGGGGTTGCACTGTTTCTCTGGGATTAGGAGCATGGACAGGCTCTTCCACCAGTACTGTACCTGAAGTATCTGCAGTTGCAGAGAGGTGTCCCTCTGTGGATCGGTGTCCTTGGGTCTGGCTCATCCAACAATGCTTCAAAATTTGCTGGAAAATGTGACCACTACAGGACGTGTTGATTCCCTAGCACAGACCTCCCCCTCCCTTTTTAGCATCATAAACCTCTACCAGGAGTGTCTAATTACTGTCTGTGCTGGCCCAGCTCCTCCACCCCTACAAAACCTTTTCTGTAGCCACCGTTGGAGGAGTGAAGAGGAATACTATAGAGTTTCAGATGAATGACAGCTACTGAGGCTGCTGACATCACATCCCAACTGGTGGCATCTACCAGCTTCAGGGTTTTTTCTATAAAATTACTCAGAACCCCCAAACATTATACACATATTTTTAGCAGAGACCCTAGAGAATAAAATGGCGATCGTTGCAATTTATGTCACATGGCAGTTGTGCAGCAATTTTTCAAACTCAATTTTTTTGGAAAAAATGCACTTTCATGAATTTTAATGCAAAAAAACACAATATATAACCAGATTTTTGGAAAAATATAAATGATGATGTTACGCCGCGTAAATAGATACCTAACATGTCATGCTTTAAAATTGTGGAATGGCGTCAAACTTTGGTACTTAAAAATCACACTATGCCTTAAAAATGTTTACAGGTTAACAGTTTAGACTTACAGAAGAGGATTAGTGCTAGAACTATTGCTTTCACTCTAACGTTTGCAACGGTACCTCACATGTGTGGTGCGAACGCCGTTTGCATATGCTGACACAACGTACGTATGAGTTCGCTTCTTCGTTTTTAATTTTTTTTATTATTATTTATTTTATTTTTATTTTTTTACACTGTCTCTTTCATTTTTATTTTTTATCACTTTTATTCCTATTACAAGAAATTTGCACATCCCTTGTAATAAGAGTAAGGCATGACAGGTCCTCTTTATGGAGACATCTGGGGTGAATTAGATCCCAGATATCTCCTGTACCCTGGAAAGCATGAGATAAAAAAAAACAAAAAACATTTATCTCTGTTTTCCAGGCATCATCGATATATCTCCACTTCACCCTAAGGACGTCATATGGCATTCTACGGGCGGGAAGTGGTTAAAGGGTAACTCCACTTTCGTGGGAAAAAAATAATAATAATATAGCGTATACAATTGCCACATAAGTCATATTGTAATTGAATGTTATTAAAAACCACCTTTCCTTTTCAATTTCAACAGCTCCGTAATTTTCTGTAAAATGCAATGCAATATGGCAACCTGAAGGTGTGCTGTACACAGAATGCCCCCCCCAGAAACATAATTTCCTGCTTGTGTGATTGGCTCACTGATTTTCCCAGAAGTCTACACTAAGAGACAAGTCAGGTTTTTGGCATCCCCTGCAACAAAAATGTCATTTTTGGTGAGATACTTCCCTAAAGGGATGCAGACCCTGCCACTTTCCTCATTAGAACCCTGCTAATTCAGCAGCTGATTGATCATTTTTAAAATCACTCCCATACACATTCACTCTACACATGGACACAGAGAAACAAAGAGTGATTTCTTCAGAATAACAAAAAAGGAAGGAATCTGGAACAAAGTTTGGTAAAATCCCTGCAATGTACAGAGATCACCCAGGGGGGAGCGTTTTTTTCTCAACAAAAGTGGAGTTGCTCTTTAACCCGTTCCCATCCGGCCTATAACAAAATGATAGCCGGGCGGGCCTTTCATTGATCCAGGTGGACGTCATATGACGTCCTTCTGAAACGCGCCTTGTGTGCGGCCACAGGGGGCCGCGCTGCCGAGCCATCTGCCAGCAGCTGTGTCTATCAGTGATCAGTGTACTGGCTCGCTGCCGGTACCATGTGACCGCTGTGACCAATCACAGCAGGTCACATGACAGTTGTAAACAATGGATGGCTTCCTTTCATGCCATCCGTTGTGTACAATTGTGTTGCTAGCTGTGATTGGTCACTGTGATCACATGGTACAGACAGGGCCAATCATAGCCTATCTGTACCATGTGATTAGTGCTGGCTATTCCCAGCTAAACAGAACAAAACAAATTGAAAAATCATTTAAAAAATAAAAATAAAATAAATGTAATAAAAAAATAATAATTGAAAATAAATTATTAATGGCCAGCACATGTGATTGGTGCTGGCCATTCACAGATAATCAGAACAAAACAAACTGAAAAATCATTTAAAAAATAAAATAAATGTAATAAAAAAATAATAATTGAAAATAAATTATTAATGGCCAGCACATGTGATTAGTGCCGGCCATTCACAGCTGATCAGAACAAAACAAACTAAAAAATAATTTTTAAAAAAATAAAATAAATGTAAAAAAAAAAATTGAAAATAAATTATTATTATTTTTTTCGCACTGTCATCAGTTAGTGTCCCTGATCATGGCCACACCAGTTATATGACGACGCTGTACTGCACGGTTGACGGTATGTAAAAAAAAATTGTGAATTTTTCTTTTTCATCTCTTAATTTTTTTAAAAATAATGACAAAAAAAATTACAACTTAAAAAAATCTTGCCATGCCTCTTGGACTGTCTACTTTCCAAAAAGAGTTAATTTGGGGGGTATTTCTAATGTCCTGACATTTTCAGGCCTCAAGAAACGAGATAGGCCGTCAGTACTCCAAGATTAATCAATTTTCAGCTATATACCATAGTTTGTGGACTTTATAACTTTCCTACAGACTAAATAATATACACTGATTTGGGTTATTTTCACCAAAGAAATGTAGCAGAATATACTTTTGGCCTAAATTTATGAAGAAAAATTCTTTATTTGCAAAATTTTATAATAGAAAAGAAAAACACATTTTTTTTTTTTCAAAATTTGTGTTTTTTTGTTTATTTAGCAAAAAAAAAAAAAAAAAAAAAAAAACAGTGGTGATTAAATACCACCAAAAGAAAGCTCTAGTTGTTTGAACAAAATGATAAAAATGTAGTGTTGTATGACCGCGCAATTGTCTTTCAAAGTGCGACAGCGCTGAAAGCTGAAAATTGGCTTGGGCAGGAGGGGGGGGGGGGGGTGTAAGTGCCTGGCATTGAAGTAGTTAAGGGAACTGTAATACTTTGAATTTGGATATATATATATATATATATATATATATGGCTGTATGCGTCTGTATATAAATGTTCGTATACCAAGACAGTGATATATCATTTTTTATCGGCATAAAGCTCCGCAGTAAAGTTTTCCTTGTTACGGCTTTGTTCTTTATTTATCACACAGTAGTCACTGTCGTGGGCCGAGCCTCTCACTCGATGCGTTTCGTTAATTGAGTATATATGGGTTTATCAGCAGGATAATATAACACTGGCAGCCAGCTGCGGAGAGCGGCGCACTTAATCCGCCGATTACCAACATCCCGAGCTGTTTTCTGTGTTTTTTTTTGTTTTTTTTTTAAATTTACATAAACTAAATAATTTAAATAAACTTCTGTTTTACTCATTCGTGTCCAGAGATATTCGATTCTCACTCGACCATGGCGACTTCTCTCCTATTCCATATTCTGTATACCAAAATATAAATACATGGAATCCATTCCTCAGTTCAACAAAAGAGATCTACGTTGGAGCGAGAAGCGGCTCGATGGACTGGATTGTGGGACCTTTCACTTCCATCTCTGATAAAATGTAGGAAAAGCATATTTACAAAAATAACAATAATAATGTAATAATAAATAAATAAATATTATAAATAAATAATATATAAATAATAAATAAATAATAAAAATAGTGGCTTCGTTCCCGGGACTGCGTTCGTTGCATGCTTTTGAATTGGCATAATCACCCCTCCATTATCGTCCTTGCTTGCAAGGTAAATACACTATAGTGTCAAAAGTATTGGGACACCTGCCTTTACACGCGCATGAACTTTAATGGCATCACAGTCTTAGTCCGTAAAGCGCTACGTAAACTGTTGGCGCTATATAAATCCTGTATAATAATAATTATAGTCCGTAGGGTTCAGTATTGAGTTGGCCCACCCTTTGCAGCTATAACAGCTTTAACTCTTCTGGGAAGAATGTCCACAAGGTTTAGGAGTGTGTCTATGGGAATGTTTGACCATTCTTCCAGAAGCGCATTTGTGAGGTCAGGCACTGATGTTGGACGAGAAGACCTGGCTCGCAGTCTCCGCTCTGATTCACCCCAAAGGTGTTCTTTTTTTTTTCTTTTTTGGTATTCTCCCTATACTTTTTATTTATTATTCGGTTTCTTTTATTAAAAAAAAATATTAAATATATTACGCCACGTACATACGAACGTTTTTCTCGTCGGAAAAAGATATGACGGCTTTTCCAACGGGATTCCGCTCAAGCTTGCCTTGCATGCACACGGTCACGCAAAAGTTTGCTGAAATTACGACCGTCAAGAACGCGGTGACGTACAACTCTACGACGAGCCGAGAAAATGACGTTCAATGCTTCCGAGCATGCGTAGGGATTTTGCGCGTCGGAAATTGCCACAGACGATCGCATTTTCGGATAGGAACTTTTCCCGACCGAAAAATTGAGAGCATGCTCTCAATCTTTTGCTGGCTGGAATTCAGCCAGCAAAAGACTGATGGAGAATACACACGGTCGCATTTTCTGGCGAAAAGCTCTCAATGGTCTTTTGCGGGCCGAAATTCAGACCGTGTGTACGCGGCATTAGTTGCTAAAGTTTCCTTCTATTTCTGTCTTACAAAGATTCTATTCTTTCCCTACCCATATTCGGTCACCCTCCCACCCCCATCCCCTCTTCCCCACCCCTTTTTTGGTTTGTTCTCGGACCTCTTTCTTATTTCCAGTTCTACTCAAGCCCTGCTGCCCTCCGCCATCTTTTCTTAGTATTTCTCCGAAATTTGAAAAGTTCTCCATCTTCTCCAAATACTGTTGTATTTTTCTGAATGCCCTTTTTCTCTACTGCATAAGTATTCCATTCTACTATAATATTCTATTCGCTCGAACCATTCCCTTACATAGGTTTTTCTACTCATAGTTACATAGTAGGTGAGATTGAAAAAAGACACAAGTCCATCAAGTCCAACCTGTGTGTGTGATTATATGTCAGTATTACATTGTCTATCCCTGTATGTTGCGGTCATTCAGGTGATTATCTAATGGTTTCTTGAAACTATCGATGTCCCCCGCTGAGACCACCGCCTGTGGAAGGGAATTCCACATCCTTGCCGCTCTTACAGTAAAGAACAGTCTACATAGTTTAAGGTTAAACCTCTTTTCTTCTAATTTTAATGAGTGGCCACGTGTCTTGTTAAACTCTCTTTAGTGAAAAAGATTTATCCCTATTGTGGGGTCACCAGTACGGTGTTGAAATCATATCCCCTCTCAAGCGTCCCTTCTCCAGAGAGAATAAGTTCAGTGCTCCCAACCTTTCCTCATAACTAAGATCCTCCAGACCCTTTTTAGCTTTGTTGCCCTTCTTTGTACTCGCTCCATTTCCAGTACGTCCCTCCTGAGGACTGGTGCCCAGAACTGGACAGCATGCTCCAGGTGCAGCCGGACCAGAGTCTTGTAGAGCGGGACAATTATCGTTTTATCTCTGGAATTAATCCCCTTTCTAATGCCAATATTCTGTTTGCTTTGTTAGCAGCAGCTTGGCATTGCTGAGCCTATCATCTACTAGGACCCCCAGGTCCTTTTCCATCCTAGATTCCCCCAGAGGTTCTCCCCCCAGTGTATAGATTGCATTCATATTTTTGCCACCCAAATGCATTATTTTACATTTTTCTACATTAAACCTCATTTGCCATGTAGTCGCCCACCCCATTCATTTGTTCAGATCTTCTTGCAAGGTTTCCACATCCTGCGGAGAAGTTATTGCCCTGCTTAGCTTAGTATCGTCTGCAAATACAGAGATTGAACTGTTTACTGTATACTTAACCACTTCTTTGGAATTAGTCCTTTTGCAGCATTCAACAATATTGGAGTTAATGTTTTTCTATATTGTTTATTTGAAGCTTTTGAATCATGGAATAAACACGTCTGCAGGCTGTTGGTTATCTTTTCTCCGGTTATCTCTTCTGTATATTCCAGTATTTCCTGCCAATATGTTCTATCGGGCTGAGGTCAGGACTCTGTGCAGGCCAGTCAAGTTTCTCTACCCCAAACTCGCTCATCCATGTCTTTATCCTTGTCTTTATGGACCTTGCTTTGTGCACTGGTGTGCAGTCATGTTGGAACAGGAAGGGGCCGTCCCCAAACTGTTCCCACAAAGATGTGTGTCCATTCAGACACGGAGCTGCAGTTTGGCCCTGCCCTCTCTCTCTCCTTATTGGCTCACTGACTTTTGATTGACAGCGCCCGCTGCTGTCTCTGCCAATGAGGGGGGAGAGTCCCAGACAGCCAAGGCTCTCATGCAATATAACTGAATCTAGATGAAGCTCATGTAAGTATTAGGGGGGGCTGAGGGGTCTGCTGCACACAGAAGGTTTTTATCTTAATGCATAGAATGCATTAAAGCGGTAGTAAACAAAAAGAAATCCCCTGCAAGGTAATGCCATAATGTGCTGGTATGTATCGCATACTAGCACATTATGAGAGACTTAACTTAGAACGAAGCTCTCCTGCGCTGACGCTGTCACCCCTGAGAGGACTGACATCTTCCCCTGGTCTTCCTTCCAGGTTCGAGTCCTCTGGTTACATGAGTGGCCGGGGGCGCGATGACGTCACTCCCGTGCATGCCCATGGGAGCCGCCATTTACGGCACAGGCTCTGAAGGTTCCGGCACTGTATGCCGAACCTTCAGAGCACATGCACTGGTAACGTCACTGGCTCCATGCACTCTGAATATCTCCTAAACTGCGCAAGTTTAGGATATATTCACAGTACCTACAGGCAAGCCTTACTATAGGTAGAACAGACTTTACTACCACTTTAAAGCGGAGTTCCAACCAGAATTTTTTATTTTTTTTTTTAAATGTAATCGGTTCTATTACACTAGTTTAAAACATTAAATCCATGTCAATAAACAAATCGCCGCTCAATTCCTGCTTTATAACCGCTTGCTGACCGCCGCGCACAGAGGTACGTCGGCAGAATGGCACAGGCAGGCAAATGGACGTACAGGTACGTCCCTTTATATTTTCTGCCTTTTGAGCGCGCGCCCGTGGGTCCCGGGAACTCTATGTTCGCCGGCGGCCTACAGTTGTGGTGTGGAGAGGTAGAACGGGGAGATGTCTATGTAAACAAGGCATTTCCCGTTCTGCCTTGTGTCATGACAGAGATCACTGCTACCTAGGACACATCGGACAATTTTGACACTATTTTGGGACCATTGTCATTTATACAGAGATCAGTGCTATAATTATAAAAAATGCACCGATTACTGTGTAAATTACACTGGCAGGGAAGGGGTTAAACACTAGGGGGGCGATCAAGGGGTTAAGTGTTTCCTAGGGAGCGATTCTAACTGTGGAGGGGGAGGGGCTACCACTGACATAACAGCGATCACTGCTCCCAATGACAGGGAGCAGTAGATCTCTGTCATGTCCATAGGCTCCTCCCCTCTTCAGTCTATTATGAATGCTGCTGCCAGACTTATCTTCCTTACCAACCGCTCAGTGTCTGCCAACCCTCTCCTCCAATCCCTACACTGGCTCCCCATCACCCAGCGAATTAAATTCAAAATACTAACCACAACATACAAAGCCATTCACAACTCTGCCCCGAGCTACATCACCGATCTTGTCTCCAAATATCACCCAAATCGACCTCTCCGCTCTTCTCAAGACCTCCTACTCTCAAGCTCTCTCGTCTCCTCCTCTCATGCTCGTCTCCAGGATTTCTCCAGAGCCTCTCCCATCCTCTGGAACTCGCTACCTCCACCTGTCCAGCTATCCCCTACTCTTGCTACCTTCAGGCGATCCCTGAAAACTCATCTCTTCAGGGAAGCCTATCACGTCTCCAACTAATCTTCTACCACTTCCATCAGCTCATTCTCCACAGTTACAACCTTTTGTACCACCTGCCCCACCCTATTAGATTGTAAGCTCTTCTGAGCAGGGCCCTCTTAATCCTCTTGTATTTTATTGTATTATAACTATATTGTCTCCCTTTTATATTGTAAAGCTCTGCATAAACTGTTGGCGCTATATAAATCCTGTATAATAATAATAATAATAATGTCAAAAGGCAGAACGGGGAAATACCTTGTTTGCATCTCCCCGTTCTGCCGCTCCGTGACACGATCGCGGGACACCGGCGGACATCGAATCCGCGGAACCCGCGGGCACAGTCACGCTGTATGCAGCGGGGCGCGCGTGTGCCCACTAGCCCCGCAAATTAAAGGGGACGTATAGGTACGCTCATTTGCCCACCGTTGCCATTGTGCCGACGTATATCGGCGTGCGTCGGTTGGCAAGTGGTTAAACTGGAACATAGGCAAGGAATAAAAGATAAAGAAGCTGCATAGCCCAGTGAATAAATTACCTGCTGAAAGTGCTTAAAAAAATGTGGTGTTTGGCTTTGGTTTCCTCAGCTGTCAGAGCATGGTGACGTCAGGTCATGGTGACGTCAGGGCATGGTGACGTCAGGTCATGGTGAAGTCAGGTCATGGTGAAATAAGGGCATGGTGACGTCAGGTCATGGGGAGGTCAGGGCATGGTGACATCAGGGCATGGTAACGTCAGGTCATGGTGACGTCAGGGCATGGTGACGTCAGGCCATGGTGACATCAGGTCATGGTGACGTCAGGGCATGGTGACTTCAGGGCATGGTGACTTCAGGGCATGGTGACATCAGGGCATGGTTACGTCAGGTCATGGTGACATCGGGACATGGTGACGTCAGGATATGGTGACGTCAGATCATGGTGACATCGGGGCATGGTGACGTCAGGGCATGGTGACGTCAGGTCATGGTGACGTCAGGTCATGGTGACATCAGGGCTTGGTGACGTCAGGTCATGGTGACATGTATGGTTCTTACCAGCTATAGGGTCTAGGTTACCTGGTCTATAGTCGTTATATAAAGAATACATTTTTCCCACATGTTATTATTATTATTTTTTTTTGTTTAGTTTTTCCGTCTTTAGACTCATTATCATGGTTTCCAAAGCCTCTGTCACATCTCCATTTGTTCCTGAGGGCCTGCCTAGTCCCCCGACACGGCTCACTAGAGCAGAATGCCTGCGCCGTGCTCAGATCCTTTCCATTGTAATCACATCGCGTTTGTAAACCCAACATGAAATTGTAATTAGATATTCTATTTTAGCTTCTAATCAGATTCATACGTACCTTAATTAACCTATTAATAGAGCAATGCTACAAATGGCGAGGTTGAGCAGCAACGGCAAATGAAAAACTATTCGGGTCACGGCGGTTGGGTGACCTTTGCTGTTTGGCTCTTTTATCTGTCCTCTCATGCGAGTCGCTCTCTTCGTCTCCGTCCGTTTTACCATTCTTTCCGTTCCTTTGGGTTCCTCACCTGTTATTATCTTGCGCTCCCTCCACAAGCTTTCAATCTTCTTTAATCTTCATTTAATCTTCCTCTCCAGCTTCCATTATTTTCTTAACTTCGGATTGTCCTTTGCTCCTTAACCTCACCTGGATTTCTTTTTTGATTCCTGTCAAGTCTTTGCAGTTTCCCGTCCCCCTTGTCTCCCTCGTTTTTGTTTTTTTTTCTTCCACCTGGGATTTGTGTTTGTGGCAATATAGGTTCAAAGAAGGAAAGCTGTGTGTGGCAAATTAAGTCCCCCAACCCTTCTTTCTCACACCAATGCACATCAAAGCCAGATTGCGGTTTATTGGGTTGGCCTGAGGGCCTTCTAGTCTTATCACCAACTGCAAGGAGCTGGATGAAGAGACTCGGCTGTTTTTTTTAAGGTGACAGAAGAAATGAAAATGTTGAATGAAGTTCCAGTTAATCCTTATCTAAAGAAGCTTTTTTTTTTTTTTTTATTATTCGGCTATACCTGTAACTTCAAAAATATGTGCTAAAATCAGCCGCCCATGTCTGTGTTTTTCTTCCAACAGAAAATGTAACCTTGGATATTGTAGAATAGGAAAATGAAATAATATAATTTGCAAATGTTATTTATCAACAAGACCAGTGGTCTCCAAACTGTGTGTGATTGGCTGGATGTGGCAATTTGCTTGCCTTTATCTGGCCATTGGGGCACTATCCTACGACTGACATTAACAATGGGGTATAATTCCTGCCACTCACACCATCAATTGAGAATAATTCTTGCCACTGACACCAAAAACAGGGCACTATTCCTCCCACTGACACCAATGATGGGGCACTATTCCTCCCACTGACACCAATGATGGGGCACTATTCCTCCCACTGACACCAATGATGGGGCACTATTCCTCCCACTGACACCAATGATGGGGCACTATTCCTCCCACCGACACCAATGACGGGGCACTATTCCTCCCACTAATACCAACGATGGGGCACTATTCCTCACGTTGATACCAATGATGGGGCACTATTCCTCCCACTGACACCAATGATGGGGCACTATTCCTCCCACTGACACCAATGATGGGGCACTATTCCTCCCACCGACACCAATGACGGGGCACTATTCCTTCCACTAATACCAACGATGGGGCACTATTCCTCACGTTGATACCAATGATGGGGCACTATTCCTCCTACTAATACCAATGATGGGGCACTATTCCTCCCACTGATACCAATGATGGGGCACTATTCCTCCCACTTATACCAATGATGGGGCACTATTCCTCCTACTAATACCAATGATGGGGCACTTTTCCTCCCACTAATACCAATGATGGGGCACTATTCCTCCCACTGATACCAATGATGGGGCACTATTCCTCCCACTTATACCAATGATGGGGCACTATTCCTCCTACTAATACCAATGATGGGGCACTTTTCCTCCCACTGATACCAATGATGGGGCACTATTCCTTAAACTTATACCAATGATGGGGCACTATTCCGCCCACTAATAGCAATACTGGGGCACTATTCCTCCCACTGACATCAATGATAGGACACTCTTCCCCCCACTTACACCAATGATAAGGGCGCTATTCCTCCTACTGGTAGCAATAATGGGGTACTATTCCTCTCACTGATACCAATGATGGGGTACTATACCTCCCACTGTTAGCAATAATGGGGTACTATTCATCCCACTGATACCAATGATGGGGTATTTTTCCTCCCACTGATGACAATGATAGCGCTCTATTCCTTCCACCAGTACCAATTATGGGACACTATTTCTCCCACCAACACCAATGATGGGGCAGTATTCCCCCCATTGATACCAATGATGGGGCATTGTTCCTCCCACTGATATCAATGATTGGTTATTATTCCTCCTACTAACACCAATGATGGGGCACTATTCCTTCCACTGATACCAATGATGGGGAACTATTCCTCCCACTGATACCAATGATGGGGAACTATTCCTCCCACTGATAGCAATAATGGGGTACTATTCCTCTCACGGACACCAATGATGGGGAATTGTTACCAACATCTGGGCGTTTTCTACTCCCACTGGCCACAGTCCGGCCCTTCCAAAGTCTGAAGGATAGTAAACTGGTCCTTTGTTTAGAAAGTTTGAAGACCCCTAAACTAGGGTCTTGTTATATTAGTTGGGCCTCACAAGTAGGGATAAGATTAGGGTGTTTGGGTAAAATGTGGATTCAGCCCCAACCCTGTCTGTTCGCGGTTTGTGGACCCCCCCAAGCAAATGGGCCAAATTCGCCAATTCACCAATTCACTGGCCTGAATCTATGGCTGCTGTAAAATAAATAAGGTCAAATTTGGTCAATGATGTCACCCGGAAATCCCTAGGTTTACATTACAGCAGCACTAGGATCCTATTTTTTTGTACTGTTATTGAACAATAGTGTTTATGTGTATTTACTTTTAAAGCATTTTTAAAGGCTTTGGTTTAAAAAAAAAAAAAAAAATGTTATACTTACCTGCTCTGTGCAATGGTATAGCCCCGAATTTTCTCTTCTAAGGTCCCTCGCTGGCACTCTTGGCTCCTCCTCTTCTCACCATAGGAAGCAGGTGGCGCACCTGCGTGCTCGCTCCAGAGCCAGGCTGTGTGCGTCTATAGACACACGCGGCTTGGCCCCGCTCCCCTACTTTCTGCTCACAGGATTTGATTGACAGCAGCAGGATCCAATGGCTGAGAGAGAGAATAAACAGTGCCGCTGCAGATGGGCACAGTGTTGGATCGAGATAGGACTCAGGGGGTTGACGGGGTGATAGCTGCACTGGAGCATTTTTTGCCCTAATGCATGGAATACATTATGCTAAAAAATGTTCAGCTTCTACAACCACTTTAACTCTTTGTGCAAATGGGTAAGAGGAAATAATACACCCCTGTACTCAGGGCCGCTGATAAGGCAGTACAACCGGTGTCTGAGCCCAGGCACCATCAGCTAAACGGGGGCCCGGGGCAGCTTTATTGTTCATTTCTGCCTAAATGAATAAATGGATTTTACAAGATGAAACCCCCGCTCCTACTTGCTTACCAAGGGCTTAAATTAAATTGCCCTGGACCCCATCAGATCAACAGAGGGGCCCAGGAGGTGGGAGCAGCAGAGGGACTTTTTTCATTTTTGGGGTGCAGGCAGATAAAGTCAAAGACACTGTTCTGCTGCACCCTGGGGGGTTGGGGGGGGGGCAGTCAGGAAGGCTGCACGGGGCATCGTGATTTCTAACAGCGGCCCTGCATGCACTTATTCCCCCTGGGAAGGGGTGGATATCTGGGGGCCCCCTTTATTAGAAAGGATGCTTCTAGATTCCAAAACCCACAGATCCCTTTTGGAGGACCAGATGTGGGACAATGTGCTTTGCAAGAGCGAGAGCCTTTGCGGCAGCCCCTCCCTTGCAAGGTACCCCCTCCCCATGTTAAAAGGCACGTGGCCTGGTATGGTACAAGAAGGAGAGGGGGCCAGGTTCATTATCCTCCTTTTCCTGGCCACCTAGGCTGCATGTCTGGATAAGGGACTATTTGGAAATATAAGGGTAACCCCATTCTTTTTTTTCTGGTTTGGTAGGGGGTCACATGTAAACCCAATCAATACACTTTACCTACCATGACAAGCTCCCTTTAATGTAGGAAGGAGGAAGGTCCATGAACATTGTCCTCTCTTTCCTGACCACCCAGGCTGCATGCTTGGATAGGTGACTGTTTGGAAATTTAAGGGGAACCCCATGAGTTTTATCCAGTTTGGTAGGGGTCAGATGTAAACCCAATACAATCTACCTTCCAAGACAGGTTCCCTTTTACTGTATGAAGAAGGGGGGCCATCCCAGATAGCAAGAAATTGTGCTGAAAGCTTAAAAATGACTTGCTGTGCTATTGCAAGGCTTGCCAGGCTTCACAAGTTTGTTGCACAATTGCTGCATGACTCCAAATCAACTTTCTATGCAAACATTCTGCAAGTTGGCTGCAAGTTCTGGGTCAGTTATGTTGTGCAATAGTCATCCCACCACAGGGGTCACTGTGGCTGTATTCTCATGCTGTAGACTTTCAGAGCTCTTGCTGTAGACCAGCCATTCTCAACCAGGGTTCTCTGGAACACTAGGATTCGTCCAGAGGTGGCTAGGGGTTCCTTGAGCTGTGTCTGATTTACCACCTATTTGATGGTGCCTACATAGTTTTGAGCCAATGCCACTTGGAGGAGCCAGTGGTATGACACCAATGATATTTATAGCTCTCTGTAAGGGGTCCATTCTTTTTTTAAGTTGTTTTTATTGTAATTTCAAGGTAAATACAAAACAAAACAGAGCCTATTGGGCATACCCCGGCTCGGTCAACAACTACACACTAATAAAAAAAAAAAAGAAGCAAAAAACATACATATAGAGATATGTATATGTATATTCCTAACTAAACCACTGTACGCTCAACCACCTGTGCAGAATATTCAAAGCAATCCTCTAATTCCATGTGTACCCTGCAATACCCACTTTAGTCATTCATGGAATGAGATGTGTAGTACAATAACATATTCATATCCCCCCCCTTCCCATAAACTATCGACTGAACAGCCCAGGGACTTTCATGAGATCAGGGATGCCATTTGAGCCATTCCCGGTACTTAATAAAGTGAACTAATCATCAATCGAATCGGCATTAGTGGACAGGGATTCCGTCCCATATTTTGTGGAATTTTTTGCCACAGCCACGTGACAGGTAAGTAGCTTTGTACAATAGTAGAGCCGCATTCACTAACTTCTTCCAGAAATTTATTGAAGGTGCGGATGAGGCCTTCCATCTGAGTACTATAGATTTACGGGCATAGTAAAGTAATAATCCTAGCAGGGTTCTGATTGCCCGGCGTGGGGCCAGTGATTCAATGAGTCCCAGCAGACATACCTCTACAGACAATGGCACAGGAATGGTGGTGACAGTCAAAATACATTTGGTTACCTCAACCCAAAAAAATTGCAATCTGAGGACAGTTCCAAAAAATGTGAGTGAAATCCGCTGAGGCTGAGTTACACCTCCAGCAAGAGGCAGAAATAGATGGATAGATTCTATGTAATCATTCATAGTACATAATATACCTTATGTACTATTTTCTCTAATCTTCTGTGTCTAATGTAGGGAAATCTACCTCCCACTTTGCCCTAAAGTGCTGTCCTGGCCGAAATGATACTTTTTAAATTAAAATACCCCTATAATACACAAGCTTAATGTATTCTAGTAAAGTTAGTCTGTAAACTAAGGTCTGTTTTGTTAGTTTATAGCAGTAGTTTGTTATTTTATAAACTTACAGCAGGCCGTGGCCATCTTAAGTGTGGGCATCTGAAGCCAGACTGTATTTCTTCCTGGATCTCATCCTTGCAGATCTCGCACGTGCTCAGCGCAGCACAAGCAGTGTAATAGGTTTCAGGTCAGGTTTCCATAGCAACGGCAGTTTCAGAGGAAGTTGCCGCCCCTTCCCAGAAGGCATTGCAAACAGGAAATGATGCGATGGGCCGCGGCTAGGGAGGAGGAAGTGAAAAATGAATACAGCAGATATACAGTAGGTGCTGAGAAAAAAAATAAAAAAATATCCAATTAGTTTACAGTGCACAGTTTAGTGAGGGATGCTGAAGAGTTGTAAAAGTGGGTGGAACTCCACTTTAAAGTTTTCTAGTCCCCTGTGGACGTTAGGGAGTAGTGCCTTATATATGGAAATTAAGGGTTTAGATAGAGCTTCATCTCTGAGCAGAGTCTCCAGATTCGAGGTGTAAAAAGCCACGGGAGCATTTGCAAAATGAGTGTTGAAAGCGTGCCTAAGCTGCAGGAATCTAAACAGGTGTGAGTTAGGTAAATTATATTGTTGTTTCAACCTGTCAAAAGTCTGTATTTTGCCCTCAGGACAAATTTGATTTATATATTTGATGCCCTTGCATGCCCATACCCCAGGGTCGGGAATGGACCCGAATTCCGGCAAATGCGGGTTAAACCAAAGAGGGCTATAGGGGGAAATGTGTCCAGAAGGGATGGGGCGTAGTGAATTTGCCACTGACCACGCCCGTATTACCGCTCTCATTGCTGATGTAAGAGGGAAGGGAGCTCTAGGGCCCCGGTAAAGTAGGATCCGTGACGCCTCATAAGATCCCAAACGTGCTGCTTCCAGGACCACTGCTGCGTTGGACTCATCAGAGACCAGCCAGTTGTGGGCATGTGATAACATAGCTGCCACAAAATAAGAGTGAAGGTCAGGGCAAGCCAAGCCTCCCTCTCCCCAAGGTCTCTGCAGCACCGTCAGCTTAAATCTCGGCTGACCGGATCCCCAGAGAAAAGATAATAAAATGGTGTTTAAGGGGTCCATTCTTACCACCACTGTAAAAAAGGGTATTCTTCTCACTGACCACCAAAGTAAGGGGCATTCTTCCCACTGACCCCAATTAATGGGTTTTATCAGGGGTTCCCCGAGACCCAAAAATTACACTTAAGGACCAGCCTCGTTTTGGATTTTAGGTGTTTACATGTTTAACCACTTGCCGACCGCCTCACGCCTATATACGTGAGCAGAGCGGCACGGGCAGGCAAAATCACGTACCTGAAACGTGATTGCCTTCCCGCGGGTGGGGGGTCCGATCGGACCCCCCCCCGGTGCCAGCTGCGGTCGGCATTTGGTTGGAAGCGATGGGAGACGAGGGGGAGGCCATCCGATCGTGGCCCCCCCCTCGCGATCGCTCCCAGCCAATGACAAACATCCCCTGCCTCTGTATAGTACACAGAGGCAGAGGATGTGATGTCATCTCTCCTCGGCTCGGGAGTTTCCGTTCCAGCGCCGAGGGGAGATGACATGTAAGTGCACCAACACTCACACACACACAGTAGAACATGCCAGGCATACCTTACACCCCCGATCCCCCCCCGATCGCCCCCCGATCCCCCCCCAATCACCCCCCCCCCCCCTGTCACAAACTGACACCAAGCAGGTTTTGTTTTTTTTTGTTTTTTTTTTCCTGATTACTGCATAGTGTCAGTTTGTGACAGTTAGCAGTTAGGGTAGTAACTGTTACCCCCCTGTAGGTCTAGGGTACCCCCCTTACCCCCCCTAATAAAGTTTTAACCCCTTGATCACCCCCCGTCACCAGTGTCGCTAAGCGATCATTTTTCTGATCGCTGTATTAGTGTCGCTGGTGACGCTAGTTAGGGACGTAAATATTTAGGTTTGCCGTCAGTGTTTTATAGCGACAGGGACCCCCATATACTACCGAATAAATGTTTTAACCCCTTGATTGCCCCCTAGTTAACCCTTTCACCACTGATCACCGTATAACCGTTACGGGTGACGCTGGTTAGTTTGTTTATTTTTTATAGTGTCAGGGCACCCGCCGTTTATTACCAAATAAAAGTTTAGCCCCCTGTAGGTCTAGGGTACCCCCCTTACCCCCCCCTAATAAAGTTTTAACCCCTTGATCACCCCCTGTCGCCAGTGTCGCTAAGCGATCATTTTTCTGATCGCTGTATTAGTGTCGCTGGTGACGCTAGTTAGGGACGTAAATATTTAGGTTCGCCGTCAGTGTTTTATAGCGACAGGGACCCCCATATACTATCTAATAAATGTTTTAACCCCTTGATGGCCCCCTAGTTAACCCTTTTACCACTGATCACCGTATAACCGTTACGGGTGACGCTGGTTAGTTTGTTTATTTTTTTATAGTGTCAGGGCACCCGCCGTTTATTACCGAAAAAAGGTTTAGCCCCCTGATCGCCCGGCGGTGATATGCGTCGCCCTAGGCAGCGTCAGATTAGCACCAGTACCGCGAACACCCATGCACGCACCGTACACGCACCGTACACCTCCCTTAGTGGTATAGTATCTGAACGCATCAATATCTGATCCGATCAGATCTATACTGGCGTCCCCAGCAGTTTAGGGTTCCCAAAAACGCAGTGTTAGCGGGATCAGCCCAGATACCTGCTAGCACCTGCGTTTTGCCCCTCCGCCCGGCCCAGCCCAGTCCAGCCCACCCAAGTGCAGTATCGATCGATCACTGTCACTTTTTTTTGTAGCGTTTTGGTGAACTGGCAAGCACCAGCGGCCTAGTACACCCCGGTCGTAGTCAAACCAGCACTGCAGTAACACTTGGTGACGTGGCGAGTCCCATAAGTGCAGTTCAAGCTGGTGAGGTGGCAAGCACAAGTAGTGTCCCGCTGCCACCAAAAAGACAAACACAGGCCCGTCGTGCCCATAGTGCCCTTCCTGCTGCATTCGCCAATCCTAATTGGGAACCCACCGCTTCTGCAGCGCCCGTACTTCCCCCATTCACATCCCCAACCAAATGCAGTCGGCTGCATGAGAGGCATTTTCTTTATGTCCTCCCGAGTACCCCTACCCAACGAACCCCCCCAAAAAAGATGTTGTGTCTGCACCAAGCGCGGATATAGGCGTGACACTCACTATTATTGTCCCTCCTGTCCTGACAATCCTGGTCTTTGCATTGGTGAATGTTTTGAACGCTACCATTCACTAGTTGAGTATTAGCGTAGGGTGCAGCATTGCACAGACTAGGCACACTTTCACAGGGTCTCCCAAGATGCCATCGCATTTTGAGAGACCCGAACCTGGAAGCGGTTACAGTTATAAAAGTTACAGTTACAAAAAAAGTGTAAAAAAAAAAAAAAACACAAACAAAAATTAAAAAAAATAGTTGTCGTTTTATTGTTCTCTCTCTCTATTCTCTCTCTCTATTGTTCTGCTCTTTTTTACTGTATTCTATTCTGCAATGTTTTATTGTTATTATGTTTTATCATGTTTGCTTTTCAGGTATGCAATTTTTTATACTTTACCGTTTACTGTGCTTTATTGTTAACCATTTTTTTGTCTTCAGGTACGCCATTCACGACTTTGAGTGGTTATACCAGAATGATGCCTGCAGGTTTAGGTATCATCTTGGTATCATTCTTTTTAGCCAGCGGTCAGCTTTCATGTAAAAGCAATCCTAGCGGCTAATTAGCCTCTAGACTGCTTTTACAAGCAGTGGGAGGGAATGGCCCCCCCCCCCCACCGTCTTCCGTGTTTTTCTCTGGCTCTCCTGTCTCAACAGGGAACCTGAGAATGCAGCCGGTGATTCAGCCAGCTGACCATAGAGCTGATCAGAGACCAGAGTGGCTCCAAACATCTCTATGGCCTAAGAAACCGGAAGCTACGAGCATTTTATGACTTAGATTTCGCCGGATGTAAATAGCGCCATTGGGAAATTGGGGGAGCATTTTATCACACCGATCTTGGTGTGGTCAGATGCTTTGAGGGCAGAGGAGAGATCTAGGGTCTAATAGACCCCAATTTTTTCAAAAAAGAGTACCTGTCACTACCTATTGCTATCATAGGGGATATTTACATTCCCTGAGATAACAATAAAAATGATTAAAAAAAAAAAAAATGAAAGGAACAGTTTAAAAATAAGATAAAAAAGCAAAAAAATAATAAAGAAAAAAAATAAATAAATAAAAAGCACCCCTGTCCCCCCTGCTCTCACGCTAAGGCGAACGCAAGCGGCGGTCTGGCGTCAAATGTAAACAGCAATTGCACCATGCATGTGAGGTATCACCGCGAAGGTCAGATCGAGGGCAGTAATTTTAGCAGTAGACCTCCTCTGTAAATCTAAAGTGGTAACCTGTAAAGGCTTTTAAAGGCTTTTAAAAATGTATTAATTTTGTTGCCACTGCACGTTTGTGCGCAATTTTAAAGCATGTCATGTTTGGTATCCATGTACTCGGCCTAAGATCATCTTTTTTATTTCATCAAACATTTGGGCAATATAGTGTGTTTTAGTGCATTAAAATTTAAAAAAGTGTGTTTTTTCCCCAAAAAATGCGTTTGAAAATCGCTGCGCAAATACTGTGTGAAAAAAAAAAAATGAAACACCCACCATTTTAATCTGTAGGGCATTTGCTTTAAAATAATATATAATGTTTGGGGGTTCAAAGTAATTTTCTTGCAAAAAAAAATAATTTTTTCATGTAATCAAAAAGTGTCAGAAAGGGCTTTGTCTTCAAGTGGTTAGAAGAGTGGGTGATGTGTGACATAAGCTTCTAAATGTTGTGCATAAAATGCCAGGACAGTTCAAACCCCCCCCAAATGACCCCATTTTGGAAAGTAGACACCCCAAGCTATTTGCTGAGAGGCATGTCGAGTCCATGGAATATTTTATATTGTGACACAAGTAGCGGGAAAGAGACAAATTTTTTTTTTTTTTTTTTTTTTTTGCACAAAGTTGTCACTAAATGTTATATTGCTCAAACGTGCCATGGGAATATGTGAAATTACACCCCAAAATAAATTCTGTTGCTTCTCCTGAGTACGGGGATACCACATGTGTGGGACTTTTTGGGAGCCTAGCCGCGTACGGGACCCCGAAAACCAAGCACCGCCTTCAGGCTTTCTAAGGCCGTAAATTTTTGATTTCACTCTTCACTGCCTATCACAGTTTCGGAGGCCATGGAATGCCCAGGTGGCACAAACCCCCCCCAAATTACCCCATTTTGGAAAGTAGACACCCCAAGCTATTTGCTGAGAGGTATAGTGAGTATTTTGCAGACCTCACTTTTTGTCACAAAGTTTTGAAAATTGAAAAAAGAAAAAAAAAATTTTTTTTTCTGGTCTTTCTTCATTTTCAAAAACAAATGAGAGCTGCAAAATACTCACCATGCCTCTCAGCAAATAGCTTGGGGTGTCTACTTTCCAAAATGGGGTAATTTGGGGGGGGTTTGTGCCATCTTGGCATTTTATGGCCTTCAAAACTGTGATAGGTAGTGAGGAGTAAAATCAAAAATGTATGCCCTTAGAAATCCTGAAGGTGGTGCTGGGTTTTCGGGGCCCCGTACGCGGCTAGGCTCCCAAAAAGTGCCACACATGTGGTATCCCCGTACTCAGGAGAAGCAGCTGAATGTATTTTGGGGTGCAATTCCACATATGCCCATGGCCTGTGTGAGCAATATATCATTTAGTGACGACTTTTTGTAAATTTTTTTTTTTTTTTTTTTTTTTGTCATTATTCAATCACTTGGGACAAAAAAAAAAAATATTCAATGGGTTCAACATGCCTCTCAGCAATTTCCTTGGGGTGTCTACTTTCCAAAATGGGGTCATTTGGGGGGGTTTTGTACTGCCCTGCCATTTTAGCACCTCAAGAAATGACATAGGCAGTCATAAACTAAAAGCTGTGTAAATTCCAGAAAATGTACCCTAGTTTGTAGACGCTATAACTTTTGCGCAAACCAATAAATATACGCTTATTGACATTTTTTTTACCAAAGACATGTGGCCGAATACATTTTGGCCTAAATGTATGACTAAAATTTAGTTTATTGGATTTTTTTTATAACAAAAAGTAGAAAATATCATTTTTTTTCAAAATTTTCAGTCTTTTTCCGTTTATAGCGCAAAAAATAAAAACGGCAGAGGTGATCAAATACCATCAAAAGAAAGCTCTATTTGTGGGAAGAAAAGGACGCAAATTTCGTTTGGGTAGAGCATTGCATGACCGCGCAATTAGCAGTTAAAGCGACGCAGTGCCGAATTGTAAAAAGTGCTCTGGTCAGGAAGGGGGTAAATCCTTCCGGGGCTGAAGTGGTTAAAACAGGTTTTTTTGCTAGAAAATTAGTTAGAACCCCCAAACATTATATATTGTTTTTTTTCTAACACCCTAGAGAATAAAATGGCAGTCATTGCAATACTTTTTTTTGCACCGTATTTGCGCAGCGGTCTTATAAGCGCACTTTTTTTTGGAAAAAATTCACTTTTTGGAATAAAAAAATAAGACAACAGTAAAGTTAGCCCAATTTTTTTTATATTGTGAAATAAAATGTTACGCCAAGTAAATTGATACCCAACATGTCATGCTTCAAAATTGCGCCCGCTCGTGGAATAGCGTCAAACTTTTACCCTTAAAAATCTCCATAGGCAACGTTTAAAAAATTCTACAGGTTGCATGTTTTGCGTTACAGAGGAGGATCACTTTTATTCCTATTACAAGGGATGTAAACATCCCTTGTAATAGAAAAAAGCATGACAGGTCCTCTTAAATATGAGATCTGGGGTCAAAAAGTCCTCAGATTTCATATTTAGACTAAAAAAAATAAAAAATAAAAGAAAAAAAAATAAAAAAGTCGTTCAAAAAAATGACACAAAAAAAAATGTGCCTTTAAGAGAAGTGGGTGGAGCCGACGTAATGACGTCGCTCCGGCTGCCCTATGGTATAGAGACGGGTGGGCGCCATCTTAGCCTCACTCGTCTCTATACCCAGGCACAGAAAGGACCCGATCGCCTCCGCCGCTTACCGGAGCCATCGGTAGCGGCGGAGGCGATCGGGTCCTTTCTGTGCCTGGGCGCAGGAGAGCGGCGGGAGGGGGGTGGCACCTCTCCCGCCGCTGACAACGGTGATCTTGCGGCGAACCCGCCCCAGAGACCACCATTATCTCATACAGAAACGCCGGCCCTAAAGATGGATACCTCGGTTGTGGCAGCAGCTGCTGCAGTTACCGAGATATCCATCTTTAAAGTGATGACGTATATATACAGTGGCCGGTCCTTAAGTGGTTAAGGGTTCCCCTGGGGTAAAATGGTTGAGAAAGGCTGCTGTAGACTCACCACTGCAACTTTGCTCTTTCTAGAGACTTGCCACCCAAATTTGCTACAAATTGGAAAAGTGTCAACAAAAACTTGTGCTTCAAGTGCTCTGCAAGTGTACAACTTGCCAATGAAAATGTGCAGCAAGTTAACAGACTTACAATTCAACACTGCCACAAATTTGTAGCAAGTTATCCTTGCTATCTGAGATGCTTGTTGTCCTTCCTTTCCTGACCCAGGCTAAATGCTTGGAGAAGGATCTGTTGGCAATAATAAGGGGAACCCTACACATTTTTTCCCCAGTTTTGTACGGGGGTCAGATAAAAACCCAATTACTCCGATCTACCTACCCTATCTACCATGACAGGTTCCCTTTAACGTAGCTCTCATACAGATAAAGAGCATCTGATGTGTTATCAGTATTCCCTCCACCTTCATATAGCCTCACATTTCCCACTGTTCCTATCTCTTCTTGCCGATTCGTAGAAGCGGTCAGCTTTGAAAACAAAGTGTTCCAGGGAAAGTGATGTGGTGTGATGTGGTGTGACAATGTGTGAATGTGTCTGGTCACCAAGGTGCAGCCCACCTCTGGCCATTAAGTTGTTAATGGTCTTGAAAGCCTTTAGTATTACAAGCAGAACTGCGGTGGAGGATGTGAAACGCGCCAGTCTGTGATGTTAGAGGAGCGCCACACTGACATTTATCAAACATGACTCATACTCACCTCCCGTGAACTGACCAAGCTTCTCCTGGAGAACACGTTTCATCCCAGCCGGTGACACGTTCATGTCTCAGAACGTTGGAAATCTAATACAGAGGGATCGCCGCAGTGCCAGATACGAGAACCAGCAGCGAGGGGGGGGGGGGTTAAGGCCGGAACGGAAAGCCACCACCGCGATAAATTTCGAGCAAGTTCCACTCAGCTAAATGTTATTTTTCTCCAATTAAACATCCCACTTGAAAAACCCTTCACATATTAATTGTGTAATTAACCTGCAGATTAAGACAAGCGTGCAGAGGGCTTTCGTTTAAATTTATCATTTTCACAAAAACATGAAAGGTTATTATATATTTTTTAGAGTGCTAATTGCATTTACCTCCTCCTGGTAGCCTCTGAAGTGGCCCACATTATTAATTATGAAAAAAAAAAAAAGAGGGAGAGAATGATTGGATTCTATAGTTTTCACGCAATTCAATTTCTTTGCATTAACTTGTGCTGACATTTCCTGTTGCGTTAAGTATTGGGCTCTTGTAACTGTATGGGGTCAATACTTGAAATGATGGTATTTATTATATAAATTGCCTTTTTTATTTCTCATGCCTTTATTTATATTTTGATCCAGATTTACATGCAAGGCAAGCTACCCAGGAAAATAAATAATTACAAGGGTTGGGACAAACCATATGGCCCTGACGTTTCTGGATTCTGAGTCAATGGGAAAGCAAAAGAATTGTCAAAGGATCTGCGGGAAAAGGTATTTGAACTGTATAAAACAGGAAAGGGATATAAAAAAGATATCCAAGGAATTGAGAATGCCAATCAGCAGTGTTCAAACTCTAATCAAGAAGTGGAAAATGAGGGGTTCTGTTGAAAACCAAATCACGGTCAGGTAGACCAACTAAAATTTCAGCCACAACTGCCAGGAAAATTGTTCGGGATGCAAAGAAAAACCCACAAATAACTTCAGGTGAAATGCAGGACTCTCTGAAAACATGTGGTGTGGCTGTTTCAAGATGCACTATAAGGAGGCACTTGAAGAAAGATGGGCTGCATGGTCGAGTCATCAGAAGAAAGCCATTACTACGCAAATGCCAAAGTATCCCGCTTACAATACGCCAAACAGCACAGAGACAAGCCTCAAACCTTCTGCCACTTGGTGTCATTTAGAGTGATGAGACCAAAATTGAGCTTTTTGGCTCACAACCATAAATGCTACATTTGGAGAGGAGTCAACAAGGCCTATGGTGAAAGGTACACCATTCCAACTGTGAAACATGGAGGTGGATCGCTGATGTTTTGTGGATGTGTGAGCTACAAAGGCACAGGAAAATTGGTCAAAAAAATTGATGGCCAGATGAATGCAGTATGTTATCAAAAAATACTGGAGGAACATTTGCATTCATCAGCCAAGAAGCTGCACATGGGACGTAGTTGGACATTCCAACATGACAATGATCCAAAACACAAGGCCAAGTCCACCTGTCATTGGCTACAGCAGAATAAAGTGAAGGTTCTGGAGTGGCCATCTCAGTCTCCTGATCTCAATATCATTGGGCCACTCTGAGGAGATCTCAAACGTGCCGTTCATGTAAGACAGCCCAAGAATTTACAGGAACTGGAGGCTTTTCGCCAAGAGGAATGGGCAGCTTTACCACCTGAGAAGATAAAGAGCCTCATCCACAAATACCACAAAAGACTTCAAGCTGTCATTGATGGTAAAGGGGGCAATGCACGGTATTAAGGACTGGGGTATGTAAACTTTTGATCAGGGTCATTTGGGTAGTTTCTGTTGTCATTATGATTTAAAAAGAGTAAACGCAGTTGATTGATAATAAATGGCTTCAGCCACAAACACTAACCATGAGTGAAAGAAAAGTGTTTGTGTTATTCGTATTCTCTGAAAGATGGCCAAGAAATCATAAATTCTGCCAGGGTATGTAAACTTATGAGCACAACTGTGTGTGTATATATATATATATATATATATATATATATATATATATATATAATTTTTTTTTAAAAATAAGGTTGCATTAAATTTTGAGTCTAGGTCTTCCTATCTGATGATTAGTTATTGTACTTTGCACGCCGTTGTGGCTCTTCGCACCGCCTCACTATATAAGCCCAATGGCCCGACAAGTCAGTCTTCTGTTCAGGGGAGAGAGAGATAAAAAATCTAATTTGTCATTAAAAATAACGATCAATAATTACTTAACTAGTGACCCTCTCTCCTGCAATATACATTGTTTCTCTGGGAGCAGGCGCGTTCCTTCCACCGCAAGTTATTTATTGTGACAGAGGCGGCTAAAAATAAATGAGGAGAGAACTTCTTTAACACTTACAGGGCCGGGGAGAAATATGGAATCATCTTTATTCCTGCAATCCTTTAGCCTCGGAAGATGAAGACACTCGCTGGGTGTTTGTAGAAGGGGGGCTACCCACTGAACACATTGATTTTAAAGCTGACCCCCGGCCTTCCTTTTAGTCTTGCACAGTTGTACCGGCTCTTCTCTTGTACTAAAATAGCTTACCGTGATTTCACCGCACACTGTGAGCTTCTCACAATGTGCATTAGAAGCTGCAGCAAGTCAGATAGAACCTGCTTCATATCCTGGTTGATGGCTGGAGGGCCTCCAGCATACCTCCCAACATTTTGAGATGGCAATGAGGGACACCTACTAGCAAACGTATATAGGCATAGGACACGCCCCCGGCCACACCCTCTTAAAGGGGACATAACAAAACAAAAAAAAAGTTAATTAAATCCACAAGGGCTTTTTTTTAACCACTACTATTCCTTTATTTTGGCTTTTAAAATGTACAAATGTAGCAATTTAGAATTTGGATGAGAGCTTTAGCACTGGGAAACACTTTTTGAAAGATAAAAAGTGCATTTTATATACAACTATATAGATCAGACCAAAATGAGGGACAAATGAGGAGGAACGAGGGACAGAGGGACATTGCTCCAAATCAGGGACAGTCCCTCGAAATCAGGGACAGTTGGGAGCTATGCCTCCAGTATCATCCAGTTTTTCCTCCCCAGCCTTACTCTCCCTGGCCCACCCCTTTCATTCATTGGATTTCAGTCTTTTTTTTCAATCATGGACGCCCAGCATCACATGTGGGCGTTACCTAGGGCAGGCTGCAGACAGACCTACCCACCTATTGCAAGGCATTTTGATATTTGCATAAATCTGCTTCATACCTCCCAACTGTCCCTGATTTGGAGGGACTGTCCCTGATTTGGAGCAATGTCCCTCTGTCCCTCTTTCGTCCTCATTTGTCCCTCATTTTGGTCTGATCTATATAGTTGTATATGAAATGCACTTTTTATGTTTCAAAAAGTGTTTCCCAGTGCTAAACCTTTCATCTGATTTCTAAATTGCTGCATTTGAAGATTCCAAAAGCCAATATAAAGGAATAGTAGTGGTAAAAAAAAAAAAAAATCTTTTTTTTTTTGTACAATTCTCCCTTAAGGGGGTGTGGCAAGGGGTGTGTCCTAAGCCTGCATACTTTTGCTCATAGGTGTCCCTCATTCCCATCTCAGAAAGTTGGGAGGTATGCTACTTACACCATGCCTGACAGCTGTTGTGATGTTTCCAGGAGGTGTACAGTACCCTATCGGCCCCTCCCACCATCCATGATTTGCCTGCACTGCATAGAGAAACGCAGAGTCCCGGTGATGACATCATTGGGTCTGAAAAAAAGGGAGGGGGGGAAAAACCAGGGGAAGGCAAAATATAAGAAGATTTCACTTCAGCTTTATATTTTGTATGATAGAATTATTGTGTTTGGCCGCTACAGTGGTCACATGATTGGGAGCCCGATTTACTGTAAACGTAGTTGCAAATAATGACCAGCAGATGTCAGCGTCAGCTCAATCACAATGCCCGAAGCGCTGAGTAAGCACACTCCCAACACAGGTCTAAGGTTGCCACCTGTCCGGGATTCACCTGGACAGTTCGGGTTTGGAATCATGTGTTTGGGTTTCAGACTGCCTGATACCCGGACATATTATTCAGACTGCACTATGGCTTCCCAGCAGGGTTATGGTTGCAGTTGTCTGAGCTGAGAGTGTCTGTTACACTCTATCACACTAACCAAAGACAACAGTAATAACCCCCCCCCCCCCCCCCCCAAACACCCCTACCCCTCTGTGTCTGCCCACACTCCAATCCCTGGCGCTGTGCCTCAGAAAAGGAAAGTTGGGGCCGGAAATGTGAAGCCCAGCGGCCTCAGATACATCTGGATGAGAGGTGCTGACTACCAAGGGGTGAGTGAGCTCACCATCCATCCCTGTCTGTGACTGAAGTCTCTCCCCTTCTTTCTCCTGCCTCTGAGTGAGTACACCAAGGCAAATCAGGGTTCTCAGAGCACCCCTTATATCAGATTTCCCCATTACACCAGAAGCCATGTGTTCCCCCCCTTACATCAGAGTCCTCAGTGTTCCCCCTTAAATCACAGTTCCCAGGGCATCCCTTATGTCAGAGTCCCCAGAGTTCTCCCTTACATCAGAGTCTGCAGAGTCCCCCCTTACAGTGATAGGGATCTCTGTGAGTTCAGATGTAAAAGGGGAACTCTGTGGACTCTGATGTAAACGGGGACTCTTGTTATTAACTTCATATGATTAGAAATGTTATTTAATAGCAAAATATATGTATAGTTAATATTATAAAAAAATTAATTGCTGTGCGCCGCTAAAGTGTTCGGGTTTGACTTGAAGAAAAGGTGGCAACCCTACACAGGACAGGGGCATCATACTCATACTATATGTCACATTTCTAACACATTTTCAATACCCTTTGGTGCATTTTCTGGACTCCTGACTCTCAGCATGCACCTGTAAACCTTGGACATGTGACTGAAAAAATGCACCAAAAATGCACTGCGGGGGCCTTTTTTCCTATGTGTATGCGATATGGGTGCGTTTCCTATAGAAATTAATGATTTGATGTATTTTACAAACAGGGCACCAAAGCTGCACTAATAATAAAACACAAACAACAGAGGGTGCGCCAGCCTAGTGCATTATCCCACAGTATTTAAAGTGGAACTTCACCCTCTCAATCAACCTTAAAGAGGACCTTCGGTCATTTTTTCATCTTTCCATCTATTAAATCTTCTGCCCTTGTTGTTGTCTTAACTTCGGATAGTAAAACGTTTTCTTTCTGCCAGTAAATACCTTATACAGCCCAATTCCTCTTTCTTGTCTGGTCATTAGACATCATGAACAGCTCTCTCTCTCTCACTCTCATGAGAGTTTGCCAGGAAGGGAGGGGGGATGAGTCATAAGAGGGCCAATGAGAGCTGCAGAGCTGGAGGTGTGCCTCTGTGTGTCTGTGTAAATCCAGGAAGTGAACAGGCAGCAGCTTCAGCTGCCCACAGTTAAAATGGTTGCAGCCAGACTCAGTGGAGGGAGATTTCTCCAGCATATTTGGCAAGTACAGAATCACACACCTCCCAGCTGTCCCTGATTTGGATCAATGTCCCTCTGTCCCTCATTCCTCCTCATTTGTCCCTCATTTTGATCTGATCTATATAGTTGTATATAAAATGCACTTTTAATCTTTCAAAAAGTGTTTCCCAGTGCTAAACCTTTCCTCTGATTTCTAAATTGCTGCATTTGTAGATTTTTTAAAGCCAATATAAAGAAATAGTAGTGGTAAAATAAGGACTTGTGGATTTAATCAACATTTTTTTGGGTTAGTTCTCCTTTAAGGGGGTGTGGCAGGGGGCGTGTCCTATGCCTACATACATTTGTTAGTAGGTGTCCCTCATTCCCATCTCAAAATGTTGGGAGGTATGGAATCACAGTATATATAAAATAATATGCAAAGTAGTTGGAGGAAGCTTCAGAATGGCAAAGATGTGTTTATTACAAAATATGTGAGCAGACTGCAGTTCCTTCTTAACTATTTTTAATCCTTATGCTGCTAGCATTAGTAAATAGATAGGAAAGTATATCATATTTACATTTCTTCAGATACTTCCTGGTTCCTTCCTAGGCAAATGATGTCATACATCCCAGAAGTCCTCAGGAGGGGAGGAGGGCTTTTCTCAGCTAAGCACACCCTCCTGCGTGAATGCCTGAGGTAAGGGCGTGGGGATTCCAGGAAATAAATGCTACATGATAAATGCTACATGAATAATCTGCCCTTACTCAAGATGGCCACAGCCAGAAATGCTAGGGGGGGTGTTTTTCAAAATGATTTCTCAGCAAAATAAAGCATGGAGACATGGATGGATGGGGGGAGTTTGCTTTATCCACTTACAGACTGGAAGATTTTCCCCCTTAATGACCAGGCCATTTTTTGCGATTCGGCACTGCGTCGCTTTAACTGACAATTGCGCGGTCGTGCGATGCTGTACCCAAACAAAATTGATGTCCTTTTTTTCCCATTAATAGAGCTTTCTTTTGGTGGTATTTGATCACCTCTGTGGTTTTTATTTTTTGCGCTATAAACAAAAAAAGAGCAACGATTTTGAAAAAAAAAAAAACAATATTTTTTACTTTTTGCTATAAAAAATATCCCAAAAAAACAAAATGTAAAAAAACGAATTTCTTAATCAGTTCAGGCTGATATATATTCTTCTACATATTTTTGGTAAAAAATTTGCAATAAACGTATATTGATTCGTTTGCGCAAAAGTTATAGCGTCTACAAAATGCTTGCCAACCAGCCGCCATCATTATACAGCGGGAGGTCGGCACAATCCCGCGAATCGCCGTAGCTATACGTCGGCTTGCGGGATCGGGATAGCAGGCGCTGCACTGCGGGGGTGCCGATGCTCGTGGCCGACGGTCCCAATGACCGCTGGCCACGAGTGATCGCAGGCACGAGAGGCAGAACAGGGACGTGTGTGTGTGTGTGTAAACACACAAATCCCTGTTCTGTTCTGTGAGGAGTGACAGATCGTGAGTTCCTAATAACTAGGAACAACGATCTCCCATCCCCTCTAGATCAGTCCCCTTCCCCTACAGTTAGAAACACACAGTCAGGGAACACAGTTAACCCCTTGATCGCCCCCTAGTGTTAACCCCTTCCCTGCCAGTGACATTTTTACAGTAATCAGTGCATTTTTATAGCACTGATCGCTGTAACAATGACAATGGTCCCAAAATGTGTCAAAAGTGTCCGATGTGTCCGCCATAATGTCGCAGTCCCGATAAAAATCGCAGATCGCCGCCATTACTAGTAAAAAAAAAATTAATAGTAATAAAAATGCTATAAATCTATCCCCTATTTTGTAGATGCTATAACTTTTGCGCAAAGCAATCAATATACTCTTATTGCGATTTTTTTTTTCCAAAATATGTAGAAGAATACATATAAAACTGAGAAAAAAATAGCTTTTTTTTTTTAAAAAAATGGGGATATTTATTATAGCAAAAAAGTACAAAATATTGTGTTTTATTCAAAATTGTCGCTCTTTTTTTGTTTTAAAGTGCAAAAAATAAAAAACGCAGAGGCGATCAAATACCACCAAAAGAAAGCTCTATTTGTGGGGAAAAAAAGGACGTCAATGTTGCTTTGGTGCAACGTCGTACGACCGCGCAATTGTCAGTTAAAGCGGCGCAGTGCCGAATCGCAAAAAAATGGCCCGGTCATTTAGCAGCCAAATCTTCCGGGGCTGAAGTGGTTAAAGAGGGAAAAAAAAACGCAAAATGCTTGAAAACTGCATGCAAAAACGTGGGTTTAAAAACCTAAATTAAATTTAAAAAAAAATTTAAAAAAGGTTGAAACAAGTAAATATAATACACCTTCCTATCTATTTTCTAATGCTAGCAGCATAAGGATTAGAAATAGTTCACGTTGTTTGAGACTTGAGAGAGTGAAGTTCTGCTTTAAGTTTCTATTATTAGGAGACTCTTTTGATGGCTTTTGGGTCAGCGAAGGTCACATGCCAAGGAGGGGGAAAAAAAAAAAAAACCCCAGCTTGTCCAGATAATGGGTTAACAAACGAAGCACTTAAAATCAGTGTATTGATTTAATCATAAACAAAATCTATAATCTTTAATTGTGTTGGGCTGTTTGTAATTAGATAATCAATCCATTCCGCATTTTAAAAGCTAACCTTAATTGAACGTCAAAGTAGAAGCTGAAGATTGGGTAACATTAGAAGGAGATGCTATAACTAAACTAACAGTGTAATATAAAAATACGACATATATGATGCAGGCTTTCATCAGCATTAACCCTTTTACTGCCAGATCCATTTTTTTTATTATTTTAGGCCTGAAGATTACCTAAAACCCCCCAAACATTATATATTTTCTGAACGCAGACAACCTGGAGAATAAAATGGTGTCAATTCCAATTTTTTTTATGTCGCGCAATATTTGCACAACAGCTTATCGTCACAGATTTTCAGTAAAATTCATTTTGGGGCACACACAAAAACAAAAACTGCAACCAATTTTTGGTATTATAAAACATGAGGTTGTGCCAAGTACATAGATACCCAACATGTCAAGCTCTAAAGTTGTGTGTGCCCATAAAATGACAATGGACCTTGGTACCTTATATTTTCCATAGGCGACACAGGACATCACGTTAGATTAAAGCCTAGTACACACTACACGTTTTTTTTTTGTTCAACCCAGCAGGCTGAACGAAAAAAAAAAATTGACAGCTCAGGTCGGAGCCACTGTACTAAAGCTTCCGATGTTAGTACAGTGATTTCCCCTGCTGTTCTTATGTGTTCTGACAGGGGGACAGCCCCCCCTGCCGGAACACTCCGGTCAGCACTCTCAGCCATTGGCTAAGAGTGCTGGTCGAGAGCCAGTCGGCAGACCTTTTTCGGTCATGCCCCTTTGACAGAAGCTGGCTGAATGGAGAATGTTCCTTAAGAATGCTCCTTACATTGGTGGTCGGTGGGAAAAATGTTTCTTACATTGGTGGTCAGTGGGAAGAGTGCTCCTTACATTGGAGGTCAGTGGGAAGAATGTTCCTTACATTGGTGGTCAGTGGGAAGAATGCTCCTTACATTGGTGGTCAGTGGGAAGAATGTTCCTTACATTGGTGGTCAGTGGGAAGAATGCTCCTTACATTGGAGATCAGTGGGAAGAATGCCCCTTACATTGGTGGTCAGTGGGAAGAATGTTCCTTACATTGGTGGTCAGTGGGAAGAATGTTCCTTACATTGGTGGTCAGTGGGAAGAATGCCCCTTACATTGGAGATCAGTGGGAAGAATGCCCCTTACATTGGTGGTCAGTGGGAAGAATGTTCCTTACATTGGTGGTCAGTGGGAAGAATGTTCCTTACATTGGTGATCAGTGGGAAGAATGCTCCTTACATTGGTGATCAGTGGGAAGAATGTTCCTTACATTGGTGATCAGTGGGAAGAATGCCCCTTACATTGGTTGTCAGTGGGAAGCATGCCCCTTACATTGGTTGTCAGTGGGAAGAATGTTCCTTACACTGATGATCAGTGGGAAGAATGCTCCTTACATTGGTGATCAGTGGGAAGAATGTTCCTTACATTGGTGATCAGTGGGAAGAATGCTCCTTACATTGGTGATCAGTGAGAAGAATGCTCCTTACATTGGTGATCAGTGGGAAGAATGCTCCTTACATTGGTGGTCAGTGGGAAGAATGCTCCTTATATTGGTGGTCAGTGGGAAGAATGCCCCTTAAATTGGTGGTCAGAGGGAAGAATGTTCCCTACATTGGTGGTCAGTGGGAGGAATGCTCCTTATATTGGTGATCAGTGGGAAGAATGCTCCTTATATTGGTGATCAGTGGGAAGAATGCTCCTTATATTGGAGGTCAGTGGGAAGAATGCTCCTTATATTGGAGGTCAGTGGGAAGAATCCTCCTTATATTGGAGGTCAGTGGGAAGAATCCTCCTTATATTGGAGGTCAGTGGGAAGAATCCTCCTTATATTGGAGGTCAGTGAGAAGAATGCTCCTTATATTGGAGATCAGTGGGAAGAATGCTCCTTATATTGGAGGTCAGTGGGAAGAATGCTCCTTATATTGGTGGTCAGTGGGAAGAATGCTCCTTATATTGGTGGTCAGTGAGAAGAATGCTCCTTATATTGGAGGTCAGTGGGAAGAATGTCCCTTACATTGGTGATCAGTGGGAAGAATGCTCCTTATATTGGTGATCAGTGGGAGGAATGCTCCTTATATTGGTGGTCAGTGGGAGGAATGCTCCTTACATTGGTGGTCAGTGGGAAGAATGCTCCTTATATTGGTGGTCAGTGGGAAGATTGCTCCTTACATTGGTGATCAGTGGGAAGAATGCTCCTTATATTGGTGGTCAGTGGGAGGAATGCTCCTTACATTGGTGGTCAGTGGGAAGAATGCCCCTTACATCCTTACAGCTATAAAGATCATTGGCCTTGGACCCAGAACCATGCAGGCACCATCAGATAGGGGGGAATTTCCCCACAGCTCAAGGAACCCCAATAACCTCTGAAGTAACCCCTAAGATTCCACAGAACCCGAGTTGAGATTGGCTGATTTATTCATCTAGACTGCTCTAAAAAAAAGTAGATGAACTCACAACTGCTTTTGCTGCCATGCGTTTGCTAACATGAAACTACTCCCACAGACATACGAGTTTCGGCAGTGGCAATAAAAGGATTAAAGGAAACAAACTGTAATACATTGTAATTCTTTTGTTTTGTTGCCCCCCGGACTTTATTTCGCTGACTTAATCTGAGAGTTCAATTGGGCTTTAAAAATGAGTTTGTAGCTCGGGGGTCACTGTCCTTTCTGCTCTGCGCCTTCATTTATCCTCCACTAGGATTCACACACCGTCAATCAGGAGCCGGTGCTTGAAAGGCCGGGAATTCTACCCTCGGAGTGATCGTTTTGCACTACTAACAGTTCTCTCAGTCGAGAATTAGAAAGCTACGTGGTAATGTGGAAGCTCGGCAGCCCATGAGGACAGCGTAGGACAGAACCCCGGGGGGGGGAACAAAGTAATATTAATAAAGATGACTCGGCCGCCGGTCCATTGATCTCCACTTTGTGTATCACAGCCGCTGTGTGAAGCCTAGACCTTTCCTATGAGCTGTTTTTGTTGTAGAGGAACGACGCTTTGTACCTTTGTTTTCATCCTCAGAGCTTTTACTTACACAGCAAACAAAAGCATATCTTTATGGGTTAAAAAAAAAATAAAGAACATATTTCATCACCCAAAGCAATTCAGTCCTCCAAGATCCCAACTCCGTAACTTGTGCTGCTTCCTCTACTCCTATCTGGGGTGGTTAATCCTTTACAAGGACTTTCTACTTTCCTGCTAGAGTCGTGGAATACAAAACTTCCCTCCCGTGCTATGTGGCTCCGAGCGGGAAAATGGGAAGGCTCTTTATAGCCGCCCCCCTGCTGCTCGCTGGTTCCTTGTTTACTTATTTCTTTCTGGTGCCTTTTATGATAAAGTGAAATCCTTCAGCGAACTCCCATTTCAAGTATTTTATATACAGTGCAGCGCAACCATCTAAGAGGTTTGCAATAAACCAGCTTAAAGCGGAGTTCCACCCAAAAATGGAACTTCCGCTTTAAGGGAAGGTGAGCCCCTGACATGCCACGTTCGGCATGTCATTTTTTTTGGGGGGGGTGGGAGCTCCACCCAAAAATGGAACTTCCACTTTAAGGGAAGGTGACCCCCTGCCATGCCACATTCGGCATGTCATTTTATTTGGGGGGGGGAGGGGTGGGAGTTCCACCCGATAATGGAATTTCCGCTTTAAGGGAAGGTGACCCCCTGACATGCCACAATCGGCATGTCATTTTTTTTTGGGGGGGGGGGGGGTTCCAGCTCCCACTTCCTCCTGGCGCACTCGTTGCGCCAGAATGAAGATCACCTCTCCCCCCTCCCTCTCTGCAATCATCTGGGACACGTCACAGGTCCCAGATGATTGGCCGGACAGTCACGGCACGCAGCGCTGCTCGTGCATGCGCAGTGCGTGCCCGGCTGAGAAGTCACAGCCGGGCGCCCACAGTGACAATGCCGGCGCCGCAAGAGGAGGACCCTGGGACAGGTAAGTGTCCGATTATCAAAAGTCAGCAGCTGCAGTATTTGTAGCTGCTGACTTTTAATTACTTTTTTTTTAATTGGAACTCCACTTTAATGTCACTAACAATATACACTCACCGGCCACTTTATTAGGTACACCTTGCTAGTAACAGGTTGGACCCCCTTTTGCCTTCATTCTTCATGGCATAGATTCATAGAGTGTGGAGGGCATTGGAGGACAGGGACCTCATTGTCCAGTGGTGAGATGATTGGAGCTTTGTGACATGGTGCATTATCCTGCTGGAAGGAGCCATCAGAAGATGGGGACACTGTAGTCATAAAGGGATGGACATGGTCAGCAACAATACTCAGGTAGGCCGTGGGGTTTAAACAATGCTCAATTGGTACTAAGGGGCCCAAAGTGTGCCAAGAAAATATCCCCCCCCACACCATTACACCACCACCACCAGCCTGAACCGCTTGCTATGGGGGCATATGTGCGAGCGAGCTCCCTGAGCCGGGCTGTGTTTGTCTATAGACACAAACAGCGTGGTTTGGCCCCACCCCCTGCCCTCTGCTTGCAGGATTTGACTGACAGCAGAAGGAAGCAATAGCTCCCACTCCTGTCTGATCCTCCCCTGAGAAGAGGAAGACATGGCAGAAAGACTATGTGTTGGGGGGGGGGGGGGGGGCACAGCAAGTCGCAATTTTTTTTTTTTTTACCTTAAATTGATTGTAAAGGCTAGTTTTTTTTGCAGTTGGTTTTGCACAGAACAGCCCCAATCCTCCTCTTCTCGGGTCCCTCTTTGCTGCTCCTGGTCCCTCCCTCTGGTGAGTGCCCCCCACAGCCAGCAGCTTGCTACAGGGGTCACCCAAGCTGAGTCGGAGCTCCGTGTATCCATTCAGACACGGAGCCCCAACCTGGCCCCGCCCCCCCTCTCCCCTGATTGGCTGACTGACTTTGATTGACAGCCGCGGGAGCCAATAGCGCTGCTGCTCTGTCTCAGCCAATCAGGAGGAGTGTACTGGATGGCTGATCGTGGACATTGCTGTAGAGAGAGGGGGCTCGGGTAGGTAATTAGAGGGTGCTGGGGCGGGCGGGGGGTGCTAAACACAGAAGGTTTTTATCGTAATGCATAGAATGGTAAAACTGCTTAAATGCTTTAACTAAAGACCACCCCTCCACTCCTCGTTTTTGGATATCTATTTTTTTTTTTCTTACCTTCCTTTCTTGAAGAATACATTTACTTCCGTCCTAGCCCGGCTGCGGCGCAGTACATCACGTCCTCTTCTGCAATGAGCCCTTCTCCTTCTCCCTCGCTGCCTTCTTGGACCTGTGTGTGTCCCAGAAGATGAGCCGGCCATTCACAAAGCGCCCCGCGACTTGCACATGCGCAGTAGGAAACCGGCTGTTAAATCTGAAGGCTCCACTGCCGGTCTCCCTTAGTCGGAATGGCGGCGCCTGCACCCGATCTGATGGACATATCGGCCTTGGGGGCCGACATCACGGGCTCCCTGGACAGGTAAGTGTCCTTACTAAAAATCAGCAGTTACAGTACTTGTGGCTGCTGACTTAAAAAAAAAAAAAACTTTTTTGCGGCCGGAACTCTGCTTTAATGCAAGGAATGCATTAGGGTAAAAAACATTTTAACTTTAGAACCAATATAAAGGCTAAATTCTCCTTTTCCAGAACATAGCCTATGCAGTCAAGAGGCTTCAGTAGATATCAATAAACTGTGCAGCTTTGTAAAAGGTTCATTCATTTTATTGTCATACCTATAGGCTCTGTTGGCCCTCCCTTGGAACCTGGCCGAAAAACTCCCAGTTAGCAATCTCTGCATCCTGTATGTAAAGGAAATTGTGCTCCACTGCAGGCATACCCTCCCTATAATCCTCCAGCATTGGGTGCAGACTCCCGACAGTCACAAACATCTCCATATATGCAGTATTCCAATCTTTCCAGTGGTTGTAAAGGCTGAAGGTTTTTTTTTACCATACTGCATTCTATACATTAAAGAGGAGTTCCACCTGGGCAAAAAAAAAAAAGTCAGCAGCTACAAATACTGTACCTGATGACTTTTAATATAAGGACACTTACCTGTCCAAGGAGCCCGCAATGTCGGCACCCCAAGCCGATCCGTCCATCGGCTTTCAGTGCAGGCGCCGCCATTGCAAGGGAGGGAAACCGGCAGTGAAACCTTCAAGCTTCACAGCCAGTTTCCTACTGCGCATGTGCGAGTCGCTCTACGCTTTCTGAATGGTTCCGTCGTCTTCTGGGACACATACAGGTCCAACCGTGGAAGTGAGGTACCCGAAGAAAAAAGGCAAAAAGGTACCACAAAAAATAAAAATAAATATCCAAAAATGATGGGGGGGTTGGTGTGGTCAATTGTTTAAAACAGAGATGTATTTTTGCATGGAACCCTTCTTTAAGGTAAAAACAACCTTCAGCTTGAAGACCACCCCCCCCCCCCGCAGCTCCCCCCCCCCCCCAAATACATGCCTGAGCCTGATCTCGATCCAGCAATGTGCACAAGAGCCAAAGCTCTCCTCATTGGCTCCCGCTGCTGTCAATCACAGCCAGTGACAAGAGAGCAGGGGGTGGGGCCGAGCCACACTCTCACGCTGTGTGTCTAATGGGCACACAGAGCGGGGCTCGGGAGCGAGCATGCACAAGTGTCCCCATAGCAAGCGGCTTGCATGGGGAGCACTCGGCTGAGGGGTGGAGCCAGGACCGCCATTGGGGGACCTCAGAAGAGGAGGATCTGGGCTGCTCTATCCAAAACCATTACACAGAGCAGGTAAAGATGACATGTTTGTTATTTTGATTAAAAAAAAAAAAAAAGTTTTACAGTCACTTTAAGGAAGAAGAAGGGGGGAAGCCACTCACCGTTAAAAGCCAATATTCATGTTAATTAAAGTATCTTCTGCACAGACTGTACCATCTGCTGCTTGCAAATCTAACGTTTTAAAATCTGCGGTCCCGTACATTTTGGCGGTTATTAAGAATAATGGCACCCACACGTGCCTGCAAAAGGCAGCGCTTTTTTTTTGTGTGCTGTGCCGCTAAATGCGCGATTTTGCACACGTTCCTGCACCGCACCTGGTACGATCCAGCCCTTAAATTTCCACTTTAATTAAAAAAAAAGGTAAGTCAGCGTCTAACATACACCCTCATGCGATATCCTAAAAACCCAGTTGTTTGAACATCATTGGTTTTGCTGCTGTGCTGAAAATCTATGTATATATTCTACAAGAGAAAAGATGCAGCTAGTCAAGTCACAGACATTGTCAGCAGGATATGGGAACAGATTCCGACCACCAATTGATATACATTTATTTTATTTTTTGTCTAACAGTGATTGCATTACCATGAGCATAGAGCCGATGTTATAGAAGGCACCATTTCCCCAGACTCTCCGCAGTGGCGTTGCCGACTACAGCACAGTCTCTAGCCCAATCAGTCACACAGCTTGACAGACTCTGCTAGTGTCGTGGCGCACAGTCCACAGACAGGACAGCGGACTGGATGCGGTGGCGTGGGTGATGATGCTTGACACAATCAAAACGGACAGCGGCATAAAGTTGTGTATAGTTATCTAAAAGTGGAACTCCTCTCGTGATTGAAAATAACTTTTTTTTTTCTGAAGACTAAAAAAATACATTTGTTAAAAAAAACCTTAAAAAAAAAAATATGTTGGAAGTGTGGCAGCAATGATGCAGACTTCCGTCATATGCTATGGTCCTGCCCAGTGGCAGCTGGTGTTTTTTTTTTTTGGGGAGGGTGCGGCAAACAGTATGCCCCCCCTCCCAGGGTCGGTCGGTAGCACTTACAGTACCCCATCATTGGAAGCTTCCCCTGCTTGGCGGCCTCCCGTTCTCTTGCTGTTCTCCTGCAGCCTCCCGTTCGCCAGATCATTGCGGCGGCAGCAGCTTCCATTTCCTCCCTACTCCTCGGCGGCCAACCGAGAGTCTTCTCTTCTCAGTCGGAAAACGGGTCTCCTGCTTCTGATTGGCTGGACTGAGGATCAGTGTTTCAACAGCGAATTTTCATTCGCTGTTGTAACACACCTGGGTGGGATCGGAGGGCAAACTCTGCGACTGGAGCCCACCCTATTTTGAAGCCTATTAGAGCCTCTGGCTCTAATCAGGTGCTTCAAAGAAAAAAAAAAGCTGCTATAATTCATGCACCTGGTGCCCTGAAAGGGGCCGGACACATGAATAGGGGGTGGCCGTGGATAGATTCATGCTATGCATGAATCTATCCATTGCATATAGGGGGGTGGAGTGGAGAGAGGGGGCGGCGCCCTGGCACCACTAATGGACTTGGGCATGGCTCTCTGCTTCCCACATTGCCCCCCTTTTTTACTCTGTGATCACAGTTTTTATTCTTACCAATGTACAGTGGAACCTCAGATTGCGAGTAATGCGGTTAATGAGCGTTTCGCAATACGAGCACTGTATTTTTAAAAATCATAACTCGGTTTGCGAGTGTTGTCTTGCAACACGAGCACAATTCAGGCCAAAGCGGTGTGCAGTACTGCTTTTGGCCTGAGGTGGGGAGGGGGCGCCGGTGCCGAGCAGAGCCGAACGTCCCGTTCGGAAATACACGGAAGGGCCCGAGTGCAGCACGGCTGACCTTGGCAAATCTCGGGTAGGAAGTCTTTCCGAGGTTCACCGAGGTCAGCCGAAGTGTCCTCGGGCCTTTTCAGCCGTTCCGAGGTTCTCCGGCGCCCCCCCCCCCCCGCCTCTGGCCGCATGCGGTATTGCATCCCATTGAAGTCAATGCAGAACAAATTATTTTCATTTCCATTGACTTCAATGGGAAAACTCGCTTTGATATGCGAGTATTTTGGATTACGAGCATACTCCTGGAACGGATTATGCTCGTAATCCGAGGTTCCACTGTATGTTGGTTTTTATGATAAAAAACCCACCTACACCATTTGGAGGCATTTTTTTCTTTCCATAACCCCCCGGATGAGACTTATTTGGCCGCCCAGCCTGGCTTTCAACGCCTGAGTTCCAGCCTTGGTGTTCCTCACGTCCGAGTTTCGGTTTGGCGCCTACCTGCACACCCCTTGGAGTCGAGTTTGGAGGTCTTTGGTTCCTTGGAGATCTGTCGATTTGCGGATCTTGGCACCCCCACTTGACTGACTCATTGTCGCTGACATTTGAGTCCACCTTTTCCGCTAAGAGTAGATATACTTCTCCTTTGGGTGAAGATGCACCATCCTTGATGCTCTACATGCCGGACAGTGCCAGTGTATTCCATCCCTGAGTAGCCACCATCCGGTGTTGGACTTACACCGGCCCTTTCCAGGACCTTTCCACTTATTGGACTTTCTTCACTCACGTTTTTACCCCTTTTACATTTTTTGTGTGATTGATTTCCCATCACTCAGTTATTATGTGTATATTGACATATACATGTTTACCATTTAGCGCTACATTTTTCATTATTCACCATTTAGTATCTTTGTCACATTATTATGTAGCAGCTTTTCACTTTTCACCTTTTGAGTTGGCGCAGTAATATTTCCTATTTACACTTTGCCCCTAATGGACGGGCCGCCACTGGTCCTGCCCAAATTTGCAGTCTTTCTGGGGTACAGTTATTCAGTTCATAACCTGTTTACTGGGCTTGGTGGTTCCCTTGGCACACCGCAGGGCAACCAGAACCCCACTAGTGTTATTATTACTCTATGCTCAAAGAGCAATTATTTTAAAATGGAAACAACCTGTGGAACCCTCCTTACATTTTTTGGAGTCTTTAGTTAATGCAGCTGTACCTCTATACAAAGCAACTTACCTTTCCCGTGGAGTAACTTTGACAAAATTTAGAACATATGGCTAGAATCTCCAGCCACAAATGCTGAACAATGATGCGTGGTAGGGTGGGAGGTGACTAACATACCTCTATAAAGCAAACATTTAGATAATTATCTTTTATTAAAGTTCTGCTAGCCTAAGACTTTATGCATGTATTTCCAGTACACCTAATGCACCTCGTCCTTGTATGGAAAAGATTTGTTGCATTGCTATACAATATTTGTAAGAGCAAGCAGATACGACTGGTTTCCACCTGCAGGGTTCATTATAGTAGTTGTGTTTTTCTCTTTTTCTTTTTGATTGTTTTGTGCTGTTTGAGCTGGGGAATGCCCAAAGGCTCTGTATTGTACAACTTTTTTCAGAAAACCAATAAAAAGTATTTAAAAAAAAAAAAAAACCTTAACCACTTCAGCCCTGGAAAGATCTACCCCCTTCCTGACCAAGCCCTATTTTGCGATACGGCAATGCGTCGCTTTAACTGACAATTGCGCGGTCGTGTGACGTTGTACACAAACAAAATTGACGTCCTTTTTTTTTCCCCTTTTTTTTCTTTTGGTGGTATTTGATCAACTCTGCGGTTTTTATTTTTTACGCTATAATAAAAAAAAAATGAGCGAACATTTTGAAAAAAAAGCAATATTTTTTACTTTTTGCTATAATAAATATTCCAAAAAATATATAAAAAAACAAATTTCTTCCTCAGTTTAGGTCAATATGTATTCTTCTACATATTTTTGGTAAAAAAAAATAAATCGCAATAAGCGTATATTGATTGGTTTGTGCAAAAGTTATTGCGTCTACAAAATAGGGGATAGATTTATGGTATTTTTATTATTTATTTTTTTTTTTATTAGTAATGGCGGCGATTTGCGCCATTATTACTACTATCGTGACTGCGACATTGCGGCGGACAGATCGGACACTTTTGACACTATTTTGGGACCATTGGCATTTATACAACAATCAATGCTATAAAATGCACTGATTACTGTGTAAATGTCACTGGCAGGGAAGGGGTTAAACGCTAGGGGGTGATCCTCCTGTCGTCGCCCCGCAGGTCGACCAGTCGATTTGCGATCAAAGGCTTGCCGAATCCCTGCAATAGAGAGTGTAATATATATATATATATATATATATATATATATATATATATATATATATATATATATATATATATATATATATATATTATATATATAATATATATATATATATATATACATAAATATATATATATATATATATATATATATATATATATATATATATATATATATATATATATATATATATAATATGTATGTGTGTGTATATATATATGTGTGTGTGTATGTATATGTATTTTTTTTAAATAATAACGCTGTGTAAAAATATATATATTACAAAATATAATATTTGTATATATGGCCAGTAGTGGGAGCTCTTGACTTGTTTCCAGGCTCTCCTTGGCTCCATCTCCATTGTTGTAAAAAGAAAAAAAAAAGCTGTATATAGAGCCTAATAAGCAAGCCGTCAGAGCAGTGACTCCTCCCCCGGCTTCAATCACCTGAGTGATTGAAACATGGGTGGCATCAGTAGCTGTCAGAGTAGTCAGAGCAGGCATGAATCTGAGCCCTGCTGTTTGCTAGCCGCTGATCTGGGGATTGTGCGTGTGGGGTGAAGAGGCGCCTTCCCTACCACTGCGCCCTGGGCGGCTGCCCCCGTCTGCCCACCCCCTTTTTCTGGCTCTGAGCAAAAGGATTAAAAAATAGTTCACGTTGAGAGAACTTAGTTCTACTTTAAGCATTGGAGCAGGAAAGGAAAACCACAGACAAGCAGCGAATCCTTGCAACACCAAATGCCTGGTGGAAATTAAAATGATAAATTGTATTCTAAAACTATAAATTTGAAATTAAAATGATAAAGTTACATTTTAAATGTAAAGCACTATGTAAACTGTTGGGGCTATATGAATCCTGTATAATAATACAAATAATAATAATAATAATGGTGTTTGGACAAACCTGTCTGGCCCCTAATCTCAGTTAGGCAGGTCTACCTGGAAGTGGCCCATACATATGAGGTCATGGCTTAATCCAAAATCAGAAGACTGTGATCTAATGTCTAAAGGTCCGATTATAAAGTTATGAAGGAGCAACAAACACGACTGCCAGTCTACCTGTAATAAGGATATTTTACAGTGTTTGTCTGCCAGATTATAACGTCATATTTGGCTTCTCCTGCTTAAATCTATGGCTTATATAGTCCCTCTGGAAGTCGAATTATAAGATATACGATAAGAGCCCGTGAATTGCTCTGGAATATACTTTTCCTTCTGAGAAATAGGATAGGGAGAAGCCAGTTAATTTAAGACCCACTCAGCCTATTAGCTGAACTGCCCATATCGCTGCTTAATGCCCTCATTGGAGTTTGGACGAAAGTATGAATGGTGGGGGCTGAGCGCTGCATGGCAGAGGCTGCTGGCACATTCAGCCTAATAAATCTTTATTTCTAAGGTCTGTGTGTTTCCTCTGTAATATATATTATATACAGCTCTGAGTCGCAGACTGGTTTTATCTTCGTCTTCGTGCTATAAAGTATTTGCCATAGTCTGCTATGTCGTTTCGTCCTTTAGGGAACGTATCCCTCAGAACACCCTGAGCTTGTCAGAGAAAATGGCTCAAGGTATTGCTAGGAGAGTAGACCTTGTTTGACTGTAAAGTGTATCGAATTTTTCAAATTCACCGTTGACCAACACTCTTTGCAAATATAGGGTACCTGGTAGTACAGTAGAAATACGGTACATGGAGCAAAGTATGTTGTCAAACCTACCTGGGTTTGGTTTGGGGTTGGTACAGCAAGCGTTCTGAACCCCATCGCAGTCAATGGGAGCTGAATGTTAAAAAGCAGTAAGGGCTCATTCACACTAGCGGTTTTGGAAGTAATAAAACTCCACAGCTGAGCCATGCTTTTCCCCTCCCCCTACCCTCCCCCAACCACTACCCACTTTAGCTGCAGAGGCAGTGGCCAGGGTGTCCACATGCCTCAAAAAGAATTATAATCCCTATCACTTTTGGCGGGTGTAGAGCCTTGCCGAACGCAACCTATTCAAGCGAATTGGGCCACTCTGCAAGCGACCCGCAACTGCCTGTTTCAGCATGCCAGTGCGGGGTTCAAGGGGTTCAAGCAGGTGGTAAGGAGGTGATGCCACGCCTCCTCACTGCCTGTCAAATGCCTGTCGGACCCAGATCGCCCCTCGGAGAGCAAAGCTAGAGTGAATGAGCACTCATGGCCATTTTCTAGGCCACCAGGCAAGGGATTATCAAACAAATGGCATAAGGGCTGGGCCCTGCTCTAGGGAACATGTACCAAAGCAAAAAATGTCTGTTTGTGGGGTGAGCAGTAATTGTAGCAATGCTTAAAGTAAAAGAATTTAAATACAAAATTCCCGACCATGTATGTAAATGGGGCCGGTGATGTCACAGGTTGTTAAGGGCTTGGTGGTGCCCTCAAACACCGGCGTCTTTAACAACTATTGACAGTGGTAGGCTATCAAGTATAACCACGGTAGGAATATCGGTATTATACATGACCTCGAAAAGCCAACCAGCCAAATAGTCAAATTTCAGTCCGAGTGAAACCTTAAGATCATCCCTAGTGGCCATCCCTCCGTATGATTTAATGCAGGCATTTCTAGTGAATGATATCAAAATGCTACAACATGCAGAGATATTTTTAGCAGGGGAAAGATGGGGAGAGGGAACGGGGAAGGGAAAGAGGTATGGAGGGAAAGACTGGGGGGGGGGGGGGGAAGAAGGGGAAGGGGGGGGAAGGTAGGAAGGGGGGGAAAAGGGGAGGGGGGGAGGAGGAAAAAGGGAAAGGGGAGGAAACAGGGAGGACAAGGGGGGGGGGGGAAAGGGGGAGGGGGGGAGAGGAAAGAGGGGCAGGGGGGGGGGAAAGGGGGGAGGGGGGGGAAAGAAGAGGACTCCAATTAATGGATAGTGCATGTAGATGTCTATATATATGTAAAAAGATATTTTCAAATAATCAAAATGACTAATAACGAGAGACTCAGAGGAAATTGTATTATTAAATAGTAAAATATGTAGCAGGTGGTACATGGTGTGGCCCCTGGTATTATATATTAAAGATAGCATTAATGTTAGAAAATAACTTAATTAAGTTAGATTGCACTTACCCTGATAAATTTATAACTATGCTTGGAGAGAAGGGGAGGTAAAAACGGAACCACAGCAATCTCATTAGTAGGTATTAGTAATTCCCAGCACTGTCAGCGGTAATTGTTTGATGGAAGGGGATATGGTATCAGTCAGAGGCAGAAATAGGTGTTGCATCAAGGTGCATAAAGGCTTTTTTTTTCCCCCTTAGGAAGCTATTCAGTCTGACCCCCAATCCTGCTGGGTCTGTTGAATCAGTAAAACATATTGTAAGGATGAGCCATGAGTGAGCTGTGATGGAAGATGGTAAGGATGCAAGCTTACCTGGATATGTAGCATTTAGTTCATAAGTGGAGGAGTTGGTGGTAAGAAGCCGCACAGCCGTCTCGCAAAGAGCGGCTTGTGGTGTGGATAGTACAAAGAGAGACGCCAAGCAGGCGTCTCTTGTACATCCGCCCCGCAACTTACCTCGTATCCGCATGACCACTATGCGATGATACGCTTTTAATCTATTGAATCCATAAAAACATTGTTTAATGGGTTTGGTGTGAAGGAACTCGAGTGGCCTGCACAGCGCCCCGACCTCAACCCTACTGAATAGCTTAATACAGAAACGTCAACTGCAAGCTACGTCTTCTTGTACAACACAAGTACCTGACCTCACAAATGGCTGAACTGAAATCGAACATACACCCTCCAAAATCTTTAGAAAAGCCTACACAGAAGAGCTGAGGCAGTCATAACCACAAAGACGGCAATGTCATAATAATGCCTATGGTTTTGGAATGGGATGTCCAATAAGCTGTGTTGGTCAAGCGTTCACAAGCAGTCCAGTGGTGGTCCAATGTCTACCGGTCCGAGGATATTTCAAGTCCTCGGCAGCCAGTAGCAGGAGAGTGTTGCCCAAACCTGGTCTACTCCAAGACCAGAAGAACAAACATTTTTAACAATACGCATACTGTCCGGGAAAAAAAGATTGCAAAAAAAGTAATCCATTCTAATATATTTTTTTTTTACAGAAAAGCTGGTCCAAAAATAACCTGTTTCAGAAAAAAAAGGGGCTCATGATGATGATGAATAGCCCAATTTCCTAATATGGAGATACCTATATGTCATGGGTAAATAATGTGGGACGTGACTGATGACACCAGCGCAGCTCGTGCCGGTGAACGGGTGAGGAGTGAGATTGATGGTCGACAGGGAAGAGAGGGAAACACGGATGATGTCTGAGAAATCGCAGCAGGGATAGATACAATAAATGATCATGTTTCCGATTCTTCCTGATGATGTGAAAAATGATGCACAGAGAAGGATGAGGTTTTTCTTCGATCCAGAAAATGACAAAATTGATAGGTTGCAACCATACGGAACATGGAATACATTTTCATTTCCTCAGAACATAAAATAACAGTGCACTAAGACCCCTTTCACACCGAGGCAGTTTTCAGGCATCTTAGCGCTAGAAATAGCGACTGTAAAGCGCCTGAAAATTGCCTACCATTCACTCCAATGTGTGCTTTCATGCTTGCGGGACGGTAAAAAAAGTCCTGCAAGCAGCATCTTTGGGGCGGCTATAGAGCGCTATAAATAATGCTCCAAAAATGCTCCTGCCCACGTTGTCACGTGACCTTAAGGCCCCTTTCACACTAAGGCGCTTCTAAACTGCCAGTAAAACACTGAGCTCTTTTGAAGAGCTTTTCAGGCGCTTTTGAAGAGCTTTCCATTCATTTCAGTGAAGAGGGGCGTTTTTTCACCGCCCTGCCAGCGCTCTGCCCCAGTGTGAAAGCATTTATTGATTTTAATGGAAATAGGTTTTCGTGAGCTTTTCAGGCGCTTTTTTTAGTGTGAAAGCACCTGAAAAGGGCCTCAGTGTGAATGGGGACTTAAAAAACTACTGCTAAAGCACCACAAAAATGACCAGCGCTTTAGCGCTGTTTTAGCGACGCTTCAGTGAGAAAGAGGCCTAAAAGTTCACATAGGCATAAGGCCCCTTTCACACTGGGGCGGGGGCGGCGTAGATTATTAGTGTATTATTATTGTTGTTTTAGCGAGGGGGCGGGTTTACCCCCCGCGCTAGCGGCCGAGAAAGGGTTAAAAACCACCGCATCGCACTGCTGCAGAGGCGCTTTGCCGGCGGTATTGCCGCACTGCCCCATTGATTTCAATGGGCAGGAGCGGTGAAGGAGCGGTGGTAAATCATAGGTACATGCATAGGATACAAGAAAGCAACTCCTCATAGTGTAGTATTTATGGTAAATTTATTTCTTATAAAAAGCCAGGGTACTCTCATTGTGAGAAATAAAAACAGGCATATCAAAAGCTGCAATTCTTCATTTTTAATTCTTCTTCCATGCCTCACACCTAAAGACAGCAGCCCCCCCCCCCCCCCCCCATAATTTTGACCCCCCCAGATCAGAATGTAATACAGCGCTTCAAGAGGAAGTAAACCCTGGTGGGTTTTACTTCCTCTTTATTTCCCTGCGAAGGTAAAGCATAATGGGCTCCTATTCATCGCTACTTACCTGAAACCGAAGCCCGCAATGTCACCAATGTCCCCACTAGCAGGGAGCGTCCATCTTCACCCCTCTTCCTTCCGGGGGCCGCGAACTCCGACTCTGTGACCGGCCGGAGCGCACGACCCCTATTAGAAACGGCACAATCTGCCCTTTCTAAAGTGAGCATGCGCCAATGACATCGGCGCTTGGGTCTTTCGTAAATATCTCCTAAACCGTGGAGGTTTAGGAGATATTTTAGGCTCCTACAGGTAAGCTCTAATATAGGCTTACCTGTAGGTAACAGTGGTTGTACAGCAGGGGTCTTCAAACTACGGCCCTCTAGTTGTTCAGGAACTACAATTCCCATCATGCCTAGTCATGTCTGTGAATGTCAGTGTTTTGCAATGCCTCATGGGATGTGTAGTTCCGTAACAGCTGGAGGGCCGTAGTTTGAGGATCCCTGTTGTACAGGGTTTACAACCACTTTCAGCATCTACCCATGGGGCAACTGCCACACTAAGCGTCACAGATAGCGCAAGCAGATCTCACAGATAAAAATCCATATGAGTTCTTCAAGGAGAAACGGAAATCACAATATTGAAATACCATCAAGAATTTTTATAAAAGAAAAAATGTAGCTGACTGACATAAAAGCAAACAGGCCGTCCCATCCTTCCCATCCTTCAAAGTCTGTTGGTGTACATATCACTATTCCCGTCCCCCGTCCACTCCTGCTCCAAGCTCTTTTACAATCCTATTGTCTATTGTGTATACAGTGGAACCTCGGATTGTGAGTAACGCGGTTAACGAGCGTTTCGCAATACGAGCACTGTATTTTTAAAAATCGTAACTCAGTTTGCGAGTGTTGTCTCGCAAAACGAGCATGACTCAGTCCAAAGCGGTGTGCAGTATCGCTTTTGGCATGAGGTGGGGGGGGGGGGCGCCGGAGCCGAGCAGAGCCGAACGTCACGTTCGGAAATGCACGGAAAGGCCCGAGGACAGCACGGCTGACCTTGGCAAATCTCGGTTAGGAAGTCTTTCCGAGGTCTGCCGAGGTCAGCCAAAGTGTCCTCGGACCTTTTCGGTCGTTTCTGAGGCTCTCCGGCGCCCCCCTGCCTCTGGCTGCTTGCGGTATTGCATCCCATTGAAGTCAATGCGGAACAAATTATTTTAGTTTCCATTGACTTCAATGGGAAAACTCGCTTTGATATGCGAGTACTTTGGATTACGAGCATACTCCTGGAATGGATTATGCTCGTAATCCGAGGTTCCACTGTACTAAAAAAAAGAAAATGAAGTGTGCCAGTAAAATGTTAGGGTTTGGCTTGAAGAAAAGGTGGCAACCCTAATACAGTGAGAAGGGGGCAAGCGGACATCTTGTTACACCCACCGGAGTTTTGCATTTTCCACTTATTTTTAACAGCAAGCAGACTTTATATATTGAAATACAGTACTTAGAACTCCGTCTGACTGTTTAGATGTTGAATTTTTAAAGCAGCGGCAAGCCTGCTGATCTGACAGGTTTGCTAATCGGACAGAAGTTCGCTGCTTTTAAAATTCAACATCTAAACATTTACACGGAGTTCTAAGTACTGTATTTCACTTTATAAACTCAGTTTACTGTTGAAAAAAAGTGTCGAATGCAAAACTCCGGTGGGTGTAACACTTTAAACCAGTGCCAGTCACAGTTGTATTGTGAGCACGCAATTCCAAAGGAGGCCTGTCCTTACCCTGAGTGCTGGACAGACAGCCTACTTCCAATTTTCCATCAAGGGCATAGCCCATTACAGCAACTTTAAATGCTGGCAAGGTCAAGAAACCACAGCAAGCTGTGACATACCATAGGAAAAAAGTGGCGGGAGGGTGGGCAGCTCTTCCATCCATTTCTTCAAAAGACCCAGAATTCCCTGAGGAAAATAATTTTCTGAGCTCAGTCCCAGCCCATCCCCTATATTACCACCAATCCTTGGTGACCATCAAACACCTTGTCCGGCACCTAGCCATGCCCCCATCAGCCAAAGCTCTCTTTCCCTATAGGGGCTCAAGAGGCCTTCACTTTCACTGGCAAGTTGTACACTTGCAGAGCACTTGAAGCACAAGTTCTAGTTGACATTTTTCCAATTTGTAGCAAATTTGCGTGGCAAGCCTCAAGCTAGACCAAAGTTGCAGTGGTGAGTCTACAGCAAGAGCTCTGCAAGTCTACAGCATGAAAAATCCAGCCGCGGTGCCCCTAGTGGTGGGATGACTATTGCACAGCGTAACTGAACCAGAACTTTCAGCAGACTTGCAGTAGGTTTGCAATGAAAGTTGATCTGGAGTCATGCAATGCGGACTTTCTGCAATTGTGCAACAAACTTGTGAAGCCCTGGCAAGTCTAGCAATAGCTTAGCAAGTCATTTTCAAACTTGCAGCACAATTGCTTGCTATCTGGGTAATTAATACCAAAGAAATAGGGGGAAAAAATGCCCTTTGAGTGAACTAGTGTGACATAAAAAAATCTACTATTTAAAAGTCCTAATACCAATACTAAAGAATGAATTTGGACTTTCCATTGGTAAGTTCTGCAATGTCAGGGCTGAGCATTTTAACCCCTCATCCTTGTTAGAGGACACAGCACGCTGCTCCAAGAAACGTGCATCTTCGGAGACCAGATGGGCATCTTGATACCCACAGAGGCGGACTGTGTTGACGGGCTATCCATAAATGATCTTAAGTGACCACTGTTCCATTAGACCTGAGCAGAAATCTCTGAAGAGAGGGGAAGAGCCTGTCTCCAGCTGCCTAATAAATTAGCGACAGCTACATTGCTAGAAGCTTTTATAGTCTAATCATTACATGTAATTAGCAGACACTCCTGATAGGAATCAGAGATAGAGAACCCTGTCTTTCTCTCTTGAACTGACTCTATACAATGACACTTTGTCTTTCCCAGGGGGACCAAACTTCACAACGCCACTAATATAGAAGGGACATGGCTCTATATTTCAGTGTAAGTATACCCTAATGCCCCGTACACACGGCCGGATTTTCCGACGGAAAATGTGTGATAGGACCTTGTTGTCGGAAATTCCGACCGTGTGTAGGCTCCATCACACATTTTCCATCGGATTTTCCGACACACAAAGTTTGAGAGCAGGCTATAAAATTTTCCGACAACAAAATCCGTTGTCGGAAATTTCCGATCGTGTGTACACAGATCCGACGCACAAAGTGCCACGCATGCTCAGAATAAATAAAGAGATGAAAGCTATTGGCCACTGCCCCGTTTATAGTCCCGACGTACGTGTTTTACGTCACCGCGTTCAGAATGATCGGATTTTCCGACAACTTTGTGTGACTGTGTGTATGCCAGACAAGTTTGAGCCAACATCCGTCAGAAAAAATCCATGGATTTTGTTGTCGGAATGTCCGAACAAAGTCCGACCGTGTGCACGGGGCATAACAGTGAACTTCTCCTATTTGTTCTCATTTGGTTTGTTAAAGTGGAACTCCACCCAAAAAGGGGAAGCATCATTTGGAATCTTTTGGGGGGAGCAGGTACCAGGCCACGGTGAAGTGAGCCAGAAGTTCGTCCCCCCCCCCCCCCCCCCAGCTGGCCCATTCACAAAGCACAGTGTGATTCATACATGTGCAGTAGGAATCCTTAAAGAGGGAGTCCACCCAAACCGCAAAAAAATAAAAATATTAAAAGCCAGCAGCTACAAATACTGCAGCTGCTGACTTTTAATACATGGCCACTTACCTGTCCCAGGGTCCAGCGATGTCGGCAGGCGACGCCGAGAACCCGCTCGGTTCTCGGTAGCTGCCGCCGCCATCCTAGGTGAGGGAATCAGGAAGTGTAGCATTGCGGCTTCACTTCCCGGTTCCCTACTGCGCATGCGCGAGTCGCGCTGCGCATCGTAAGTGGTCCCCGCTATCTCCTGGGAGCTGTGTGTTTCCGAGGAGACAGCGCGGAGGGACAGAAAGAGGCGTAGACTCCCATGGGAGTCTATGCCGGAAGTGGGTGCAAATACCTGTCTTAGACAGGTATCTGCACCCCCCTCTTCCCTGAAAGGTGCCAAATGTGACACCGGAGGGGGGAGGGTTCCGAAAAGCGGAAGTTCCATTTTTGTGTGGAACTCCGCTTTAACCAAGATGGAGGCGCCAGCACCCAGGAGCTGATTCAAGAATCGGCTTGGGTGAGGACACCGCTGGATTCCTGGACAGGTAAGTGCCCTAATAGTACCAGCAGCTACAATATTTGTAGCTGCTGACTTCAAATTTTTGGGCGATGGGGGCCGGGACTCCTCTTTAAGTATAGCAATGAGAGTATTTAGTTATACTGTAACTGTTCGACAACTTCAACAAATCCCTGTTGATTTTGCCAGAAATCTTGTGAGCTGATAACTTCCTGTGCAGTCTGACGGTGTTCTGTCGAGAAGTGCCCGCTATCAAGAAGTGCCCAGGGCAAACAGCGCATGCGCCGCACAGAATAGCACAACAACTGATTTTACGATCAGCTGTTGTGACAGCAAGACGGCGCCTGCGCACAATAGCCGACAGAAGAAACTTTTCTGGCAGATTGTGCCCCGCGCTCCCATGGCGAGTTCATGACGGTGAGGGGTGGATTTCTACATGTGGGCGGATTTATAAATGATGGGCAGCTGGGGGCGGAATTTTTAAAGATGGCCAGTGCTGCAAAACAAAACTTTTTATGCTAAATACGCCCTGCAAACCCGCCCATCAGTTGGCTAAACACGCCCCGCAAGCGCAATAGCATAAAAAGTTTTGTTTTGCAGCACTGGCCATCTTTAAAAATTCCGCCCCCAGCTGCCCATCATTTATAAATCCGCCCCCCACCGACATGAACTCGCCACGGGAGCGCGGGGCACAATCTGCCAGAAAAATTTCTTCTGTCGGCTATTGTGCGCAGGCGCCGTCTCGCTGTCGCAACAGCTAATCGTAAAATTAGCTGTTGTGCTGTTCCGTACAGCGCATGCGTGGTGCATGTGCCGTTCATCCCGGGCCCTTACCGATAGCGGGCACTTCTCGCCAGAACAACGGAAAGTAGGGGTTATGGAGATGTGGAGGGGGAGGGAGAAGATGAGGGTGGATTATGGGGATGTGGAGAGAGTATAAAGATGAGGTTGAAGGGGAGGAGATTGGGGGGGGGGGAGATAAAGGAGGGGAAATGAGGAGGGGGAGATGAGCATGGATTGTAGAGATGAGGGGGCAGGGAGGAGGTGAGAAGGGATTATGGCATTGTTGAGGGAGGGGAAGGAGATGAGGAGTGGTTATAATAAAAAAAGGAAGCGGGGGGGGGGGGAGATGAGAAGGGAGAAGATAAGGGGGCATTATGGAGATGAGGTGGGAGGGGAGGAGATGAGATGGGTTAAGGAGATGAGTAGAGAAAGGAAGATATAAGGCAGGAGGGGAGGAAATGAGAAAGCGTTATGGAGATTAGGAGGGGGGAAGGAGATAAAGAGGGGTTAGGCAAATGAGGAGGGGGAGGTGAGGATGGATTGTGGAGATGAGCTGGCAGGGAAGGAGATGAGAAAGGGTTATGATAAAAAGAAGCGGAAAGAGATGAGGAGGAAGGGGAAGAAAAGGAGGAGGGTTATGGAGATGAGGCGAAAGAATATAAGGAGGCATTATGGAGATGAAGAGGGATTACGTAGATGAGGCGGGAGGGGGGAGATTAGAAGGGTTATGGAGATGAGAAAGGAGATGAGGAGGAAGAGGAAGGAGATGAGAAAGAGTTATGAAGATGAGGAGGGAGAGTAGGAGACAAGAAAGAGTTATGGAGATGAGGCGGGAGAGGAGGAGATGAGAAAGAGTTATGGAGATGAGGAGGGAGATGAGGAGGGAGAGGAGGATATGAGAAAGAGTTATGGAGATGAGGAGGGAGATGAAGGAGATGAGGAGGGAGAGGAGGATATGAGAAAGAGTTTAGGAGATGAGAAGGGAGAGGGAGAAGATGAGTTTGTAGGGGAGGAGATGAGAAGGTGTTATGGAGCTGCGGAGGGAGATGGAAGAAATGAGGAAGGAGAGGGAGGAGATGAGGAGGGAGAGGAGGAGATGAGAAAGAGTTATGGAGATGAGGAGGGAGAGGAGGATATGAGAAAAGGTTTAGGAGATGAGAAGGGAGAGGGAGAAGATGAGTTTGTAGGGGAGGAGATGAGAAGGTGTTATGGAGATGCGGAGGGAGATGAGGAGGGAGAGGAGGATATGAGAAAGAGTTATGGAGATGAGGAGGGAGATGAGGAGGGAGAGGAGGATATGAGAAAGAGTTTAGGAGATGAGAAGGGAGAGGGAGAAGATGAGTTTGTAGGGGAGGAGATGAGAAGGTATTATGGAGATGCGGAGGGAGATGAGGAGGGAGAGGAGGATATGAGAAAGAGTTATGGAGATGAGGAGGGAGATGAGGAGGGAGAGGAGGATATGAGAAAGAGTTTAGGAGATGAGAAGGGAGAGGGAGAAGATGAGTTTGTAGCGGAGGAGATGAGAAGGTGTTATGGAGATGCGGAGGGAGAAGGAAGAAATGAGGAAGGAGAGGGAGGAGATGAGGAGGGGGTATAGAAATGAGGAGGGGGGAAGAGATAAAGACTAGGGTTCATGGTAATGAGGAGTGGGTATGGAGCTGAGGACAGAAGGGGAAGAGATGAGGAGGGGTCATGGAGGTGAGAGGGAAAGGGGGGAGATGAGGAGGTGCTATGGAGATGAGGAGGGTGGGGAGGAGATGAGGAGAGGTCTGTGTTCTTTTCAATCTATCAGAAATTAGGAAGACAGGGCTGACACCACATGTTTTGGAGTTTGGAACCCAAAAAATACATGGTGCTGTCATGTGGAATAGGAAGGATGAAGTGCACTATATTTCTGGCACATCGACATTTATTTTTTTATACTTGCAGCATGATTAAGGGGATAAAACGATTATGTAATAGCTTCTAATATTATAGTCTACCAAGAACCTAAAATTAAAAAAAAAGTATGAAAACAGGAATTTATCTTATTTATAAATAATCAAATCCATGAACACAAAATTATCATAGTATCATGGCAAAAAAACGTTGTTTTTCACTGTTGGACAGAAAGGGCAGGTGTTTGAACCTCAGTTTATTTACTTTTTTAATTTTTGTTTTTTCTGTTTGGGAGATTTCCGGTAACTTCCTGTCTGGTCAACCACTATGGTGGGGAAATAAGTAAAAGGGGAAATTTCCCCAATGGGAGCACAGAAAGTAAAGATGGGCATACACAGCCTGAATGTTGACTGATTCCTGCAGAACCAGCTGGAGATTGGGTTGTGGGTGGCCCTGCCAGCTCTACAAACTTTGATTGAAAAGTCAAGAGAGCAAGCTAGAAAATTGTACGCTTAACAGTGGCTGCATCCAATTAAATTAAGTCACTGCTCGGGTATTTAGGTGCCGATATGCAACTGTCTGAATAAAACAACCAGCAGGGGAGAGTCCTACATCCACACTGTCTCCTTCCCATCCCATGGCTTGAGGGCCACAAGCGGTCTTTTGGTAAATATTGTATAGCCCTAGGATCCCAGCAGTCTCTTGCCCATCCCATGGCTTGAGGGCCACAAGCGGTCTTTTAGTACATGTTGTATAGCAGTGGTACATTGCAGTGGAAGCGCTATAATGGTATTGATCTCTAGCAGTCTCACGTGCCCTATCTCCTGCGGCAGGGGTCTTCAAACTACTGTCATCCATTTGTTCAGGAACTACAATTCCCATCATGCCTAGTCATGTCTGTGAATGTCAGAGTTTTCAATGCCTCATGGGATGTAGTGACGGCACAGTGGTGGAGTGGTTAGCACTCTCGCCTAGCAGTAAAAAAGGGTCCCTGGTTCGAATCCCAACCATGACACTACCTGCCTGGAGTTTGCATGTTCTCCCTGTGCCTGCGTGGGTTTCCTCCGGGTACTCCGGTTTCCTCCCACACTCCAAAAACATGCTGGTAGGTTAATTGGCTTCTGACCAAAATTGGCCCTAGTATATGAATGGGGACCTTGGATTGAGAGTAGGGACTGATGTGAGTGTGCGATGTACAGGGTTAGGGACAAGGGTCAGGGTTGTAGACACACACTCCCTCAGGTTGAACTGGATGGACTGGTGTCTTTATTCAACCTTACTAACTATGTAACTATGATGTGTAGTTCTGCAACAGCTGGAGGCCCGTACAGTAGTTTGAAGATCCCTGTCCTACGGTATTCTTCTACGGTTTCCAGTCTCCGACCACACCTGCAGCATGTCCCCAGCCTCTGGCCATCCCCTGTGATATGTCTGCAGGCTTTATCGGTAGCATTACATATACTGGATTTTATGAATGGTCCCCTTTGTGATGGTAGAGATTGCAGGTAGGCCCTTAATACCCTAAACCCGGTGATGGCGAACCTTGGCACCCCAGATGTTTTGGACCTACCTTTCCCATGATTCTCATGCACTCTGCAGTGTAGTTGAGCATCATGGGAAATGTAGTTCCAAAACATCTGGGGTGCCAAGGTTCGCCATCACTGCCCTATACAGTACACTGACACCCAAAGGTCTAACCTTTCCCCGTTATATCCAAAACAAAGAAAAAAAGTGTCAGGCTTTCTAATTTGGTCATCATCCTTCTAAATTGGACAGAATCTGTTGACTTCACACACAGCGTAAGGAGTACTGTATGTAATATATTCCCTCAGCTAAGAACTTAAATCATATCATCCCAAGCATCATGTGTTGAAGTCATGCTGACTTCCCAATCACTGTCTATTGTTGGAAGCTCTGGGATTCTCCACGTTTCTGTGTCTTCTAATAACACCCTCAACCATCTCATAGGAAGCTCAACCAAGCAGCGGAATAATGTGAGCTCACCCTCCTTTCTACAAGAAACACTGCGGTGGAAAGCCATCGAGACATCATCCATCTTTACAGGGTAGGGCAATTAATGTCGAGCTACAAATAAACGTCAAAACCCAACATTCCCTTAACCACTTGCCTACCGGGCACTTTCACCCCCCTCCTGCCCAGGCCAATTTTCAGCTTTCATCGCTGTCACTTTTTGAATGACACTTTTGCGCGGTCATACAACACTGTACCCACATGAAATTGTTATCATTTGTTTCACACAAATAGAGCTTTTCTTTGGTGGTATTTATCCACTTTCCGCACACACATATACGTCGGCAGAATGGCTCGTAGAGGCAAATGGGTGTACCTGTACGTCCCTTTGAATTTGCCGCCTTGCGGGCGCGTGCGCGACGCATGCCCTGGGAGCGACCCGCGATCGTGAGGCGGAGAGGCAGAACGGGGAGATGTAACAAGGCATTTCCCCGTTCTGCCTAGTGACATGAAGAGCTGAAGCTGTTATAGCTGCAAAGGGTGGGCCAACCCAATATTGAACCCTACGGACTTATGCCCCGTACACACGGTCGGATTTTCCGATGGAAAATGTCCGATCGGAGCATGTTGTCGGAAATTCCGACCGTGCGTGGGCTCCATCGGACATTTTCCATCGGATTTTCCGACACACAAAGTTTGAGAGCAGGCTATAAAATTTTCCGACAACAAAATCCGTTGTCGGAAATTCCGATCGTGTGTACACAAATCCGACGGACAAAGTGCCACGCATGCTCAGAATAAATAAAGGGATGAAAGCTATTGGCTACTGCCCCGTTTATAGTCCCGACGTACGTGTTTTACGTCACCGCGTTCAGAATGATCGGATTTTCCGACAACTTTGTGTGACCGTGTGTATACAAGACAACTTTGAGCCAACATCCGTCGGAAGAAATCCTAGGATTTTGTTGTCGGAATGTCCGAACAAAGTCCGACCGTGTGTACGGGGCATAAGACTGGGATGCCATTAAAGTTCATGTGCGTGTAAAGGCAGGCGTCCCAATACTTTTGGTAATATAGCGTGTGTGTGTGTGTGTATATATATATATATATATATATATACATACATACACACGCACACGTAATTGTGTTTGAGATTTGGGGTGCATAGACTAATACAATAGGCTGCTCACACCTATGCTTTGTTCCATTGTCCTTTCAGGTCAAAGTGAAAAAGTCTCTTAAAGTGGTGTTCCGGCCGAAATTATACTTTTTAAATAAAAATACCCCTTTAATACACAAGCTTAATGTATTCTAGTAAAGTTAGCCTGTAAACTAAGGTCTGTTTTGTTAGTTTATAGCAGTAGTTTGTTATTTTATAAACTTACAGCAGGCCGTGGCCATCTTAAGTCTGGGCATCTGAAGCCAGACTATATTTCTTCCTGGATCTCATCCTTGCAGATCTCGCACATGCTCAGTGCAGCACAAGCAGTGTAATAGGTTTCAGGTCAGGTTTCCATAGCAACGGCAGTTTCAGAGGAAGTTGCCGCCCCTTCCCAGAAGGCATTGCAAACAGGAAATGATGCGATGGGCCGCGGCCAGGGAGGAGGAAGTGAAAAATGAATACAGCAGATATACAGTAGGTGCTGAGAAAAAAAATTTAAAAATATCCAATTTGTTTACAGTGCACAGTTTAGTGAGGGATGCTGAAGAGTTGTAAAAGTGGGTGGAACTCCACTTTAAGCACTTCAGCCCCGGAAGGTTTTTTCCCCCCTTCCTGACCAGAGCACTTTTTACAATTTGGCACTGCGTCCCTTTAACTGACAATTGCACGGTCATGCAATGCTGTACCCAAACGAAATTTGCGTCCTTTTTTTTCCCACAAATAGAGCTTTCTTTTGGTGGTATTTGATCACCTCCGCGTTTTTTTGTTTTTTTTTGCGGTATACACAAAAAAAGAGCGACAATTTTGAAAAAAAACACAATATATTTTACTTTTTCCTAAAAAACAAAAAAAAAAAAAAAATTTCTTCATCAGTTTAGGCCAATATATATTCTTCTATATATTTTGGTAAAAAAAAAAAAATTAGCAATAAGCGTATATTGATTGGTTTGCACAAAAGTTATAGCGACTACAAACTAGGGGAAAGATTTATTTCATTTTTATGGCATTTTTATTTTATTTTTTTATTTTTATTACTAGTAATGGCGGTGATGTGCGATTTTTAGCAGTATTGCGGCGGACAGATCGGACACTTTTGACACATCTTTGGGACCACTGGCATTTATACAGCGATCAGCGCTATAAAAATGCACTGATTACTGTGTAAATGACACTGGTAGGGAAGGGGTTAACACTAGGGGTTAAATGTGTGTTCCCTCAATGTGTTCTAACTGTATAGGGATAGGACTGAGTAGGAGAGGAGACATTTCGCTGTTCCTACTTATTAGGAACAAACGACATGTCTCCTCTCCTCTGACAGCACTAGGATTTGTGTATTTACACACACAAATCCCCCGTGCTGGCGCTCTTGCACGCAATCACGTGTGGCCGGCAGTGATCGTGACCGCCGGCCACGCGCTTCGGGTTCCCCGCCGTGCAGCGGGTGCCCGCGCGCCCCTCCGGCGGTGGGCGCGCACCCTCTGGTGGCTCTTAAAGGAAACCCTGTATATATACGGGATTTTGCGCAGCGGTGCCATTGTGCCGCAGTAAATGTACGTGAGCCGGTCGGGAACCGGTTAAAAAAACAACTCCCTATCCTCTTATTCTTACTATTGCCATACTTCCCATTACTCCATTCCTCCATAGGAGCTGCAGGTCCAATCTATGTGTAAGCTCCATGTAAGAATGATTACACACTCCCCTCCCTCAGAGGATAACAATTGGGCCTGCTGATTGGCCACTCAGGACTAAGCGCTGTATTTAGGGAGGATAGGGAGGAGGTCACATCTTTTTTCCAAACGTGGAAGCACAGGGTATTTCCCGAGGGATCCAACGGGGCAATGAAGCATTAGGGGGAGTGCAGAGGAGGTAAGATCAAATGGGTGCACAGGTTAGGAATCAGGGCACGACCTCTGACTCGCAACAGCAGAAATAGTCTGAAAATAAACAAGCACCATTTTTAATCCTTGAAGAGCCCTGCTCTGGCTACCTGACTAAGTCTAATCAGTTGTGTCTTAACCCAGAATTTGCAGTTGACAGCTTTCATTGCTGCTGGCTCCTGCTCTGTCGGTGCTGCTTCCCTGAACTTCTGGTTTTTACAGGAGTTAAAGTGATAATAAAGGCTTTCTTTTTTTTTTTTGCTTTTAAAATAATAAACATGTTATATTCACCTGCTCTGTTGCAGTTGGTTTTGCAAAGAGCAGCCCCAATCCTCCTGTTCTCGGGTCCCTCACCGCCGCTCCTGGCCCCTCCCTCCTGCCCAGTGCCCCCACAGCAAGCAGCTGGCAATGGGGGGCATCCAAGCCGCGGCTCTGCGTGTCCATTCACACACAGAGCTGTGGCTCTGCCCCGCCCCCCTCTCTCTCCTCATTGGCTCACTGGCTGTGATGCTGTGGCTTTGCCCCGCCCCCTCTCTCTCTCCTCATTGGCTCACTGGCTGTGATTGACAGCAGGGGAACCAATGAGGAGGGAGAGACAAGGCTCTTGTTCACATTGCTGGATCGAGATGGGGCACAGGTAGGCATTAAGGGGAGGGGGGGGGGGGGCTGCTGCACAGAGGAGGATTTAGAATGCATGAAGGTAAAAAACCTTGAGCCTTTAGAACCACTTTAAGAGTGTACGGTGCAGTCTCCAGTCAGTCTAGCTTGGTGAATGGAGGAGAAGGAGCAAGGGATTCTCAACCTAGGCTATGGGGCTGTGTGTTTCTATTGATGCACACAGTGTATGGAGATCAGGGCTGGTGCAAGGATTTTTGACACCCTAGACCAGGGGTGTCAAACTCAATTTCATCGTGGGCCGCATCAGCATTATGATTGTCCTCAAAAGGGCCGGTTGTATCTGTAAGATTAGATATCCAGCGCATCCCCTCCGCTTACATTAGATGTCAAGAGCCACCCCACCATCAGAAGTTGAGTCCCCCACTCTCCCTAACATCACAGTGCACCCCCTTTCCTTATGCTGCTGCTGGAAAGAAGCTGGATGCATTGTTTGAAAGCAGAAAGTAGGGGTCTGGAGGAGGACCAGAGGAGGGCTGGAGCTCTCCTGCGGGTGCAGGAGAGGTGCGAGGGCCACATGAAATGGCCTGGAGGGCCGGATTTGGCCCGCGGGCCTTGTGTTTGACACCTGTGCCCTAGACAAAACCTAATTTTGCCGCCCCCATTGGCTCCACCCCTGACTCCACCCCCTCTGCCCTGCGCCCGTGACAGAAGGCGCCGCTATACAGAAAGCATTGGCTCTGCTTCCTCTAGCGCTGGCTCCAGTGCTGCGCCTCTAATTACACTACCAGTAGGCCGGAGCAGTTGCCTGAGACTAAGTTAGTTACATGCTGCAGTCTGCAGAGAATGCAGACATGGAGGGAAACCAGCGGCCGGGCGCCCCCTAGGCAGCGGTGTACCCTAGGCGGCTGCCTAGTTTGCCTAGTGGTAGCACCGACCCTGATGGAGATGCAACTCAAGTCCCTGCAGGCAAGGGTGGCTCCGTATAATGCTACAGAAGCAAGGAGCCACCCTGAAACAGGAAACCTGGGGCGTGGGTCACCAATTCAAACTGGAACATAGGCAAGTATTAAATTATATAGAAGCTGCATACTCAGTAAATGGTTAAATCCGCTGCCGAGAGGGCTTAAAAAAGACCGAGGGCTTAATCTCACTTTAATAATTAGTAATACTGCAAGCATGAGCATATACCCTCATGGGGTAAGAACCATTGCAGCCATTGTCATCACATGGAAGGATGACTAATGTGAATAGTTCAGCTTTCCCCATTAAATGTTACAGAAGAATGGAATGTGCCAAAAAAATTATACTTTATTAAATTAAGTTCTTTAATTGATTTTAAAATAGATATAAATGATATTGCAGTTTGCAGTAGCGAGCTTCGTAAATCTTGACCCAGAACAGTCAGTGTACACATAAGAAGAATATATAATAGGAAGTTCTATAGCTTTATTGTGAAGCCGAGAGGTCATGGAAGGTTTGTACACTTGTAATGTGTTTACTACACATCTGTGATCATAAAAAAAAAAGATATTAAAGGGGAGCACCTTTTCCATTGTTGGTTGCTTTTTATTCCAGCTTTTATATTATAGGGTTGATTTACTAGGACAGTTCACCTTGCAAGGGAATTTTCCCTTAGCTTAGCAGTGTCGTAAAAATTCATTTTTCAAAGAATACTCAATCAAATGCAAAGAAATGTAAAAAAAAAAAAAACATTTTTTTTACTTGCATATGATTTGATGATGGGAGTCAGCAGAGCTTCACCTAATTCCATAAGGTAGGAGAAAATAATCTTGCAAAATAAAAAAAAAAGCCTACTTGCCTTTAGAAAATCAACACCCTTGCATTTGCTGATCTCTTGCAGCCTCTTGCTGTAAAGCTCTTCACAGTGTTTGTGACAATAGACAGTGATTGGGAAGTCACAGCTGGCTGGTCAACATGCCAGTGCTGGGACCCAAAGACTGATGAATAAACCCATTCGAGTGAGGACAGTGCTGGATCCCTGGACAGGTGAGAACGTTTTTTTTTTTTAATTTAAATGACTGAAGAACCGCTTTCGTGAGTCTCAGAAAGTATTATTTTACAGAACGACCCGTTGATGCTTGGAATAGGCTTCCAGCAGAGGTCGTGAATCAGTCAACAGTGGCGGGATCCAGAGATGCATGGGATATATACTCAGACAAAAAAGGGGAAACAGTTATATAGATGTTTATACAGTATATTGCAAAAAGTATTGGGACGCCTGCCTTTACACACACATGAACTTTAGTGGCATCCCAGTCTCAGCCCGTAGGGTTCATTATTGAGTTGGCCCGCCCTTTGCAGCTATAACAGCTTCAACTCTTCTGGGACGAATGTCCACAAGGTTTAGGAGGGTGTCTATGGCAGTGATGGCGAACCTTGGCACCCCTGATGTTTAGGAGCTACATTTCCCATGATGCTAAACTACACTGCAGAGTGTAGTTTGACCATTCTTCCAGAAGCGCATTTGTGAGGTCAGGCACTGATGTAGATGAGAAGGCCTGGCTTGTAGTCTCCGCTCTAATTCATCCCAAAGGTGTTCTATCGAGTTGAGGTCAGGACCTCCACCCCAAACTCGCTCATCCATGTCTTTATGGACCTTGCTTTGTGGACTGGTGCGCAGTCATGTTGGAGCAGGAAGGAGCCATCCCCAAACTGTTCCCACAAAGTTGGGAGCATGAAATTGTCCAAAATGTCTTGGTATGCTGACGCCTTAAGAGTTCCCTTCACTGGAACTAAGGGGCCAAGCCCAACCCCTAAAAAACAACCCCACACCATAATCCCGCCTCCACCAAATGATTTGGACCAGTGCACAAAGCAAGGCCCATAAAGACATGGATGAGCGAGTTTGGAGGAACAGCATATGCAAGTTTGCAAGAGTGATCCCGGCAAATAACCCATGCCATGTCCAGCTTCCAAAACCGAGCCTCTTATCATTTTATCCAAAACAGAGAAAGCAGCTGAGTAGAGCAAGTCATTTTCAGGATTGGCAAAGCCAGGGGGAGGGAGAGAAAAAAAAGGGTGGTGGGAACCTGTGAAAGAGTGGGGAGGGGAGGGGAGGAGCAAGGGGGCAGGGGGAGGGATATGGAGTATGATCCGCACAGGTTCGGCTCAAAAACGAGACAGAAGAGCTAAAGGTAGGTCAGGCCCGAAGAATTCAAGGTTGGTAAGTTGTACTGAAGCCAAGTGTTAGGAAATTTGGATTGTACATCCTTAAGAAGGGCAGTCATTTTTTCCATGATTGGCAAAATCAATGCTGATTGCCTGCTTAGCAGCTATGTTGTACTTTGCCAGCTTTTTGTTGACCTGTCCCAACTTTTTTGAGATGTGTTGCTGCCATAAATTTCAAAATGACCTTATTTTTTTTTTTTAATGGTTCATTTGCTCAAATGAAACATTTGATATGTTTTCTTTTTTCTATTGTGAATAAAATATGGGGTTATGAGATTTGCAAATCATTGCATTCTAGATGTAGAAGAGCTATTTTCTTGGGGACTCTCACGCCTGGTTCACACCTAGGCATTTTTGTAGTGCGTGTTCAGTTTTGGAGAAACCCAATACAGTCCATTTACTGTAACATGGTTTCCTATGGATGTAGTTCACATCTGTGCATTTCATGGAAAGGGCCAGGGTTTTTTTTTTCTGTTTTTTGGTTCCATAGACTTCAATGGTTTGTATATTGAAAAAACGCAAAATGCACCTGCAATATGCAAACTGCAACCTGCATGAGGCTCCATTCACACTAATGCGTTTTTTGATGCATTTTGCATTTTGCAGAAATGCATGGGAATTTTTTAACATGGATTCCTATGTTCACATCAATGCATTTTTGTGCCTCTGCGTTTTTGGAAAGGGTCGGGGACTTTTTTTCATGCAAAATGCAGAGTTGTGCATGTAATAGAATTCAATGTACCCGCATCCAAAAACGCGTTTTTAACGCGTTTTGCATTTTTTTTTCTTTTTTCTTACACTGTATACAGTATAAAAAAAACGCGAAATGCAAAACGCAGTAAAAACGCGTTAAAAACACATGTTCAAAAACGCGGCAAGCAACGCAAAAAGCACTGCAGAAATGCTCAAAAGCAACATGCATAGGTGTGAATCGAGCCTGAGGCGTTTCTGCAGTGCTTTTTGTGGTGCTTGCCGCATTTTTGAACATGCGTTTTTGCAGCGTATTGCTTTTTTTTTTTTTACAGTGTTTTTTTAAATTCTGTATACAGTGTTAAGAAAAAAGAAAGAAAAAAAAACGCAAAACGTGGCAAAAACACGGTAAAAACGCGGTACTTGTGTTTTTGGATGCGTCTCCATTGAATTCTATTACATGCAAAACGCTTCATTTTGCATGAAAAAAAGTCCCCGACCCTTTCCAAAAACACAGAGGCACAAAAATGCATTGATGTGAACATGTTCCATAGGAACCCATGTTAAAAAATTCCCATGCATTTCTGCAAAATGCAAAATGCATCAAAAAACGCGCTAGTGTGAATGGAGCCTTATGCCCTGTACACACGGTCGGACTTTGTTCGGACATTCCGACAACAAAATCCTAGGATTTTTTCCGACGGATGTTGGCTCAAACTTGTCTTGCATACACACGGTCACACAAAGTTGTCGGAAAATCATTCTGAACGCGGTGACGTAAAACACGTACGTCGGGACTATAAATGGGGCAGTAGCCAATAGCTTTCATCTCTTTATTTATTCTGAGCATGCGTGGCACTTTGTGCGTCGGATTTGTGTACACACGATCGGAATTTCCGACAACGGATTTTGTTGTAGGAAAATTTTATCTCCTGCTCTCCAACTTTGTGCGTCGGAAAATCCCATGGAAAATGTGTGATGGAGCCCACACACGGTCGGAATTTCCGACAACACGCTCCGATCTGACATTTTCCATCGGAAAATCCGACCGTGTGTACGGGGCATAAGGCTCGATTCACATCTATGCATGTTGCTTTTGAGCGTTTTTGGAGTTTTTTTTGTGATGCTTGCCACGCTTTTTGAGCAGAGTTTTGTAGCGTTTTTGCCGCGTTTTGCGGGTTTTTTTTACAGTTTATTTTAGACTGTATACAGTCTAAAAAAAATTTAAAAAAATGCCAAAAATGCATCAAAAACGCTGTAAAAACGCTGCAAAAACGCTGCACTTGCATTTTTGATGCTGGTCCATTGAATTCTATTACATGCAAAACACTGCATTTTGCATGAAAAAAAGTCCCTGACCCTGTGAATGGAGCCTTAAAGCGGTGTTCTGCCCCCAAAAATAAATTCATTAAAAGCCAGCAGCTACACATACTGCAGCTGCTGGCTTTTAACAATAGGACACTTACCTGTCCTGGAGTCCAGCCATGTCGGCACCGCAGCTGATGTTTCCATCAGCTGTCGGGCTGTCGGGTACATGCCGCCGCCATTGTTGGTAAGGGTACCCGGCAGTGTAGCCTTACCGCTTGACGCCGGGAACCCTACTGCGCATGCGCGAGGCCCCGCTCCTCTCTCCTACTGGCCCGGTGACAGGGAGAGGAGGAGGAGGGAGATTTGTAAATCTTGAATCAGAACAGTCGGGGTGACATCACGGGCCGCGGGCCTGGACTCCTGGAAGTGAGAACAGGATACCTGTCAACAGGGGCGTTGCTGGGTCTACAAAAGATCTGGGGCTAGAGCCCATAGCAGCGTAGTAAAGAAAGTCAAACACATGTATATACAGTAATATATGTGTGTGTGTGTGTGTATATATCCCCAGAGAGCTCCCTTACATCAGGGTCCCCAGAGAGCCCCCCCCCCCCACTTACATCAGGGTCCCCAGAGAGCCTCCTCCTTACATCAGGGTCCCCAGAGAGCCCCCCCCCACTTACATCAGGGTCCCCAGAGAGCCTCCCCTCCCCTTGGGGACCCCTGCAGAGACTCAGGGCTATGGGCCCCAGATTCGGGGCTATAGCCCCAAAAGCCACCCCTAGCGACGCCACTGCCTGTCAAAGACAGGTATCCTGTCCCCCCTCCTCCCCGAAAGGTGCCAATTGTGGCCCCGGATGGGGAGAGGAGACAAATGAGCGGAAGTTCCACTTTTGGGTGGAACTCCGCTTTAAATGCACTTTAATGTATCTACTATTATTGTAAATGATATCCATGAGTTCAGGATGAAACTGCAGACCATCAGCCTCACCATGGATGGTGCTACAGCCCACACAGCCTGTGGAACCCACAGGGGACAACAATGCGGACGGCTGTCTCTCTGCTTTTAACCTGTTTAATTAATATAGTGTTCTCCTCTCATTGAACATCTCCAAGTCTCCCACTGATAAACATGTACCATAAGCTAATAATCTCTTCGTTAGCATGCTCACAGCTTGTTTGCCTGGTTAATTAAGTACTCCCATGGGACAATTTATATCTGTCACCAGGTGACAGCTACTTGAGAAATGACAGTGCATCATTATTAAAGTAACCTAGCACCCTGTAAGTTAATTGGATTTAATTCTTGCCTGCAATCTGCGTCCTCTTCATTTTTCACATCACTACACTCCAGCCCTTCCTCGCTGCTCCCTGTCCATCCAGTCTGCCCCGTGTCGCTGCCTAAGTGTGCTCCCCACATTTCTCAATTACCTGCGTGTCACCTGGAGCTTGCAGCCCTTTGTATCTTCGTCACGCTCCGCTAGTGACCCCGAAGCGTTTATTCAGTGAAGGTAAAAAGCAATGTGCAATGGGCACTAACCCAGAGCAACCCGAATTCATCCTTCGCTGACCCAAAATTATAAATGATTGGTTGCCGTGGGTTATTCTCCTTGCACTCTGTTATTAATTCACTCTTTGAGCTGTCTTATGAAAGGTAATGCATAGTGTATTTTCAGTGAGTGCATATTGCAATTTATTATTGTAATGAATACCTAATGACTTAAATTATTACCTGGTAACTTTAATATGACTCACGTTTTTTTACATAGTTCTACTGTATTAGGGCTTTTGCACACAGGTGGCTTGAGTCCATGCAATGTGAATTCCGGCATATTTCCCCCACCCTGGAAGCAAACGTGCCGCCAGCAGCCGCCAATAGACATGAAAGGCTGTATACGGCTGTATATACCGGTACTGTCTTAAAGAGGAACTGCAGTCTGCTCACATAATTTGTAATAAAAACATCTTTGCCATTCTGAAGCTTCCCTCCAACCACTTTGCATATTATTTTATATATACTGTGATTCGGTACTTGCCAAATATGCTGCAGAAATCTCCCTCCACTGATTCTGGCTGCAGCCATTTTAGCTGTGGGCAGCTGAAGCTGCTGCCTGTTCACTTCCTGTATTTACACAGACACATAGAGGCACACCTCCAGCTCTGAAGCCCTGCAGCTCTAATTGGTCGTCTTATGACTCATCCCCCTCCCTTGCTGGCAAACGCTCATGAGAGTGAGAGAGAGAGAGCTGTGCATGATGACATAAGCCTAGGCTTTTTACCAGACAAGAATAAGGAAGTGGGCTGTATAAGGTATTTACTAGCAGAATTTTTTTTTTTTTACTATCCAAAGATAAAACAACAAGGGCAGAAGATTTAATAGATGGAAAGTTGAAAAAACGACTGAAGGTCCACTTTAAACACTTGTACAGTTTAATGGCATGTTCCAAGAATAAAAAAAGAATCAATTTTTTGCATACCTTATATGTTATACTCATGTTTATGATAACAGCAGTGTATACTTGTGTAGCCCCCACCTAGTGTAGTGGAGGCTGCTGTGAAAATTTAGCTAGCTTTTCTGTAATCAGTGGAGCAGGGGTTGATTATCTAGGGCTGATCAGTGTTTCACAGGCTGCTGTTCTGTTATTTCCATAGGATTCCAGAGGATTCTAGAACTATAATGAGGGGAAGGACTGAACAAGCAGCCTGAATATTTATGGGGCTCTAGCCAATCCTTGAGAAGGTATCCCCAGAAGGTGGAGAGAGCCAATAAATAATATGAGGCCTCGTAGCAGGGTGCAGTGTTACTGAGTGCAGTCCTGGAGGGGGAGACCCCTTTACAGGGGCCCTGCCCCTGGGACAGGAGTGTTAGAGCAGCCTTTGTAAAGACATTGAGGTTCCAGCTTGGCTTAGCTGGAGAGCCTATTCGCAAGTTCAAGACCAGGGATCAAGTTGGGTCTGGAGAAGCTCACTGGAGAGAGACGGGGAAGTTGGTGGGAAAGAGTCCATCTGTCCTATGGTGATGTGAGTCTACATCTCCCTCACTAGGAAGAGCCTCGTGGATATCGGCAGGGGGCAACTGATAATCTTGTGGCTGAGTGAGCAAATGACCCCCTGTCAGGGACATGGCCGTCGCAGGACTGGCAATGTCGCCCAAATCCAACATGAACGCCCACAGAGATTTCAGATGCGTGCAGGAGAGCCTGTCCAGGGATCCTGCAATGTTGGCACCCCAAGCTCATTCGTCAATCGGCTTTGGGTGCGGGCGTTAGCATTGTAAGTAAGAGAAATCAGCAGTGAAGCCTTCAGGCTTCACAGCCGGTTTCCTACTGTGCATGCGCAAGTCACGCTGCGCTTTTTGAATGGTCCAGCTGTCTTCAGGGTCACACACAAGTCCCAGAAGACAGCGGGAGGAAGGAGGAGGGGGCAGACATGTCATAGATTGCCAATCTTACCCAGAAGTGGGAGCAGGTACCTGTCAAACCCAGGTACCCCCCCCCCCCCAAACCAGGTAACCCAAAAAAGTGCTAAATGTGGCAGTGGAGGGAGGGAGCTTCCCCTTTTGGGTGAAGTTCCGCTTTAAGGTTGAACACAAAAATGTTCATTTGAAGATTTAAATTCATTTGTGTGTACCAAATGCTTTTGTAAACCCAGATTTTATAGTATAAAATTAGTGGTGACTTCATCACTGTGCTGTGTATAGTCCGTGCAGAGAGCAAAGCTGTGGGAGGGACCCAGCAGGCTCCACCCACTACAGAAAACTACAGGAGGGGGCGGAAACAAGACCAGTCACCCTGTACAAGGAGAGAGAGCAGCAGTGAGTGGTCTTTATTACAGGAAGCTCCTGCACAGAGGTAAAGTCTCACACTGGATTATTGCACAGATCTGGAAGAAATACACAAAGAATACAAGATTTAGGCAAAGTGCAGTAAAAAAAAAAAAAAGCATGGAATCCAGTGGCGGCCCGTGCATTGTGCGCACACGGGTGCCGCTCCCCCCAGCACCTGCGCCGCCCTCCCTCCCTATCCATGTGCCTGGCCCCTTTCAGGATGCCGGACACATGAAATACTATGGCGGGGATAGGCGGGGGTTGTGTATTTTGAAGCACGTGATTAGAGCCAGGGGCTCCAATAGGCTTCAAAATAGGGTGAGCAGAGCACTGCGTCCCGATCCTACCCTGCTGTGTGACGATAGCGAATTAATTTTCACTATGGTCACACTACAGTTCCTCCCCACCAATCAGGAGACAGGTGAGACCTGTTTCCCGATTGGCCAAAGTGCCAGGCTACCCTATTGGATGCCTAGCGCTTTGCCGGAAGAGGAGACACATGGGGAGGAAGCCTGAGGAGCCGACACCGGAGCCGCCGCTGCCCACACTGGAGTAGAGGAGGAGGACAGCCCTGCCCCTGCAGGAGAGGAGGAGGAGGACAGCCCCACCAATGTAGGCGAGGAGGAGAGCCCCGCCACACAGCGGGTAAGTGCTGCGGGACCACCCGTGGGTGCTCCGAAAAGGTAGTCAGTGCCACGGATGATCCGGCGGGTGGTCAGTGCATCGTGTGATCCGGCGGGTGCAGTGGGTGGTCAGTGCAGCGGGTGATCCGGCAGGTGCAGCAGGTGGTCAGTACAGCTGGTGATCCGGCGGGTGCCGCGGGTGGTCAGTGCCGCGGATGATCCTGGGGGTGCAGCGGGTGGTCAGTGCAGTGGGTGATCCGGCAGGTGCAGCTAGTGGTCAGTCCCGCGGGTGATCCAGCGGGTGCAGAGGGTGGTCAGTGCTGCGGGTGATCTAGCAGGTGCTCAGTGCCGCAGGTGATCCTGGGGGTGCAGCGGGTGGTCAGTGCAGCCGGTGATCCAGCGGGTGCAGCGGGTGGTCAGTGCAGCGGGTGATCCTGGGGGTACAGCGGGTGGTCAGTGCAGCGGGTGATCCATGTGGGTGCAGCGGGTGTTCAGTGCCACGGGTGATCCGGAGGGTGCAGCGGGTGGTCAGTACCGTGCCGCCAGGCAGCAAGGGGGGGGACGGAGGTTGGTGTATGTTTGACGCCCCCCAAAAAGAAGAACCCACCAGCTGCCACTAATGGGATCCTTTGGACAGTTGAATTGTGCCAGAAATCCAACCATCTGTTAATATTTAAGTTCAGGTTGATTACAAAGCCACCAGATTGGCACGATCTTCCTGTTTGCACCTACAAAGCGTTCTGAAATCTGCATGAATCACAAAGACAACTGTAACAGAATGAAGAGCAGGGTGTCCTGGGGGGACGGTGTATGCTTTACAATACACCCCATCAAATTAGTATGTGTTTGGAAAAAACACATCAAACAGGAGCATATCTAAACGATGCCATTCTCTTTCCAACAGTGTTTGTCAATAAATGCAAATTACACATTGTTTAAGAACTAAATTACGAAGCAAAGCGCCAAGGCAGAGCCCGCGCCGTTTGGAATCCAGAAGCTGACTGGAAATTAACATGAAGTACAGACAAGAGCAGCACTTAAAACGATGCATAAAAGGTTAAAAAAATACTAGGAGGGCAATTTTCCGGTAATTAAGAGGACACTTCTAGATGCTGCGGTAATGTCATGGCTGTATGTATTTCATGTATTGTATGTCTAAAAGGTACGCATCTGTAGACATATAAAGATCTGAGAAATATAAAATGCCCTTATCAAAATAGGAACTCATGAAAGTACTCAGAAAAGGACATTTCGGAAATGCTCCCAGCCCTGTAGATGTAGGACAGTGATATTCAACAGATGGTACGTTTATTCACTAAACTGGAAGCTTCAGGCATTGAGATCAAGTGGAAGTTCTATAGCAACCTTAAAGTGATACTAAACACACGCTTTATCATTTACATCAGCCTTTGTCAACCTTTTCAACATGGAGGAACCCTTGAAATAGTTTTCCAGGCTCAGGGAACCCCTGCTAAAAATTAGAAATCTGCAACTCCTGATACATTAGTGTGATGGTCAGTGAGAAGAATGGTCCTTACACTTGTGGTCATTGGGAAGAATCACCTCCTTACAGATGGCTAAAAAGATCAATGGTGTCGGTGGGAACTTATCCGAGAGGCAGAAATGGCCCAATGCTGAAGGAACCCCTAGAAACCTCTGGAGGAACCCTGGTGAAGAATCACTGATTTACATTGTCCCTTCTATTTCTGTATGTGGATGATGGCACTGTAATTATGTAATAAAAAAAACATCTAAGTACCTTTTTCCTAATTGATTTACAGCTGTCACATGACCCAGCTCTCTCCCAGCCTGTCTGCAGGGAAACATAAGCAGGAGGAGCTTCCAGTCCTCTACTTCTGGTCACATGTTCAAAATAAAAAAAAAGAGTAAAAACAAATAACTAAAATCAATATACTGTTTTAAACTGTCACACAAATATATATTTGAAATCAAATCTTTATTATTTTTTGGCAATAACATGGTGGGAGGATTTCTGCCAGTCACAGGCTGCGTTGCCGCCCCCCCGCCCCAGCCTGTGTCTTAGAATAAGAGGGAGATGAGGCCTCCGTCAATTGACATGTAATACCTCTCCCCCATTGTGTTTGGAGGAGGAAGGAGGAAGTGGGCTGTCATTTACCACTGTGTATACGACCACATGTTTGACTCTGTAGCTGGGGTCTCCAAACTTTTTAAACAAAGGGCCAGTTTACTATCCTTCAGACTTTAGGGGGGGCAGTGGGAGTAGAAAATGTCTCAGGCTTGGTGGTCAGTGGGAATAAAAAAAACAAAAAAAAAACGTAGTGCCTGTGGTCAGTAGGAGGAGAGATAATGCCCCATCGTTGGTATCAGAAGAAATATTGCCCCATCATCAGTGTCAGTGGCAGGAATAGTGCCCCATCATTGGTGTCAGTGGCAGGAATAGTGACCATCACTTGTGTCAGTGGCAGGAATAGTGCCCCATCATTGGTGTCAGTGGCAGGAATAGTGACCATCACTTGTGTCAGTGGCAGGAATAGTGCCCCATCATTGGTGTCAGTGACAGGAATAGTGCCCCATCATTGGTGTCAGTGGCAGGAACAGTGCACCATCATTGGTGTCAGTGGGAGAATTAGTGTTGCAATGTTTATATCAGTGGAAGGAAGTATGGCCCATCATTGGTGCAAGTGGAAGGAATAGGGCACCACTGTTGACGTCAATTAAAGGAATTATACCCTATTGTTGATTTCGGTGGAAAGAATGGTGCCTCGACATTGCTGTCAGTAAGAGTAAATAATGTCTTTAATCAATGAGAGGAATAGTGCCCCAAGGGGCCACATAAAGGCAAGCAAATGGCCGCATCTGGCCCTCGGGCCACAGTTTGGAGACCACTGCTCTATAGTCACATGGGCTGCTCAGATGTGATAGGGAGGAAATACTCAGCATAGAAACTCACTGAAAACTGAGCATGTGCAGAGCTGCCAACACTGCTCTGCAAAATCCATAGCTGCACCGGGGACATGGACAGAAGGTGGAAATAGAGAACAGCAGGATCAACCAGGTTTTTTGCAGAATACAGAAAATGAATCTCATAGTAACTGAGTGAGTATGAACAGCATGTAATACAGCATTTATCCATATCTTTTTAAATGATGTGGGTTTAGTGGCACTTTAAGGATCCCTAACATGTAAAGTGCCCCTAACCCGAAAACCCTTAACAATGGTCCATTTACATCATTACACCACAACGTACCAAGAATTGCGAATGCACCATTTTCTTTGCACATTGTGGTACACTGCTGTGCATGAAAAGCACCTCATTGCACCAATGTACATAATGCATTCCAGTAATGTGCATGGGAACACATGTGTTACCACTATATACAGTACTGGGCAAAAGTTTTAGGCTGGTGTGAAAATGCTGTAAATTAGGAATGCTTTCAGAAATAGAAGTGTTAAAGTGTACCTAAATGGAAAACAGTTTTTTTTAAGTTTTGGAAAGAGTGGAGATAGATTAGAACCGCAGTCAGTTTTCATTGCTGTCTGTGCTTCTGTTCAAGAGATCCCCCCTCTCCATTTGTCCTGTTTACCATTATCATTGAAAGTAAAAGTAAAAAAAAATCCCACATTTTGTGTTGTCCCCCAGAAAAGTAATAAATCTTCCAATGGGGACACTAGTTCTGGTGACCTGGGGGTCGCCAAGGAATTCCCTTAATTTTCAGGGATTTCCTCTCACTTGCTGGTTGGCTATAGGACAGGAAGTGAAGGGAAATCTCCACAATGGGACACAGATGGTGAAAAAAAAAAAAAATTGGCTGTAGTTCTACTTTATCCATTTCAGCGCCGGAAGATTTGGCTGCTGAATGACCAGGCCATTTTTTGTGATTCGGTACTGCATCGCTTTAACTGACAATTGCGCGGCCGTGCGACGTTGCACCCAAACAAAATTGACGTCTTTTTTTTCCCACAAATAAAGCTTTCTTTTGGTGGTATTTGATCACCTCTGCATTTTTAATTTTTTGCGCTATAAACAAAAAAAGAGCGACAATTTTGAAAAAACACAATATTTTGTACTTTTTGCTATAATAAATATCCCCCATTTTTTTTAAAAAAAAGGCAAATTTTTTCTCAATTTAGGCTGATATGTATTCTTCTACATTCTTCTAGCACCCTTTGCTTTCAAGCCAGCATAAATTCTTCTAGGTACACTTGCTTGCAAAGGAACTCGGCAGGTAGGTTGTTCCAAACATAGTGACATAGTAGGTAAGGTTAAAAAAAGACACAAGTCCATCAAGTCCAACCTATGTGTGTGATTATGTGTCAGTATTACATTGTACATCCCTGATCATGTTACGTCACGTAACATCAGAGGGGGGGCAGGGTCACCCGTTTACGTCACCAGGTGGCCCCGCCCTCAGCTATATAACAGCTGTCATTGGAAAAAGCCTGCAGTCAGCGGGAGCCTCCCATCAAGACGGAGTTTTTTCCGTTTTTTTTTTTTTATTTCTCGGGTGTTCGGACGCTGTGATCGAAGATGGCGTTACATCGCGGAACACTTTTTTTTTTAATAAAGGACTTGTCCCAAACTGTTTCCTGCCATTTTTACCGATTTGATCCGGCAATACATTACAGCCGCGAGCAGATAAGGCTCGCACACACGATCGGATTGTTGGCCAACAAAGCGTCAGATTTTTGTCCCAAGGGCGTGTGCCGTGAACTTGTCTTGCATACAAATGGCACCCAATTGTTGGCCAACAAACACGAACGTAGTGACGTACTATGTGGAATTTCAGCTCTTGAGTGCCACCCTTTGGGCACCTTCTGCTAATGTCGTGTTTGGTGAGCAGTGATTCCGAGCATGCGTGTTTGTACTTTGGACTTTTGTGTGACGGACTTGTGTACAGACGATAGGAAAATCTGACAACAGACTGTTGTCCGCCGAAAATTTACTAGCATGTCATCCAACATTTGTTGGCGGAAAGTTGGACAAAAATTGTCTGATGGAGCGTACTAACGTTCGGATTTTAGGCAAACAGCCTGTCATCACGCAATTCCCTGCCAAAAATCCGATTGTGTGTACGAGGCTTTAAATGCCGTTTTTTTCCTTTACAAATGTAATTTTTCTGCTCTCATTCATAAAACTATGTACGGTTGCTGTGTAAGCAGCCTTATATAGTGTGGGGCGTGGACTCAGCCCCCTGAGCCATGATTGGCCAAAGGCACCCTGCCTTTGGCCAATCATGGCTCTCACAGCAGAGTGTGCTGTGATTGCCCAAAGCATGCAGGTCAGGTGAATGCTTTGGCCAATCAGCAGCCGTCAATGCACTGTGATCTCGCAGTGCATTGACGGTCTCGCCGTTCATTATGGTGCGTTCCGCGGGCACTCGAATTTCCCGGAAACGCCCCATAATGTTCGGTATTACTTACATTCGACTCGAACCGTGGGCTCACCCCTAGAAGACAGCAGAGGAAAGCACCGGCTGCTATTGGTGCAAGAAATAGGATAAGCATATGACTTTATTCATCATCCTGTAGGTAGGCAAAAGGAGCGGGACCCACTGCAAGGGTAAAGGTTTGGGGGAATTCAGTTTTGAAGTAAGATGCAGCAGAATAGTATTTGGGTTACCATGTAAGATATGGCAATAAGAAGAGAGGATGCCTAAAGTGTGACTACATGAGTGTGTAACAGTGAAGTAACCTGTGGGGTCACACATGCCTATCAATGCGTTTCGCAGCCATGTGCCCACATCCATTGCTGTACACAGAATAAAGACACTTCTAATAGGGCGTACACACGGTCGGACATTGTTCGGACATTCCGACAACAAAATCCTAGGATTTTTTCCGACGGATGTTGGCTCAAACTTGTCTTGCATACACACGGTCGCACAAAGTTGTCGGAAAATCTGATCGTTCTAAACGCGGTGACGTAAAACACGTACGTCGGGACTATAAACGGGGCAGTGGCCAATAGCTTTCATCTCTTTATTTATTCCGAGCATGCGTGGCACTTTGTCCGTCGGATTTGTGTACACACGATCGGAATTTCTGACAACGGATTTTGTTGTCGGAAAATTTTATCTCCTGCTCTCAAACTTTGTGTGTCGGAAAATCCGATGGAAAATGTCCGATGGAGCCCACACACGGTCGGAATTTCCGACAACACGCTCCGATTGGACATTCTCCATCGGAAAATCCAACCGTGTGTACGGGGCATTACTCTACAACGTATTTTCTTTTATGTGGAAGAGTGAATTATATTAATATTTTTATTGTTTACCTTTTAATAAAATGCACATTATTGTTTGACATTTATAAAACAAGGGCCAGCAGAACATGGCCAGTTTGTTGCTTTTGCATTCATGTTTTCTGAGTGTGATATTCACAATGCACAATTGCTACCTTTGCTTTATAACTCAGACATAAATAACAAGGAAAGCTGCATGCTTTTACAGAGTTCAGAAAATGTCTGGTTTTCAGCTTGGTCTGTTTTTTTAAATGTGTGTATTTGCATTTTGTTTGGCTGTTGTTTATTTGAAAAAGAAAAAAAAAACATATCCATAAACTTTACTTTTAATAAAACTAAAATCCATCTGAAGTAAAAAAAAAAAAGTTTTCTTTTTGGATGGACTATGGCAGTCATTCTTAATGAGGGTTCTGTGGAACCCTAGAGCTCCTCCAGAGATTTCTAGGGGTTTCTTGAGCAATGGCAGTCTGACCTGCAATCTGATAGAGCCTTCATAGTTCCAGAGCCAACAAAACTTAACAGAGCTAGCAGTATGAGACCAATGTCCTATCTAACTCTCAGTAAAGATGGCATTCTTCCCATAGACCTCCAATGTAAGAGGTATGTTTCCAATTGATCAACAATAAGGGACATTCTTCCTACTGACCTCCAATGTAAGGAACATTCTTCTCACTGATCACCAATGTAAGGAACATTCTTCTCACTGATCACCAATGTAAGGAACATTCTTCCCACTGACCACCAATGTAAGGAACATTCTTCCCACTGACCTCCAATGTAAGGAACATTCTTCTCACTGATCACCAATGTAAGGAACATTCTTCTCACTGATCACCAATGTAAGGAACATTCTTCCCACTGACCTCCAATGTAAGGGACATTCTTCCCACTGATCACCAATGTAAGGAACATTCTTCCCACTGACCACCAATGTAAGGAACATTCTTCCCACTGACCACCAATGTAAGGAACATTCTTCCCACTGATCATCAGTGTAATGCCGCCTACACACGATCGGACTTTGTGGCATACTTGGTCCGGCGTACCGGATTTCGTCGGACAATTCGATCGTGTGTGGGCTCCAGTGGACTTATGCCGCGTACACACGAGCGGACATTACGGCGGACTTTGCCCGGCGGACTTTTCGACGTACTTTCCGACGGACTTTCTGAATGAACGGACTTGCCTACACACAATCCACCAAAGTCCGTCGAATTCGTACGTGATGACGTACGACCGGACTAAAACAAGGAAGTTCATAGCCAGTAGCCAATAGCTGCCCTAGCGTGGCTTTTTGTCCGTCGAACTAGCATACAGACGGCGGACTTTTCGACCGGACTCGATTTCAACGGATAGATTTTAAACAAGTTTCAAATCTAAGTCCGTCCAACTTTTAAGAAAACAAAGTCCGCTGGAGCCCACACACATCGAATTGTCCGACGAAATCCAGTCCGCCGGGCAAAGTCCGCCGTAATGTCCGCTCGTGTGTACGCGGCATTAGATTTTTTCTGACGGATGTTGGCTCAAACTTGTTTTGCATACACACAGTCACACAAAGTTGTCGGAAAATCCGATCGTTCTGAACGCGGTGACGTAAAACACGTACGTCGGGTCTATAAACGGGGCAGTAGCCAATAGCTTTCGTCTCTTAATTTATTCTGAGCATGCGTGGAACTTTTTGCATCGGATGTGTCTACACACGATCGGAATTTAAAGGATCAGAAAATTTTATAGCCTGCTCTCAAACTTTGTGTGTCGGAAATTCCGATGGAAAAAGTCCGATGGAGCCTACACACGGTCGGAATTTCTGACAACACAATCTGATCGCACTTTCTCCGTCGGAAAATCCGACCGTGTGTACAGCGAATTAAACTGAAAAAAAAACTACAGGTGTTTACTAGTCTTAAAGTGGTTGTAAAGTCAGAAGGTTTTTTTATCTTAAAGCATTCTATGCATTAAGATAAAAAGCCTTTTGTGTGCAGCAGCTCCCCTCAGCCCCCCAATATTTACCTGAAGTCCCTCCCTGTCCAGTGATGTCCATGACTGTCTCAGCCATCCGAGATTCTCCCTCCTGATTGGCTGAGACACAGTAGCAGAGCTATTGGTTCCCGCTGCTGTCAATCAAATTCAGCTAGGCAATCAGGGGAGAGCGGGGGCGGGGCCGGGCCGGGGCTCCGCGGCTGAATGGACACAGGGAGCTGTGACTCAGCTCAGGTGCCCCCATAGCAAGCTGATTGATGTGGGGGCACCGAACAGGAGGGAGGGGCCAGGAGCACCGAAGAGGGTCCCGAGAAGAGGAGGAGGCTGCTCTGTGCAAATCCACTACAACAGTGCAGATAAGTATAACATGTTTGTTATTTTTATAGAAAAAAAAGATGAGACTTTACAATCACTTTAAGTCATATTGGCTTTCACACCTCTGGTCTCCAGCCTCCACAATCTTATAGGCGCACACTTGTACAGTGTTGGAGAGTCGTGAATGTAAGGCAAGTAACTGAACCACTTCCCGTCCGCCATATAGCAATATGACGTACGGAAAGTGGTTCTTTTATCCTGACCGGACGTCATATGACGTGATCAGGATAACCCGCAATCGTTGATGTGGTGTGTCACTCTGACACACCGCATCTCCGATCTGGGTAAAGAGCCTCTGACTGAGGCTCTTTACCACGTGATCACCTGTGTCCAATCACAGCTGATCACAGTGTAAACAGGAAAAGCCGTGTATCTGACAGACGCGAGTAGAGGAGAGCCGATCGGCTGCTCTCCTGACAGGGGGGGTCTGTGCTGATTGATTATCAGTCTAGCCTCCCTGAGGATGCCCACCCAGGACCACCAGGGATGCCACCCAGGACCACTGGGGATGCCACCCAGGACCACCAGGTATAAACTTAGAGGTACCAATCAGTGACCATTGTGGATGCCAATCCGTGCAAATCAGTCACTATGTTCGTGTTTGTTGACCAACAATTGTGCGCCGTTAGTATGCAAGACAAGTTCCTGGCACACGCCCTTCGGACAAAAGTCTGGCGCTTTGTCTGCGGAAAATCCGATCGCGTGTACGAGGCTTAACTCTCACCTGCGTGCCTGACCTCATTATTGCATTTTCCTAGCATCTTTCCCTTCTTTAGCACTGACAACCCATTCATATGAGCGTGGCCTTGGGCAGACCATAGAACAGGTCTCCTCTGGGACAGTATATGTTGGGAATTGTACTTGTTTGGTAGCACAAGGCCAACAGTTTGCTTGAACCTATCCGAGAGCAAATAGCGTGGGGGAATCATAGGGTTCTGCAGCTGGGGAGGGAGGATTTAAAATGTAAGTGTCATAGAGGAAAAGGGGTCAGCGCAGGTAAAATAGGCCACATATCATCCATGGCTGGGCCCGTCCCAGGAGGTAATTTACTAATTAGAAGGAATATTCTTCCTCCCTGACACATATTAACAGCTGCGAGGCACAGGTCAGCCATAGACAAAAGAGAAGCTGGCGGAGTGGAGAATACGATTCTGGGAAGGAACTTCAGAGTGACAGTGGAGAGCTGGCAATGAAAGAATGGCGGATGAGCCATATTGCTGCTCTCAATGGGGTGGGGGGTGGGGGGGGGTATTTTTCTCTCACCTCAATTAATGACAATTAAGACGGGTGCTTCACTGCTGAGTAGCATATGTATTTAGCATCTCATATCAACTGAAGCCATTCCCAAATGAAGACACGGATACAAATTTAATTAGAAAAGGCAAGGCCACAGCTTTATGCCAAAACGCAAGCCAAGTCACCATTAATGATAAATAAAATTTAATTCCATTCACTGGTATACTGTCGTACTTAAATCAAATCTCACCATACCATGAGAGCCAAACAAGCATTCGTCTGAGTAAGGGCTCTCCAAACTTTCTAAACAAAGAGCCAGTTTACTGTCCTTCAGACTTTTGGGGGGCCGAACTGTGGCCATTGGAGGTAGAAATTGCGCTGGAGTCAGCGGAAGTAAACAATGCTTCTTTAACATTATGGGGAGGAATTGTGTACTATTATTGGCATTAGTGGAAGGAATAGTACCCAATCGTTCATATCAGTGGAAGGTATAGTTCCCCATCATTGGTATCAGTGGGAGGAATAGTGCCCCATCATTGTTACCAGTGGGAGGAATAGTGCCCCATTGTTGTTGTCAATAGGATAAATGTCAGTAACAATAATTATGCCCCAATGTTAGTGTCAGTCACAGGGGTGGTCCATTATGGGTGCACGGGTGCCCCCCCCATCCATGCTGCCGCCCCCCTATCCATGTGTTTGGACCCTTGCAGGATGCTGGATGCATGAATACCAATTGGGGGAGGGGGGGAGGTTGAAGCACTGATTAGAGCCAAACTCTAGGGTGGAATATTCGCTATTCTAACATTAATCCTCCTCCCAGCCAATCGGGAAGCGAGTCTGAGACCCATCACCCAATTGGCTGAAAGAATAGGTGATCCTATTGGATGCCTAGGAGGAGGGGAAGAGACGCACAGCCCCTGTGATGGAGGAAAGGGACACAGGAGCCACTGCCCGATGCTTGCTGCCCGATGCCTAATGCCCACTGCCTAGATGGGGTAAGTGCCGGACCAACCGCCCACCCCCAAAAAAAAACCACTAGCCGCCACTGGTCAGTGGGAAGAATAGTATCTTGCATCAGTGGGAGGAAATGTGCCCCAAGGGCCGGATAAAGGCAAGCAAAGGGCCGCAGTTTGGAGACCAGTGGTTTAACTCAACAACGCATGGTAACGCACAAAACATATAATATTATTATACAGGATTTTAAATGCAAAAAATCGAATATGCTTAGCGCACCAAGTGTATTTCAGGAATGCAGCACACAACCAATCCGAATACTGGTTATACCTAAAAATAATAACCAATATTCTCAATATTTACACCAAATTAAAGTGGTGTTCCGGCTGAAATTATACTTTTTAAATAAAAATACCCCTATAATACACAAGCTTAATGTATTCTAGTAAAGTTAGTCTGTAAACTAAGACCCATTTTGTTGGTTTATAGCAGTAGTTTGTTATTTTATAAAATTACAGCAGGCCGTGGCCATCTTAAGTGTGGGCATCTGAAGCCAGACTGTATTTCTTCCTGGATCAAATCCTTGCAGATCTCGCACAAGCAGTGTGATAGGTTTAAGGTCAGGCTTCCATAGCAACGGCAGTGTCAGAGGAAGTTGCCGCCCCTTCCCAGAAGGCATTGCAAACAGGAAATGATGCGATGGGCCGCGGCCAGGGAGAAGGAAGTGAAAAATGAATACAGCAGATATACAGTAGGTGCTGAGAAAAAAAATTTAAAAATATCCAATTCGTTTACAGTGCACAGTTTAGTGAGGGATGCTGAAGAGTTGTAAAAGTGGGTGGAACTCCACTTTAAATATAACCCAAAGCAATAAACAAATAATCATGTGACAATTTTGTGAATAGTGAACAAAAAGTTCTGAAAAAAATGTCCACAAGCAGTGTCCATAAAATTAAGGTGTATAGCACTTTAAGATGTCAAGAGCCCTTAACTTGAATAGGCCAATTTTCCCCTTGAGTTTGTGTGTCAAACTAAACATGCAGTGCTACCAAACTGCCGAACCACCAGATGTGCAAACTTCTTACTGGATTTAAATGATCTCTGTACGATAAAGAGATCAACTGCACTTGAAAAATTAGAAGGCAGCCCCAATCATTAGACCAAACTCCAGATCCTGCTCCTCAGATCAAAGATGTTCCAACCAGTCCAATAGCATATACCCATTTTCTCAGTGGTCATAAAAAGAAACAAATAAAAACCACATAGAGTAGTATCGTTAAAACTTCATGCTTTATTTGTATACAAAGATACTCATCAATATCTCAGAGATAAGGCACGTAACGTTGCGCCATTGTGCGCTGGCGGGTGTGATGACATCAGAGGCCAAAGCTCTACCCTACGTGTTTTGTCAGCAATTGGACATCGTCGGGGGACAGAAAGAAGTGTCACATTGATGTGACATTGACTTTCATCAGGTGTAAAGATTGTGCACCTATTATTATTATTTTTAGGATTTATATAGAGCCAACAGTTTGCATAATATACGTTACAATGCAGTTCAATACAGAAGGATTAGGAGAGCCCTGCTTGTGAGACTTACAATCTAAAAGAGAGGAGGCAAATTGTAATAGCTGTGAGGAATGGGCTGATGGAGATGGTTGAAGTAGAGTTTTCAGGTGGAGGTGGGATAGGCTTCCCTCAATCGATGAGTGTTCAGGGATCCTCTAAAGGTGGACAGTGTAGGACATAACTGGGCAGATTGGGGTAGGGGGTTCTAGAGGATGGGAGAGGCTCTGGAGACATCCTGGAGGTGTTCATGGGAGTAGATGATGAGGAAGCTAGAGAGCAGGAGGTCTTGGGAACACCGAAGAGGGCAGTTTGGGTGATACTTTGAGATGAGGTTGGTAATGTACCTGGAACAGAGTTGTGGATGACTTTGTACTGTATTTTGTAGTTTGTATTCTAAACTTTATATTTTGGACTTATGGAAGCCAGTGGGGAGATTGGCAGAGAGGGGTGGCAGCTGTGGCTGCTACAGTAAGGTGGATGAGTTGGATAGCAACGTTCATGGTAGATTGAAGGGGGGGGGGGATAGCCTGTCTAGAGGTAGGCTATTGAGGAGAGAGTTGCAGTGGTCAAGGTAGGAGATATCTGGGGAGTGAATTCGTTGTTTTATTGTGGTGTTAGTAAAGAAAGGGGAAATGTTGAAGATGTTACGAAGGAAGGAGAGGTCAGAATCTAGGTTTACACCCCACGCCCTGATATCCGTGGAGAGATCAATAGTTGTGCTTATGATCTCAATGGTAAAGTCAAGAGTTGGGGATCAGGGAGGAGAAAATATTACTATTATGTTTTTATCACTCCTGGTTTCAGAGCAGTAATTTCCCAGCTGTTACAGCCAAGGAAGCATATAACCAATCTTGATCTGTGCTCAGTTAGTTGTTTTATAGAGCACAGGAGACATCAAGGGTCTAATGATCTCTCCATAAAGACACAGCTATCACAAGGGGGCTTGTTACCTTTGTGATAGCAATAAGGTTAAATGAAAAAAAAATACGTGCATGCACACAAATGCAAACACGCACGTAGGTCCGGTACACCCATGTAAACAGTGATTGCACTGCACAAGTGAGGCATCACCGTAAATGAGTGAGAGAAATAAATCCATAATTCACTATTATCTCTAAACTGATAACCTGTAAAGGCTTGTAAAACGTCACGTATGGACAGTTTTAGGTACCGCAGCTTGTCGCTCTTTCACAGGTGTGTGTAAATTTCAATCTTGTAATGTTTGGTATCTATTTACTTGATGCAATATCATCTTTTATATTTTACCAAAAATTGGGTGTTATATTGTGTTTGTGTGCACCAAAAATCATTTAATTGGAATTTTTTTCAAGAAAATTTGCATTTGATAAATGGCTGTGCAAATACCCAGTGACATTAAAAAATAATGCAACAGCAAGTTCCATTTTTTTCTTCAACCATTTTATTCTTCAGGGTCTCTGCTTTCAGAAAATATATAATGTTTGGGGGTTCTAAGTAATTTTCTAGCAAATTTAGAAAAATCTAGAAAATTTTCATGCCTCGGTAGGCAAGCGGTTAAATAGACTTCTGTACTCCATTAACCCAATGAGACATGATTTGCTCAGGAACCCAAATGGCGTCTTGGTTGAGAAACGCTGCTCTAATGTATACTCCATACCTTCATATAATTGTTCATATCGAATGACATGTTAATTAAAGAAACAAGAAAATGGAAATAGCTGGACTCCTCTGGATGAGACTTTCACACATCACAAAAACCCCACTTCTTTGCCGACCAGCCCTATCATCTATATCAGCAAGGATATAAAAGCTATTTTAACTTTTTGAAATCAAAGTTTCAGATTATTTCACAAAGCTGGATAATTAAAATTGCATGATCTCTCCGGGAGGAAAGTCATTTTTCATTTGCCGTAGAATCATCTAGAGGTGTATGATAGGACGGCCTTACAGTATCAATCTCATTTCTGGCTGGGCAGAAGATCGCTCTGAGACCTTCAGGTCGCATATTACAGCTGTGGGACTCGGGGGGGGGGGGGGGCAATTCTGTGTAACCACAAAAACAATTCAAACATCTAGAAGACAAAGCAGAAACACATCTTATCCATATGTCACTGTCAGTGCACTTAAAGTGTTTCCTGATCCTACAATTGGCTACAATGGAGTTAAAGTAGAATAACCCTACTATGCTTCAAAACAGCTCGCACCCCCCATCAATCTGACCTAATCTGTATAAAACATGAGTGTTTACTTACCTATTTGTAGTTTACTACGGAAATATTACAATAGAAACATATCATTTACAATGTATATACTTAGAAATCTCTATGGTCTAGTTTTCCTGTCCTTAATGTGACGGATGTATGTAAAGCACTGATTGCTCCTAAAAGTGGTGTTTTTAACTCTCAATGTGTATGAAGCCTCAAATGTATCCATTTTACTATCAATATTAATCATGTGTAAATTTCTATGGGGATCATTTTTGGTTGTGAAGGACACTAATTTACTGGCCTCTATAACTTTATTCACCAAGGTTTAAAAAAAAACACTAACAATTCGTATAGGGTCTATGTGAAAATATATATCAAATTGGTTATATCTAGAAAGTTGTAATCCTATATATTTAAAATGGACAATCAAGGATCTTCTCTCCTATGCTCTCCCCTGTGCTTTTCTCCCCTACGCTCTCCTGTAGGCTCCTCTCCACCACACTCTCCCCTACACGCTTCTCCCCTACGCTCTCCTGTACGCTATTCTCTCCCACACTCTCCCCTACGCTCTTCTCCCCTACACTCTCCTCTATGCTCTCTCCTTTGTTCTTCTACCCTACATTCTCCCCTTTGCTCTCCCCTATGCTCCTCTCCTGGACTCTCTCCCCTATGCTCTTGTCCCCTACACTCTTCTCCCCTACACTCTCCCCTATGCCCTCCACTTTGCTCTTCTCCCCTACACTCTCCCCTTTGCTCTTCTCCCCTACACTTTCCCCTATGCTCTTCTCCCCTACATTTTCCCCTACACTCTCCCCTTTGCTCCTCTCTCCTACACCCGCCCCTATACCCTCCTCTCCTACATTCTCCCCTATGCTCTCCCCTACACTCCTCTTCTGGACACTCTCCCCTATGCCCTCCCCTTTGCTCTTCTTCCCTATGCTCTCCCCTTTGCTCCTCTCCCCTATGCTTTTCTCCCCTACACTCTCCCCTATGTTCTTCTCTCTTATGCCCTCCCCTATGCTCTTCTCCCCTACACTCTCTCCCCTTTGCTCTTCTACCCTACATTCTCCCCTATGCTCTCCCCTACTCTCCTCTCATGGAAAATCTCCCTTACACTCTTCTCCATTATGCTCTTCTCCCCTACACTCTCCCCTATGATCTTCTCCCCCTATACACTCTCCCCTATGTCCTCCCCATTTCTCTTCTCCCTTACACACTCCCCTATGCGCTTCTCCCCTATGCTCTCTCCTTTTCCCTTCTCCTCTATACTCTCCCTATGCTCTTCTCCCCTACACTCTCCCCTATGATCTTCTCCCCCTATACACTCTCCCCTATGTCCTCCCCTTTTCTCTTCTCCCTTACACACTCCCCTATGAGCTTCTCCCCTATGCTCTCTCCTTTTCCCTTCTCCTCTATACTCTCCCTTATGCTCTTCTCCCCTACACTCTTCTCCCCTACACTCTCCCCTATGCTCTTCTCCCCTACACTCTTCTACCCTACACTCTCCCCTATGCTCTTCTCCCCTACACTCTTCTACCCTACGCCCTCCCCTTTGCTCTTCTCCCCTACACTCTCCTCTACACTCTCCCCTATGCTCTACTCTCCTGCACTTTTCTACCCTACATTCTCCCCTATGCTCTTCTCTCCTACACTCTGGTGGTGGACTATCCTTTGAGGTTCTCAAATCCAGCACAGATCTATGGGCTATACATTGGACTTGATGACATCACAGGACCAGTGACCCCCGGAGCATAGGGGAGAAGAACCTGCGGGGAAGGGTCTTACAGCTTTCCCTGCAGTTCAGCTTTTATGATGAAATACGCAGACAGGGCAAAGATATGGTTGCATCACACAAAGTATTTTGCATAGCCCACTTGGAGTTATTTTGATGCTAAAAGGACAGCAAATATTTCAGAAGCTGAGCTTTCTGTATGGCCAACACTGAGCCATCATTAAACCCGGCTCTCCATTACATTTCTCTTCCCAAAGTCTCATTGTCATGCAATCTGATACAATGTTCCGGAGAAAAGTTATCAGGAAAGGATCTAGCTATTACTCCAGTCACATCTCAGCTGTCGCCGCCACGATGGTATCACAGTGCTGCAATAAAGGCGGGATTGTAGATGTATGTACGGAGGGGTCTGCACCGCTCACACAGCTGGGGGCAGACTGGAGTGAAGATGCGATAAGCAAGAAATGTGCCACTCTTGCTAAGGGGTCAGCCAAATCTCTTCAGGTATGTGGCTGGCCAGGGGAAACGGCTGATTGTCTTCCCTCTCCGGCTCAGCGGGAAACCTACAAGGACCGCGCCAGAGATTTGATGGACGGAACGAGACGTCTGCCGTTAAACAGCATGGCTTAAGCCTCGTACACACGATCAGATTGTTGGCCAACCGAGCGTCTGATTTTTGTCCAAAGGGGCGTGTGCCAGGAACTTGTCTAACGGTACACAATTGTCGGCCAACAAACACGAATGTAGTGATGTACTACCAGGAATTTCAGCTCTTGAGCGCCACCCTTTGGGCTCCTTCTGCTAATTTCGTGTTTCTGAGCATGCGTGTTTGTACTTTCGACTTTTGTGTGACGGACTTGTGTACTGACCATACAAAAATCAGACAACAGACCATTGTCCGCCGAAAACTAGCCTGTCATCCATTTGTTGGCCGAAAGTTGGACAACAATTGTCAGAAGGAGCGTACTAATGGTAAGATTTTAGGACAACAGTCTGTCAACAGACAATCCCCTGCCAACAATCTGATCGTCTGTACGAGGCTAAAGGCAAAGCCAATCCGGGATGGAAATTGTCGTTCCTCGATAGGTTCTTTTATTTATCTTTTTAAGTAACGCATGCCGCACAAAAAATTAATTGGCGGCAAATTAGCAATGCGAGTTCTTGCGTGAAATAAGTGTGATTTGATTATGACACTTTTACAAGAAATACAATTTTACCTTCAGATGGCAGACAGTGAACACATTTTTCTGAAGACACATCCACATGCAGCAATTAAGCCCGTCCTTCAAGAAAATTATAATGGAGCGAGGTCACTATATTTAACCGCCTGCCTACATTTAAAAATCAGCCTTTTTATTTTTCTAAAAAATTACTTAGAACCCCTAAACCAGGGGTCCTCAAACTTTTTAGACAGGGGGCCAGTTCACGGTCCCTCAGACTGTTGGGGGGCCGCACTATAGTTTAAAAAAAATATGAACTAATTCCTATGCACACATCTTATTTGTAGTGCAAAAAAAAAAAACAGGAAAAAAAACTGTACAATATTTAAAATAAAGAACAATTGTAATCAATATGAACTTATCAGTATTTCACAGACTCCCCTCATTACAGAACCCCTCCCAATCACAGACCCCCCCTCCCCATCACAGACTCACCCCATAACAAAGCCCTCCCATGACAGATCCCCATCACAAAGCCCCCCAACACAAACTCCTCTCCATCACAAAGCCCCACATAACAGATTCCCCCCCCATAACAGACTCCCCCATATCACATACTTCCCCCATCACAGACTTTCCCCATAACAGACTCCGCCATCACAGATCCCCCCATAACAGGCTCCCCCATAATAGACTCCCCCATCACAGATCCCCCCCATATCAGTCCCCCCCCCCATAGCACAGACTCCCCCATCACAGATCCCCCATAACAGACTCCGCCATCACAGATCCCCCCATAACAGACTCCCCCATCACAGATCCCCCATAACAGACTCCCCATCACAGATCCCCCCATATCACAGACTCCCCCATAACAGACTCCCCCATAACAGACTCCCCCATCACAGATCCCCCCATATCAGTCCCCTCCATAGCACAGACTCCCCCATCACAGATCCCCCCATAACAGACTCCCCATCACAGATCCCCCATATCACAGATACCCCCATAACAGACTCACCAATCACAGATCCCCCATATCACAGATCTCCCCATATGACAGACTCCCCCATAACAGACTCCCCCATAACAGACTCCCTCATATCACAGATCCCCCCATAACAGACTCCCCATCACAGATCCCCCCATATCACAGATCCCCCCATATCACAGATCTCCCCATATCACAGATCTCCCATAATAGACTCTGCCATCACAGATCCCCCCATAACAGATCTCCCCATCACAGATCCCCCATAACAGACTCCCCCATATCACAGATCCCCCCATAACAGACTCCCCATCACAGATCCCCCCATATCACAGATCCCCCCATATCACAGATCTCCCCATATCACAGACTCCCCTATCACAGATCCCCCATATCACAAATCCCCCCATATCACAGATCTCCCCCATAACAGACTCCCCATCACAGATCCCCCCATATCACAGATCCCCCCATATCACAGATCTCCCCATATCACAGATCTCCCCCATAACAGACTCCCCATATCACAGACTCCCCCATCACAGATCCCCCCATCACAGACTCCCCATCACAGACTCCCCCATATCACAGATCCCCCCATAACAGACTCCCCATCACAGATCCCCCCATATCACAGATCCCCCCATATCACAGATCTCCCCATAACAGACTCCCCATATCACAGACTCCCCCATCACAGATCCCCCATATCACAGATCTCCCCATATCACAGACTCCCACATAACAGACTCCCCATATCACAGATCCCCCCATATCACAGATCTCCCCATATCACAGATCCCCCATATCAAGGATCCCCTCATATCACAGACTCCCCATATCACAGACTCCCCATATCACAGATCCCCCCATATCACAGATCCCCCCATATCACCCCTATATCACAGATCCCCCCATATCACAGATCCCCCATCACAGATCCCCCCATATCACAGATCCCCCATCACAGACTCCCCCATCACAGATCCCCCCATATCACAGACTCCCCCATATCACAGATCCCCCATCACAGACTCCCCCATCACAGATCCCCCCCATATCACAGACTCCCCCATATCACAGATCCCCCATCACATATCCCCCCCATATCACAGATCCCCCATCACAGATCCCCCCATATCACAGATCCCCCATATCACAGATCCCCCATCACAGATCCCCCATATCACAGATCCCCCATATCACAGATCCCCCCATATCACAGACTCCCCATATCACAGACTCCCCCATCACAGATCCCCCATCACAGATCCCCCATCACAGATCCCCCGTATCACAGACTCCCCATATCACAGATCCCCCCCATATCAATATTACACTGCCGCCCCCTATTAGGCATGTGCAATTCGTTTCGTTCCGAATTCGTTTTTTAACGAATTTCGACAAATTCGTTAATTTCGGGAATATCCGAATTAACGAAAACCCATTTAACGAATTTTTTCCGAATATTCGTAAATTCGATAAAATTGGACATTCGTAAATTCGGGCATTCGAACATTCGTACATTCGCAATTTACATTCGTACATTCGTGCATTCGTACATTAGTAAATTAGTGAATTCGTAAATTTGTAAATTCGAAAATTCGGAAATCTGAAATAATAGTTGACTAATAATAACTTAACTATTAGTAATTACTAGTAACTTTTAATTTATAGGTATTGTAATTTCCTTTTAAATTTGGCTGTTAGTGAACGTAACACGTACAAATTTATCCAAAGTTATGAATGATCCGAAAAAACGGAATGGAACGTAATGAATTAATAATAATAAATAACAATAATAATAATAACAATGTTTTATTATTATTATTGATTATTAATTTGTCCTGTTCCATTTGTTTAGATGCAGCATTCGTTTTGGATAATTCGTAACTTCGGTTAAATTTGTATTTGTTACGTTCACTGACAGTCAAGTTTGAAAGGAAATTACAATACCTATAATTTAATAGTTAGTTACTATTTCAGATTTTTGAATTTTCGGGTTTTTGGATTTTCAAACTTCGAATTTACAAATTTCCGAATTTTCTAATTTACAGATGTACGATTTTACGAATGTACGAATTTACGAATGTACAAATGTAAAAATGTACGAATGTACGAATGAACGAATGTACGAATGAACAAATGTTCGAATTACGAATGTACGAATGTACGAATGAATGCATTTACGAATTTACGAATGAACGAATTTACGAATCGCAATCATAACGAATGACCCGAAAAACGAAAAAAATAATAAACTAATGAAACGAAAACGAAAATGAACGAATTTTTTTGGCTGTGCACATGTCTACCCCCTATAATATCACAGCACTCCCACTCAACACTTACCTGTATCACGCAGGACACGAGGCATGGTAGGTCCGGACGGAGGGTGGGACTTTGGAAGTGAGGGGCAGGTGATTGGTTCCTGGGACCGCCCCAATGCCTAGTAACCAATCACCTGCTTCTTAGCACAGAAGGTCCTTTGTCCGGGCCTGTCATGTTTCCCGTCCTGTGTGATGGAGGGAGCAGATGGAATGGGGAGTGCTGCAATGTTAAAGGGGCAGTCCGCGGGCCGGATAAAAAACGCTGGAGGGCCGGATTCGGCCCGCGGGCCGTAGTTTGAGGACCCCTGCCCTAAACCCTATACATTTTCTGAAAGCAGAGGCCCTGAAGAATAAAATCAAGGCTCTTGCAATTTTTTTATGTCACACGATGTTTGTGCAGCCATTAAACAAACACAAACTTTCAGGAAAAAATACGCTTAAAGTGGAACTTCACTCTCCCGATCAACATTAATTATTTTAATCCTCATGCTGCTAAAAGTTGTCAATAGATAGGAATGTATATTATATTTACTCAAAAGGGCCTGGCTCGCAGTCTCCGCTCTAATTCATCCCAAAGGTGTTCTATCGGGTTGAGGTTAGTACTCTGTGCAGGCCAGTCAAGTTCCTCCACCCCAAACTCGCTCATCCATGTGTAGCGGTTCCCCTGTAAGAGCTGCTGAGTGTTGTGGTCCATCCGTCACTCTGTATTTTTTTTGAGGGGAATTAAACTTGGATAGGTATGGGGAACTTATGAGATGCCCAAATAATCAAAGTCAACTTTGGACATACATCACAGTATATACACTCCTCTTTCCTCCTGCACATCGCTTCCTTTCTTGCACTTTCCGGACTAGCTGGCACTCTAGGCCTGACACTGGCCCAGCAGGTGCCCTTTACAGGCAGAGACCGCCGGCCCCTATGGTGTAGCAAAAAAAATGTAGAACAGTCCCAGTGCTAGCTGTCCCTGTGGCTACTGCTCCCAGTACCACCTCTTCAGGCACTGCCAGCCCTCCTGGCTGCTGCTGCCCCTTTGCACTGCCTGTGCCACCACCATCCTCCAGACTGATTCTGCACCCATCCCAGACTGCTGCATCTCCGTCCTCTCAGTCCTCCCGGTGTGCTCACTCACCAGCCCTTCTGGCTGCCTCTGTGGAACTCCTGGAGTCTTGCCGGCAGTGTTCTCCTGCTGTCCTCTCTTGCTCCTTCTGTGCCTCCTGTCCAGGACACCTCTGTGGGTTGTAAGAGGGTCCTGTCTGCACCCGAGCCCAGGCCCAAGATCACCCCCCCCCCCCGACTGGGGAGCTCCCTCAAAGCCCCCGACAGCCTAACACTCCATCTCTATCTTCCACCCGATACAACTCCCCCCCCCCCCCCCCCCCGCTGGGCTGACCCAGGGTATTTAAGGAGGCCTGTCCCCTGCCAATCCAGATTAGGGATTGGTCAGGGCTCCTTAGAACACCCCTGCTGGCACCACCTCCCCTCCAGCCTCTCTTTTCTAGAAAGCACTAGAAGATTCTGGAAAGAATTAGGAGGTCCTAGAGAGGCCACCTGTGAGTCACCCAGCACTACTCTGAGCCATTCCCAACCCAGATCACAAAACACACCCAGGCTTGGCTGCCAGCCAAGCCTGGAAATTCACCTACTCTGAAAAAAACCTGTACTATTTCCCTACCACACTAGAGGGTTCTACACTTGTCTTTATGGATCTTGCTTTGGGTTGGGCTTGGCCCCTTAGTTCCAGTGAAGGGAACTCTTAAGGCATCAGCATACCAAGACATTTTGGACAATTTCATGCTCCCAACTTTGTGGGAACAGTTTGGGGACGGTCCCTTCCTGTTCCAACATGACTGCGCAATAGTGCACAAAGCAAGGTCCATAAAGATATGGGTGAGTGAGTTTGGACGGAGGAACTTGACTGACCTGCACAGAGTCCTGACCTCAACCCGATAGAACACCTTTGGGATGAATTATAGGAGGCTGCAAGTCAGGCCTTCTCGTTCAACATCAGTGCCTGACCTCACAAATGTGCTTCTGGAAGAATGGTCAAACATTCCCATAGACACCCTCCTAAACCTTGTGGACGGCCTTCCCAGAAGAGTTGAAGCTGTTATAGCTGCAAAGGGTGGGCCAACTCAATATTGAACCCTACGGACTAAGACTGGGATGCCATTAACCACTTCTGGATCGCCCCCCACAGATATACTCTTCCTGCACGAAATCACGTACCTGACACAGCAGGAGCCAATCAGCGGGTCCGGCGGACGCAATGGACCGCTGATCGCTCTCAGGAGAGGCAAGGCAGTAGTAAACAAGGCAGATCGCCGTTCTGTCAGAGAGCAAAATGGGGATCTTGTGTTTCTGCTAAGCAGAAACACGGATCCCTGTTTTCCCCTAGTCAAAGCACACCCACCCACATTTAGGAAGCACCCCCTAGGGAAACATTTAACCCTGTGATTTCCCCTGATGTTAACCCCTTCACTGCCAGTGTCATTTGTACAGTGACAGTGCATTTTTTTAAGCACTGATCACTGTATTGGTGTCACTGGTCCCCAAAAAGTCACTTAGTGTCAGATTTGTCTGCCGCAATGTCGCAGTCCCGTTAAAAATCGCTGGTCGCCTCCATTACTAGTAAAAAAAAAAAAATTCCATAAATATATCCCACCGTTTGTAGACGCTATAACTTTTGTGCAAACCAATCAATATACGCTTATTGGGATTATTTTTTTATTTTTTTTTACCAAAAATATGTAGCAGGATATATATTGGCCTAAATTGTTGAAGAAATTAGATTTTTTTACAATTTTTTATTAGATATGTTTTATAGCAGAAAGTAAAAAATATTTGTTTTTCAAAATTGTCGGTCTTTTTTTGTTTATAGCGTAAAAAAAAATAAAAAAAACGCAAAGGTGATCAAATACCACCAAAAGAAATCTCTATTTATGGGAAAACAAGGACATCAATATTATTTGGGTACAGCGTCGCACAACCGCGCAATGGTCAGTTAAAGCAACTCAGTGCCGTATCGCAAAAAATGGCCTGGTCATGAAAGGGGGGGGGGGATAAACCGTCCGAGGCTGAAGTGGTTAAAGTTCATGTGCGTGTAAAGGCTGATGTCTCAATACGTTTGGTAATACAGTGTAGATAGATATAGATGGATAGACATGGACAGACAGACAGACAGATAAGATAAGATAAGATAAGATATAGATAGATAGATAGATAGATAGATAGATAGATAGATAGATAGATAGATAGATAGATAGATAGATAGATAGATAGATAGATAGATAGATAGATAGATAGATAGATAGATAGATAGACAGATAGATAAGATAAGATAAGATAAGATAAGATAAGATAAGATAAGATAAGATAAGATAAGATAAATTAGATAAGATAAGATAATTAGATAGATTAGATAAGATAAGATAAACGGATCGATAAGATACGATAAGATAAGATAAATAGATAGATAAGATAAGAATAGATAGATAGATAGATAGATAGATAGATAGATAGATAGATAGATAGATAGATAGATAGATAGATAGATAGAATAAATTACATAGATAGACAGACAGACAGACAGACAGACAGACAGACAGACAGACAGACAGACAGACAGACAGACTTAGATCGATTAGATAAGATAATTGGATCGATTAGATAAGATAAACGGATCGATAAGATAAGATAAACGGATCGATAAGATAAGATAAACGGATCGATAAGATAAGATAAACGGATCGATAAGATAAGATAAGATAAACGGATCGATAAGATAAGATAAGATAAACGGATCGATAAGATAAGATAAGATAAACGGATCGATAAGATAAGATAAGATAAACGGATCGATAAGATAAGATAAGATAAACGGATCGATAAGATAAGATAAACGGATCGATAAGATAAGATAAGATAAACGGATCGATAAGATAAGATAAGATAAACGGATCGATAAGATAAGATAAGATAGATAGATAGATAGATAGATAGATAGATAGATAGATAGATAGATGGATAGATGGGTGGATAGGCAGAATCTTTATAATAGGAAATGAATTCAGGGATATAAGAGTTTCGTAGTCTGCATTAACCTGACAGCTCCCTGGTATGGCGCAGAGCTGTAGCGCCGCATGAATGAGGCCGTTTTGTACTGAACAAACACTTTTATGCAATCACACAGCTCCTGGTGCAAGGTTTGTCTCCGGGTGGAAGTTTTTCACTCTCTTCTGCAATCAGGGGAACGCAGCGGAGAGAAAACTGCCTGACGTGAGCTCTTAATACAGAAAGAAGAGAAATTCCCCCCTCCTGCAGCTCCCCCCGGGGTCTCGGAGGAGAGCGAGCTATTTGCCGAAGCGCAAGCCGCTGAAACCTCTACTTCTCCACTCTCAGACGCGAGCTCGGGGGGGGCGCCAGCCGAGTGTAACGCCCGGGGAGGGCTGGAGTTAATATCCCTGAGCTAATTTTGTACAGGATCGACCCAGGAGGATAGCCAAGGGTCAGCAAGTTCTGCTGATGCCTCTAATCATTAGGCCGGGCGCTGCATTAACCCCGTCCTTGCTGCAGGATATTTTTTCCTACGTTCACCGAACATTTCCAGTACCCCCCCCCCCCCCCCAGGGGTGTACGCCCCGAGTGCTACTAATTAGAGTCAATTTTCAGTAACCATTTAAAGTTTTAGAGAATAACAAATCTTACATTAACCAGATCTGAGTATTTTAATGATTTACTATGGTGAGGGACTGTTTAGGAAACAATTATACACAATTTGTAGCTACGAACATAAATGAACACGCGCCAAAAAGGTACTTGAGATGTGAAAACCCGCACGTAGGAGCCCTTAGGCAAAATATCATTACCGTAAAGGCTACATCTATTAAAGCCCATTAAAGCTGAAGAGGCGGACCCCCAGGCAATTATTAAATTCAAACCCTTTAATCTACTTATGTCTTCATTAAAAGAGCACTAAAGTGTATGTTAAACCAAAACTTTTTATTTTTTTTTAGCTTTGGATAGCATGGCGAAGGTTAAGACCCCCTGCCAGGTTTTATTAGTTATTAAAGGAAATCTTTGGTCACAGCATACACTTCCCTTTTATAACATCAGCATTGTTTCTGCTGGCCATCTCTTTCCATGACTTTTTGGATTCCCAGCATGCTTTCCTGCTATTCCTCAATATCTAAGGACTATATACCCCATGGTACCTTGCTGACTCCACCTCCTGTAACTCCTCCTTTCAGCACCTCTGTAGTCAGAAGGCAGGCTCTGTGAAATGTGTGACACAGCAGTGCCTACTCACAGGGCATAGTGACTACGTGTCACAGAATTCAAGGAAGGAAATGTGTGGGGTTTTCACAAAGAAAGTTTTACAAAACTGCGAGACCATTCAGGTTAACAGAAATTAGCTAGAAATAATTGAATACAATTTGGAAAATAATCTATTATTTAAAATGTTGACCATAGACATGCTTTAAAGATTAGAGATATAAAGTGGATGCAAACCTGATTCATGAAATTTGAGCTGGGCACATATATCTGCAGTGTTTTCGTATCTATCTCCAAAGCACTGAGTCCCATAGCTTTCTCCTGCTCCATAGCTCTGTTACATATTTACATAGTAGGTGAGGTTGAAAAAAAGACACAAGTCCATCAAATCCAACCTATGTGTGATTAAGTGTCAGTATTACATTGTATATCCCTTTATGTTGCAGTCATTCAGGTGCTTATCTAATCGTTTCTTAAAGCTATCGATGCCCCCCGCCCACATCCTTGCCACTCTTACAGTAAAGAACCCTCTATGTAGTTTAAGGTTAAACCTCTTTTCTTCTAATTTTAATGAGTGGCCACGAGTCTTGTTAAACTCTCTTCTGCGAAAAAGTTTTATTTCTATTGTAGGGTCACCAGTACCGTATTTGTATATTGAAATCATATCCCCTCTCAAGCGTCTCTTCTCCAGAGAGAATAAGTTCAGTGCTCGCAACCTTTCCTCATAACTAAGATCCTCCAGACCCTTTATTAGCTTTGTTGCCCTTTTTTGTACCCGCTCCATTTCCAGACCAGTACATCCTTCCTGAGGACTGGTGCCCAGAACTGGACAGCATACTCCAGGTGCGGCCGGACCAGAGTCTTGTAGAGCGGGAGAATTATTGTTTTATCTCTGGAGTTGATCCCCTTTTTAATGCATGCCAATATTCTGTTTGCTTTGTTAGCAGCAGCTTGGCATTGCATGCCATTGCTGAGCCTATCATCTACTAGGACCCCCAGGTCCTTTTCCATCCTAGATTCCCCCAGAGGTTATCCCCCCAGTGTATAGATTGCATTCATATTTTTGCCACCCAAATGCATTATTTTACATTTTTTCTACATTGAAACTCATTTGCCATGTAGTCGCCCACCCCATTAATTTGTTCAGGTCTTTTTGCAAGTTTTTCACATCCTGCGGAGAAGTTATTGCCCTGCTTAGCTTAGTATTGTCTGCAAATACAGAGATTGAACTGTTTATCCCATCCTCCAGGTCGTTTATGAACGAATTAAACAGGATTGGTCCCAGCACAGAACCCTGGGGAACCCCACTACCCACCCCTGACCATTCTGAGTACTCCCCATTTATCACCACCCTCTGAACACGCCCTTGTAGCCAGTTTTCATTCCATGTACTCACCCTATATGCCCCGTACACACGGTCGGACTTTGTTCGGACATTCCGACAACAAAATCCTAGGATTTTTTCCGACGGATGTTGGCTCAAACTTGTTTTGCCTACACACGGTCGCACAAAGTTGTCGGAATTTCCGATCGACAACAACGCGGTGACGTCAAGCACGTACGACGAGACTAGAAAAGGCCAGTTCAGAACCAAGCGCAGCACCCTTTGGGCTCCTTTTGCTAATCTCGTGTTAGTAAAAGTTTGGTGAGAGACGATTCGCGCTTTTTCAGACTCGTGGCTTTCAGATCGTTTTCTGCCGTTCAGTTTGTGCTTGTGGGTTTGTATCTGCTCTTCAGTGCGTGCAGCAAGTTCCGCGTGACTTTAAGGAGTCATTGTATTCTTGTTCCTTCGTTACTGGTTTTCAGGTCGCTCTTCACAGGCCTTGCTGTTCTTCAGTGCGTTCTGTTACTTCGTTCTGAGCAGCCGACCGTTTTCTAGCCATGTTTCGTATGCGTACTCCTTGTAGAGTTCGTGCTGTGCGGGGGCTTGGTGTTGGGGTCCTGACCTTGACACAAGTCCAGTCCATGAACAGGGTGGGGAGGAGTTCATGGACCAAGAATTGGTTGCTTCAGCGTGACCAGTTCTCTCATATGCCTTTGCTCCGTGAGATCCGTGAGAATAATCCTGATGATTTCAGGAACTTTTTCCGGATGACGGACCCCGTGTTTCACCGTTTGTTGGCTTCGCTGACCCCCTATATCAGCAGGCAGGATACCTGCATGAGGCAAGCCATCACTCCGGAGCAGAGGTTGGTCGCTACCTTGCGGTATTTGGCCACAGGGAGAAGCCTGCAGGACCTCAAGTTCTCGACAGGCATCTCCCCCCAGGCTCTGGGGATCATTATCCCAGAGACCTGTTCTGCCATGATACAGGTCCTGCAGAAGGAGTATATGAAGGTAAGATTTTTATCCATTTATATCACATTTTATTGTATTGAATGTTTGATAATATATTGTATTTCTTTCCTCATTACCTAATTCCCATGATTGTAATATGCTGTGAATGTCCCCTTTGTTCTCATGCATGCTGGATTTTTATGTAATTATTATTTTAGGTCCTTCATACATATTTGCCCTTCAATAACCTCTCCAGCATGGTGTCTCCTGGCCCTATATTCACCTCATGTAGTCACTTAACAATGTATTTTATCAGCTCCATAGTAGTGCTTTACCCCAAACACCCCCTAAAATGTTAGGAAATGTTATTTTTGATTTAAATTCAGGCAGAGTGGCAGAGGCTTTTTTTTGTGGTGTCCCCAATTTTTTTGTAACCCTCCCTCCCCCCAACTGCTAAGTCAGCTGATCCCAATTCTCTATCCTCAATCATCTATCTGCTGACTTTGCCAAACCCATACACACTATACCCATCTCTTTACTGGTCAGATTTATGGATGAATTCCCCAAAGCATGTAGTGCAAGGGCCTGCCTGTATACTTTCCAATGGTACTGTTTATAGTTCTTGTATCCTATTATGATCTTGATAGGTAATAGCAGAATGTCCAAATGTGCTCAAATGTGTACAGTGTGTATTTATATCTTTGTATTATGACACTTCTTACCTGTCCAGTGGGCTGCCAATAGTGTAACTAAGGAGGGGCTGTTCCAAGTAATACCCTGTATTTAGGCATTCATCTCTCAATGAAGTGAAGAGGGTTACCTGTCCAAGAGTCCCCCCCCCTATAATGTTAGAAATGGCCCATGAGAGGGGGGGGGGGGGATATGATAGGTGTACCTTATACTTTGTTGTTGTTAATTTCCCCTTAATAAATGCTATCTGGAGGTTGACCCATAATGTTTGTGTCTAATCTGCTTGCCAGGTAGGGATGAGCTTCGTGTTCGAGTCGAACCCATGTTCGACTCGAACATCGGCTGTTCGACCGTCCGTCGAATTGCGAACGTTATGGGCCGTTCGCGCCAAATTCGTGTGGCGCGTCACGGCCCATAATTCACTGCGGCATCGCAGTGCATTGCTGGCTGATGATTGGCCAAGCATGCACTATGACCCGCATGCTTGGCCAATCACAGCGCCGTCAGTAGAGAGAGCTGTAATTGGCCAAAGCCAGGGTGGCTTTGGCCAATTATGGCTCAGGGGATTTAGTACACGCCCCACACTATATAAGGCCGCCTGCACGGCGGCCCTGTGTAGTGTGTTCCGGTGTGCTGATAGAGAGAGAGACAGACAGTGTCATTTGATTTGAGTTAGATAGATTAGGCTAGATCTGTTCCTGCTCTTTACATTTAGTGCAGTGCGTCCTGCTCACAGTGTTCAGCTAGATCTGTTCCTGCTCTTTACATTTAGTGCAGTGCGTCCTGCTCACAGTGTTCAGCTAGATCCGTTCCTGCTCTTTACATTTAGTGCAGTGCGTCCTGCTCACAGTGTTCAGCTAGATCTGTTCCTGCTATTTACATTTAGTGCAGTCAGTGCGTCCTGCTCACAGTGTTCAGCTAGATCCGTTCCTGCTATTTACATTTAGTGCAGTGCGTCCTGCTCACAGTGTTCAGCTAGATCCGTTCCTGCTATTTACATTTAGTGCAGTGCGTCCTGCTCACAGTGTTCAGCTAGATCCGTTCCTGCTATTTACATTTAGTGCAGTGCGTCCTGCTCACAGTGTTCAGCTAGATCCGTTCCTGCTATTTACATTTAGTGCAGTCAGTGCGTCCTACTCACAGTGTTCAGCTAGATCCGTTCCTGCTATTTACATTTAGTGCAGTGCGTCCTGCTCACAGTGTTCAGCTAGATCCGTTCCTGCTATTTACATTTAGTGCAGTGCGTCCTGCTCACAGTGTTCAGCTAGATCCGTTCCTGCTATTTACATTTAGTGCAGTGCGTCCTGCTCACAGTGTTCAGCTAGATCCGTTCCTGCTATTTACATTTAGTGCAGTGCGTCCTGCTCACAGTGTTCAGCTAGATCCGTTCCTGCTATTTACATTTAGTGCAGTGCGTCCTGCTCACAGTGTTCAGCTAGATCCGTTCCTGCTATTTACATTTAGTGCAGTGCGTCCTGCTCACAGTGTTCAGCTAGATCTGTTCCTGCTATTTACATTTAGTGCAGTCAGTGCGTCCTGCTCACAGTGTTCAGCTAGATCCGTTCCTGCTATTTACATTTAGTGCAGTGCGTCCTGCTCACAGTGTTCAGCTAGATCTGTTCCTGCTATTTACATTTAGTGCAGTCAGTGCGTCCTGCTCACAGTGTTCAGCTAGATCCGTTCCTGCTATTTACATTTAGTGCAGTGCGTCCTGCTCACAGTGTTCAGCTAGATCCGTTCCTGCTATTTACATTTAGTGCAGTGCGTCCTGCTCACAGTGTTCAGCTAGATCCGTTCCTGTTATCTTCCTACTGACAGGCAGGCTTGTCTGGTTACAGTATATAAAGCTACCTGAAGAAAATTACAGGTGTTCTATCCCAGCTTAGTGCAGCTACAGGCCATTAGTATGTCTGGAAGGCCAAGAAGGAGAGGCAGACAGTCACAAGCCAATAAGAGAGGGCAAGCAGGCTCTGTGTCTAGTGCTGGTCGTGGAGACGGTGCATCCTCATCAGCACGTGGCCATGGGACACGCTTGGCCTTTTTTTCGGCAGCTGGCCGTGTTGAGCCGCAACATGCGGAAAACTTGGTCGAGTGGATGACCAAGCCGTCCTCATCCTCCTCATCCTCTCTCACCCATGCCCAGGGTGCTTTGTCTGGCAAAGCAGCGGCCTCTTCCCTCAGCTCAATGTCATCAGTGACTCCTTCCCTAGCTCCACCATGTCCTCATGAGGATTCCCTCGAACTGTTTGACCACAGTGTTGGGTACATGCTCCAGGAGGATGCCCAGCGTTTGGAAGGCTCTGATGATGATACTGAGCTCGATGAAGGCAGTAACATGAGCACGGACAGAGGGGGTGCCCAAGAAGGACAGCAATCTGGCAGTCATGCTCCCCCTGCTGCAGCATACTGCCAGGTTTGCTCCAGTGATGAGGAGGGAGGGGATGATGAGGTCACTGACTCAACGTGGGTGCCTGATAGGAGAGAGGAGGAGGAGGAGGAGGCGGCACATCACCAACGAGGCAGGATGCCCTCCAGGGGCCAGCCTAAGGGCAGCACATTGACTGCATCACACCCCAAAGCTCCACATGTGCAGGGCGCTGCAGTCTCTGCGCGTTATTCAAAAAGTTCTTTGGTGTGGGCCTTTTTTGAGACGAGTGCATCAGATCGCACCGCTGCTATTTGCAACATATGTCTCAAGCGTATCTCGCGTGGCCAAAACATCTCCCGCTTGGGTACCACATGCTTGACCAGACATATGTTGACCTGCCATGCAGTTCGTTGGCAAGCATATCTAAAAGACCCACACCAAAGAACAAAGAGGATCTCTCCTTGCTCCTCATCAGCTGAGATTTCCAACCCCACTAGACCTTCAGTCCTCTCTGAGACCTGCAGTGAGAGGAATGAAGGTGTAGAATTAGGTGTGTCACAGCCAAGTACTTGTGGGCAATCTGCTTTTGGTACACCGACGCCAGATTGTACCAGGCAAATTTCCCTGCCCCAGCTGCTGCACCGCCGAAAGAAGTTTGCTCCCAGCCATCCACATGCCCAGCGGTTGAATGCTAGCTTGGCAAAATTGCTAGCACTTCAACTGCTGCCTTTTCAGTTGGTAGACTCTGCCCCCTTCCGTGAGTTTGTGGAATGTGCGGTTCCTCAGTGGCAGGTACCCAAACGCCACTTTTTCTCACGGAAGGCGATTCCAGCTCTCTACCGGCATGTGGAAGGCAATGTCCATGCCTCGCTGGACAGGGCGGTCAGCGGTAAGGTGCATATTACCGCTGACTCATGGTCCAGCAGGCATGGACAGGGACGTTACTTAAGTTTCACGGCGCATTGGGTGACTCTGCTGGCAGCTGGGAAGGATGCAGGACAAGGTGCAGTAGTGTTGGAGGTTGTTCCGCCACCACGCCTCCAAAATGCTGATTGTGACACACCTCTCTCCTCCACCCCCTCCTCTTCTTCTTCCTCCATGGCCTCTTCCTCGGAACCAGCGGTGCTCCGTAGGCGTTCAAGGGGCTACGCAAGTACGCAGGCCAAAAGATGCCATGCGGTGCTTGAGCTGGTGTGCTTGGGGGACAGGAGCCACACTGGGGCAGAGGTTCTGTCAGCTCTGCAGGGGCAGGTTCAGAGGTGGTTGACGCCACGCCAACTTAAGGCAGGAATGGTGGTTTGCGACAATGGCACCAACCTCCTCTCTGCCCTCCGACAGGGACAACTGACCCATGTGCCCTGTTTGGCTCACGTCCTTAACTTGGTGGTGCAGCGGTTCTTGGGCAGGTACCCGGGCTTACAGGATGTCCTGAGGCAGGCCAGGAAAGTCTGTGTGCATTTCCGCCGGTCATATAATGCCAGTGCTCGGCTGACGGACCTCCAAAAGGAGTTTAACCTGCCCAAGAACCGCCTAATCTGTGACATGCCCACCAGGTGGAACTCGACATTGGCCATGCTGCAGCGGCTGCACACGCAGCAGAGGGCCATAAATGAGTACCTGTGCGACTATGGCACCAGGACAGGGTCAGGGGACCTTGGTTTTTTTTCCCCACGCCAGTGGGCCATGATCAGGGATGCATGCACTGTCCTGTCACCATTCGAGGAGGCCACGAGGATGGTGAGCACTGACAGTGCATGCATCAGTGACACTGTCCCCCTTGTCCACCTGTTGGAGCACACGCTGCGTGGAATAATGGACAGGGCACTTGAGGCAGAACAGAGGCAGGAAGAGGAGGACTTCCTTAGCTCTCAAGGCCCCCTTTATCCAGACAGTGTTGCTGCGTGCCCGCCGATCACACAGGAAGAGGACGAGGAGGAGGAGGAGGAGGAGGAGGAAGATTGTGTCAGTATGGAGGTGGAGCCTGGCACTCAGCATCAGCAGTCTTTAAGGGATCAGTCCCAAGGAACACATGGACTTGTACGTGGCTGGGAGGAGGTGGCTGCGGACGTTGTTGTCCTTAGTGACCCAGAGGACTCCGGACTGAATGCCTCAGCAAACCTACGCTGCATGGCCTCCCTGATCCTGCAAAGCCTGCGTAAGGATCCTCGTATTCGTGGTATCAAGGAGAAGGACCAATACTGGCTGGCAACCCTCCTTGATCCACGTTACAAGGGTAAGGTTGCGGACCTTATCTTGCCATCGCAGAGGGAGCAGAGGATGAAACATCTTCGGGAGGCCTTGCAGAAAGGTCTGTGCAACGCGTTCCCAGAGACTGGGAGGTTACAAACTCCTGTTTCTGGACAACGTGTTGCTGAGGCTTCGGTCAGTCAAAGAAGGAGCGGTGGAGAAGGTGGCCGTCTGACCGATGCGTTCAGACAATTTTTTGGTCCGCAGCCCCAAGGTATGGTCGGTTCCAGCAACCATCGCCAGCGTCTGTTTTACATGGTGCAGGAATACCTAGGGGCAAGATCAGACTTGGACACCTTTCCCACCAAAAATCCTCTGGGTTACTGGGTCTTGAGGATGGATCACTGGCCAGAGCTTGCACAGTATGCAATTGAGCTACTGGCCTGTCCTGCATCCAGCGTTCTTTCGGAACGCACATTCAGTGCTGCTGGAGGCGTGGTAACCGATCACAGGGTGCGTCTGTCCACTGACTCGGTCGATCGGCTGACCTTCATAAAAATGAATCAGTCTTGGATCACCACCAGCTACCAAGCACCTGATGCTGATGTAACTGAATAATTTTTTTCAGATCCCTTCAAAGACTGCCTATGCTGATGCTGAGTGACTATCCCTGAGTAATTATCCTCTTCCTCCTCAATCATCACGCTGATAGCTTGTAAGAACATTTTTGGTTCTGGGCGCCACCACCAGTGCCTAAGGCACAATTTTTCAGCCCCTGTATAACAGGGGCGTGTAATTACAATTTTTGATGTAATACTTTGCAGCACGGCTCGTTCCTGCATTCCAACTAGAGTGTCTGTGAGGGGTTGCAGTGTTGTGGCACCAGCACCAGTGCCTAAGGCCCAATTTTTCTGCCCCTGTCTAACAGGGGCGTGTAATTACAATTTTTGATGCAATACTTTGCAGCAGGGCTCGTTCCTGCGTTCCAACTAGAGTGTCTGTGAGGGGTTGCAGTGTTGTGGCACCAGCACCAGTGCCTAAGGCCCAATTTTTCTGCCCCTGTCTAACAGGGGCGTGTAATTACAATTTTTGATGCAATACTTTGCAGCAGGGCTCGTTCCTGCGTTCCAACTAGAGTGTCTGTGAGGGGTTGCAGTGTTGTGGCACCAGCACCAGTGCCTAAGGCCCAATTTTTCTGCCCCTGTCTAACAGGGGCGTGTAATTACAATTTTTGATGCAATACTTTGCAGCAGGGCTCGTTCCTGCGTTCCAACTAGAGTGTCTGTGAGGGGTTGCAGTGTTGTGGCACCAGCACCAGTGCCTAAGGCCTAATTTTTCAGCTCCTGTTCAACAGGGGCATGTAATTACAATTCTTGATCTAATATTTCACAGCAGGGCCCTGTGAGGGCTTACAGTGTTTTGGCCACAGCAACACCTAAGGCCCAAATTTCTGCTGAGTATATAGGGCAGGACCCTACTTTCAAACATCTAACTTACAAACGACTCCTACTTGCAAACGGAAGGAGACAACAGGAAGTGAGATGAAATCTACCCCTAGGAAGGGAAATTCTCTCATGTAAGAGTTAATATGGGAAAACAATTTCTCCTTTCCACTGATGCTTTCCAATCCTTGTTCCACAAAAAAACCCAAATTTTCAAAAAACATTTTTCATTGGGACAAAAAAGTGAGGTGAAATCTTCTGAAGAGGAGGAAAGACGCAAAACAAATGTCACAGGGGTGATAACCCTTCCCTATGTTTTCCAAAAAGCTTAGAAAAGATTTTTTGGCTGGAGCTAAACACGTTAAAAATGTTCAAAATTACAAACAGATTCTACTTAACAACAAACCTACAGTCCCTGTCTTGTTTGCACCGCCTGTATACTGCTGTTCAGAGTATATAGGGACCTTTCCTTATTTTAATTTGGGTGCGGGGTTCCCCTTAATATCCATACAAGACCCAAAGGGCCTGGTAATGGACTGGGGGGTACCCATGCCGTTTGTCTCACTGATTTTCATCCATATTGGCAGGACCCGACATGACATTAAACCCGCAAGCAGTTTTAAATGAGATTTTTTCCTTTAAAAATGACATTTGGTGCAGGGACTGTTCTAAACATGGGAAACACGCGTCACTTTACAGGCATACTATAGACACCCCCCAGGTACGATATTTAAAGGAATATTTCACTTTTTTTTTTTACTTTAAGCATCATTAAAATCACTGCTCCCGAAAAAAACGGCCGTTTTTAAAAGTTTTTTTTTGCATTGATACATGTCCCCTGGGGTAGGACCCGGGTCCCCACACCCTTTTTAGGACAATACCATGCAAATTAGCCTTTAAAATGAGCACTTTTGATTTCGAACGTTCGAGTCCCATAGACGTCAATGGGGTTCTAACGTTCGTGCGAACTTGCGGTCCGTTCGCGGGTTCTGGTGCGAACCGAACCGGGGGGTGTTCGGCTCATCCCTATTGCCAGGTTTCTTTGCCAAAATAGTAATGTTTATTGTTTTTTCCTCAACAGTTTCCTTCCACGCCACAGGAATGGCACACTGTGGCCTCCCACTTTGCCCAGCGGTGGGACTTTCCTAACTGCGGAGGGGCAATTGATGGGAAACACGTCCACATTGTCCCACCACCCAACTCGGGGTCGTACTATTATAATTACAAGGGGTTTAATAGTATAGTGATGTTGGCGGTGGTGTCGGCTAATTACGACTTCTTGTATGTGGACGTGGGGAAGAATGGCCGGATGTCCGATGGTGGAGTGATCGCCCAGACGGAGTTCTACAGGCGTCTCCAGAATGGCAGCTTGGACTTGCCACCTCAAGAGGACAATGTTGAAGGTCTCCCATTTGTGTTCGTTGCTGATGAAGCATTTGCGCTGGGGGACCACCTGATGCGGCCATTCCCGATGAGGACCCTCACCCCGGAACAGAGGGTTTTTAATTACCGGCTGGCCAGAGCCCGAAGAGTGGTGGAGAACACATTTGGAATCCTGGCCAGCCGGTTCCGATTATTTATGACACCCATCCATATGGCGGAGTATAAACTGAACCACATAATACTTGCCTGCTGTGTTCTCCATAATTTTTTAAGAAAACATTCAGCAAACTATGCTGGCTCAGTTGGGCCTGAGGCCGGAAATCCAAATCCATCAACACTGACGGCGCTTGAAAGTGGCCGTCCTGGCTTGCCCTCCCTGAGTGCCCGTGATGTCCGGTTACGCTACCTGGAGTTCTTTGCGGGTAGGGGGGCTATCAATATGCCAGACAATCTGTGAAAACTTTTGAAAATAAAAACCAACCCAAAAAAATTCTTTGTGGACATTTACTGCTTGTGTTTCTTTTAGCTGACCCTGACAGAAATGTGTTGAGTGCAGAAAATGTCGTGATTGGGTAACCTTAGAAAAAACTGTGTTGGCTGGTAATTCCTAAATGCAAAAACACATTTCACTACAAGTGCACTTGCAACTGCACTGAACCTGCACTTGTAGTGCAAAGTGTCTTTTCCCTTAGGAAATAACCCCCATTTTGGCATAAAAGAGCAATTACATCACCCCAAAAGTGTTGTAGTGTTGAGACAATAATCCACACATTCTTGATTAAGCCAGTTTTTTATAGCTGCACAATCACATGTGCATTTACGAAAGGTTTTTAAAACAAACCAACATGTTTGTTGTATAACAATGTTTGCAGTAGCATTATGAAAATTAGAAATATCCATTTCAGATAAAACAGGGCTGTGTAAAACCAACAAGAAAGCCTAAAAACTTGAACTTACAAAGTTCACATTAGGTAAAACCTGAAGGCTATATCAGACATCAGTATTTAGGAACTGGGTTTGATATAGCGTTCAGATGGGGGGAAATCACCCCTGGAAAAGCCAAATTTGGAAGTTGCACACAAATTTACGAATATCAACATGTGCTATCTGCCATCAGGGGGGATCAAGGGATGTGTTTTGGGGGAGCAAGCCCTTCCTCAACGCGACTTTATAATTGAGGAAGGGTTTGCACCCCCAAAACGCGTCCATTGATCTCCCGTGATGGCAGATAGCACATGTTGGCACACTGTGTGCATCCTCCAAATTTGGCTTTTCAAAACATTGAAAAATATTTGAAAAGATTGCACCACAATAAAACAGGTGATTTTGTGGGGTTTAAATTCGCCCCAAAACATCAATGATGTTATTATTTTTTTTAATAACATCATTGATTTGTTGCTGTATGTTGTGCAATTCGAGATTACATCCCATGATCTCCCCGATCAGGATCTGGGCACTTTCAGAAGTAAAGCGTTCTCTCTCCCTCACATCACGATCACCTAAAAAGAGATAAAGAACAAAAAAAAGGTCTCAAAAATCTGCCACCAGCCATCTCTTTTACCTGAGTCTGTGGTCGCAGACACTCACCTGTTGTGGTGCCAATCTCCACCACATCTTCTTCTTCCTCCTGCTCTTCTTCTTGTGTTGGTATTTCACCTTCTTCCAGAGGTGGGGGGTCTCTGGTCTCCTGGGATGAGGGGTGTCCTCCGAGTCTTTTCTCCCCTATGTAAAACAAAAATGGTATAATTAGCACACAGATATTTGATGGCAGAACTATAGAACTAGGAAACATTGCTTGGAAGTGGGGTACAATTGTCTATTTTAGCCGAGTTCCAAGATGTATATTTTTTATTGCCCTTTGTCAAGCTGCAATACTTTACCGGTTTAGTTTTAACTTCACAGATGTAGCCCCCCCTATAGTATACACTGGAGTACCTGTGTGGCCCCCCTAATAAAAATGGTGTTCTTTTGTCCCACACTAGTGCTCCAGTGTCCAGATGTGAAAACAGCTGCTCAGTGTCCTCTCCTTACACACAATCTAGTTGGCATTTCATTCTAGTAACAAACCCATCTACACAAACAAATATTTGGCATCCAAGTAGGCCCCCAAAAATGTGTGAAAATGCATATGGCCTCAACAATGGTGTTCTAGAGGCCGAAAGAAAAATGTTTGATACGAACGAATAATGTGCCCATGAACATTAAAGTTGACCTTTGGAAACGTTACAACTAATCAAAGCATATGGAGCAGAACGAACGTAATAAAGACATAAAGAATAGGAACACAGCACAACTACTTACTTTTTTGCAGCACTCTCCGGATCTTTCGGTACTGCTCTGGCTCTCTCAACTTCAGGTCCGACCACCGCTTCCTGAGCTGATCTTTAGACCTTCGTACCCCGAAATTCCGCTCTAGACTCCTGACCACTTTCGCCATGATTTTGGCCTTTCGGATGTTGGGGTTGGGGTAAGGCCCATATTTCCCGTCATAGTCGGACTTCTTCATGATGTCGACCATCTCCAACATCTCCCCAAACGACATATTTGTGGCCTTAAAACGTCTCCTTCTGGATCGGGACGTGCCTGGATCCGCCCTTTCCTCCTCCTCCTCGTTGCTACAATTAGCCCGCACCTGCTGTATGTCCGCCATCATGCTCTTCCCCCACTGCGCCGAACGAAAAGGGGCGGGGAATACACTAGAAAGAACGTCAGGGGCGGGCGGAGTTACACGCATGCGCAGTGTATATAAAGCGTAACACACGTGCGTATTACGTTTGATCTGTGAGCGGAGGAAGGAGCATTGAACGCGGCGATCGTAAGAACGAAGGTAAGAGACAAACTTGGGCCTATACTGCTTCTATAGATTGAGGACTATATTGTAACAAGATTAGGAGAGTTTGGTCTGACATTAGGCTTTGTCTTGTGTTGTGTCTTGCAGTGAACATGGATATGGTACAGAAAGAAGATACTGACTTCATGTCAGTCTTCATTGATATGTTAAGAGAGCTGCCCTGTCTGTGGGAGATTAAACACCCCCATTTCAAGAACCAAGCAAAGAGGAAGGCAGCACTGGAGCAATTGTGTGAAATTGTGAAGCAGGTGATCCCCACGGCAGACATCCTCTATTTAAAGATTTTCATTGGTGGCCTGAGGAGCACATATCTGAGGGAGCGCAGGAAAGTCCTGGATTCACAGAGATCCGGAGCAGCAGATGACATCTATGTCCCCAGGATGTTGTACTACGACAGGCTGCACTTTCTGGCAGGCCAGACTGAACCCAGGCCATCCCTCTCAAGTCTTCCTTCCACACTTCCTTCCCGTCCGGCTGAGGCTTCTGATGCCCAACCTGGGCCTTCCAGGCCACATGTGGAGGAGCCCAGATTGAGCCAGGTATAGCATTCTTCTAGATATTTCTGCTTGTACAATCAATGATGTTAACTAGATGTTAGTTTGGAGTACTAATTTAGGATTGTGATTGATGATACAAAAACTAAAACCATGTCCCTTTTTCATACACAGGGAAGTCTCAGCCAGGAGGTGGCCGGGCCGAGCCGGCTGCCTGATGTTCAGGTCCCTCCACCCCCGGTGAAAACAGAAAGTGGCAGTAGGAGGAGTACCCTGGAGGAGGCTGCTATCAGATTTTTTTGTAGGGCTACTGAGGTCCTGGGAGCACCACACACCAGGCAGGAGAACATTGGTGCATTCATTGCATATAAAATGCAGAGGATGGAGGAGGGCCAACAAGCCATGTGTGAGGCCCTCATATCAGAGGCTCTGGAGAGAGGTATGAGGGGCCAAATGACACCTCAGACACACCTTTGTGATGGTCCTCCTCCTCCTCCTCCCTCTCCTCCAGGTCCCCCAGTCCTCCTCCAGGTCCCCCCAGTCCTCCTCCTCCTCCAGGTCCTACTCCTCCTCCTGCCACATCTACAACTGCACAGCGACAGCCCGGAAGGAAGTGTGAAAGGAAGACCAGAGAGTGATTGCCCTGGATCCAGTCTGGTCGGCCAAAAAATGCAGCCTCTTGTGGTACCACAGCCTGGGGACACTGATGTCATCTGCTGCTATCCCGATCTCTGTGAATCCCGGACCAGACTGCCCTCCCTTATATATGGACTCCTCAGGCCACCAATTTTGAGCTTTAAGAATTGTTGTCTGCCGTGGGGTTCCCAGGCTTCACTAATTTCTCATGTTGATCCAGTGTTGCCTTCCTCTTTGTTTGGTTCTGATACCTTAATAAAGGATTTTTGTTTTGAATTATACTCTCCTATGTGTTTTACTTCAAAAATGATGGTTTGTTTGTGAGGATTCAGGTACATTTCAAATATACAATGTGAAATGAACAAGGGACACCAACAACAAAAAATCTCATGGAGATTAAATAATAAAAGATATCAATGGTGTTGGGGTAACTTGACACACAAAACACACACCAAAAATATTCTGGAGTAAAAATAAAAATAACATTGAACAAAGATCAGCCTTAGAAAAAATACAAACATTAAAGAAAAAAAAAGGCTTTTAAAAAAAAAAAAAAAACATAAAAAATATAAAACTGTCAGATGTGACGACTAATAACAATATATTGAGGGAATCCCACTAAAAAAACACAAATAAAAGTTTGTGAAAAGTGTGTGTGAATATGAGCAGCAAAACTACTTAATTCTTGTCACATTATAAAGAAGAAGAGAGTGCGCTGTATTAAACCATTTTTTACATTGCAGCGTGACGAAAGTGCTGTATCCATTCCGAACGCTAAGTTTACCAGAACGAGCTGTCCCGTGTCGGAATTTCTTCTGAGCATGCGTGGCACTTTGTGCGTCGGAACAGGCCACACACGGTCGGAATTGACGCGATCGGATTTTGTTGTCGGAAAATTTTATCTCCTGCTGTCCAACTTTGTGTGTCGGAAAATCCGATGGAAAATGTCCGATGGCGCCCACACACGGTCGGAATTTCCGACAACACGCTCCGATCGGATATTGTCCATCGGAAAATCCGACCGTGTGTACGGGGCATTAGTCCATGCCAACGGACCTTATTTTGTACAGTAAACTTTTATGAGGAACTGTGTCAAATGCTTTTGCAAAATCCAGATACACCACGTCTACGGGCCTTCCTTTATCTATATGGCAACTCACCTCCTCATAGAAGGTAGTAGAGGTTTGGCAAGAACGATTCTTCATGAATCCATGCTGATTACTGCTAATGATACCGTTCTCATTACTAAAATCTTGTATATAGTCCCTTATCATCCCCTCCAAGAGTTTACATACTATTGATGTTATGCTAACTGGTCTGTAATTCCCAGGGATGTATTTTGGGCCCTTTTTAAATATTGGTGCTATATTGGCTTTTTTCCAATCAGCTGGTACCATTCCAGTCAGTAGACTGTCTGTAAAAATTAGGAACGATGGTCTGGCAATCACTTGACTGAGTTCCCTAAGTACCCTCGGATGCAAGCCATCTGGTCCCGGTGATTTATTAATGTTAAGTTTCTCAAGTCTAATTTTAATTCTGTCCTCTGTTAACCATGGAGGTGCTTCCTGTGTTGTGTCATGATGATAAACACTGCAGTTTTGGTTACTGAAGCGCCCCGATTCACTCGTGAAGACTGAGGAGAAGAATAAATTCAATACCTTCGCCATCTCCCCATCCTTTGTAACCAGATGTCCTTCCTCATTCTATATGGGGCCAATATGGTCTGTCCTCCCTTTTTTACTTTTTACATACTTAAAGAATTTCTTGGGATTTTTTTGCTCCCCTCTGCTATGTGTCTTTCATGTTCTATCTTAGCCGTCCTAATTGCACCCTTACATTTCTTGTTGCATTCTTTATAAAGTCTGAATGCTGAGGATGATCCCTCAACCTTGTATTTTTTGAAGGCCTTCTCATTTGCTTTTATATGCATTTTTACATTGGAGTTAAGCCATCCAGGACTTTTGTTCGCTCTTTTAAATTTATTACCCAATGGGATGCATTGGCTAATGCCCTAATTTAATATGCTCTTAAAGCAAACCCATCTCTCCTCCTTGTTCTTTGTTACTAATATTTTAACCCAATTTATGCCTTTTAGCAAGGTTTGTAGTTTAGGGAAGTTGGCTCTTTTGAAATTCAGTGTCTCTGTATTCCCTTTATGTTTCCTATTTGTGTGATTTATACTGAAACGAATTGAACTGTGATCGCTGTTACCTAAATTGCCCCATATTTCAGGTCTGTATTGTTGGTAATCAGTAGATCCAGTAATGTTTTATTTCTAGTTGGTGCGTCTACCATCTGACCCATAAAATTGCCCTGCAAGACATTAAGGAACTGGCAAGCCTTAAATGAATGCGCGGATCCCTCCGCCCAGTCTATGTCTGGATAATTAAAATCCCCCATTATGATAACACTTCCCATCCTTGCTGCTAATCCAAATTGTGATAGTAGATCCGTCTCCCCCTCCTCCCTCAGGTTAGGGGGCCTATAGCATACTCCCAGTATTATTTTCCCCTTAGCTTCATCCCTTTGGAGCTCTACCCATAAGGATTCCACCTCCTCCCTAGCTCCCTCAGTGATGTCATCTCTCACATTCACTTGTACATTATTCTTGATATATAGGCATACCCCTCCCCCTTTTTTACCCTCTCTATTCTTGCGGTAAAGGGTATGCCCTTGAATGTTTGCCAGCCAATCATGAGAGCTGTTGAACCAGGTCTCTGAAATTCCCACAAAATCCAAATCCTCCTCGTACAATAGTATCTCTGACACAGGAGATAAAAGCAGCCTGAAATTTGTGTCGTGGTAGGTTGCCATAAGTAGATTAGCAGTCAGCTTGCCGTCTCACAGCAGAGCTCTACACATTCCTTCCTTCCTTTGCCAGTGTGGAGTGGAGGTGGGTGCCTTTCCTCCAATCAGCTGTCTTGGAAGAGAAAAATATGTAACACGAAGACCATTTTCTAAAGGATATATACAGCTGAAGACAGCGGATATACATGTAAAACTTATGTAGGGTGATTTGTTTAATCTCTGTGTATCATCTGAGGCTGTTCACTTCACTGGGTATATGTGAGGCTTTACATCCACTTTAAGACTTTACCTGTATAGACTCTCTGCACAGGTTATGGGGATGCAACCGTTCTAATTCTGAGAACAGAGAATTTCTTTGTGCCTGTGCCTCATGCCTGTGACATGTTGTATTTCTGTATGGTAGGGGCACAGGAGTGCCCAGTGTAGTTCAGCAACTGGGTGTCACCATAGTTAGCCTTGAGAGTAGGCTAAGGCAGGGTTTCTCAACCTTTTTCAGTCAATTCACCCTTTATTAAATTATGGACAACCTCAAGGCACCCTTTATAATTATGGACAGTCTCAAGGCACCCTTTAAAATTATGGACGATCTCAAGGCACCCTTTAACATTATGGGCAATCTCAAGGAACCCTTTAAAATTATGGAAATTCTCATGGCACCCCTTAAAATATGGACAGTCTCAGGGCACTTTTTAAAATTATGGACATTCTCAAGGCACCCTTTACAATTATGGGCAATCTCAAGGCACCCTTTTAAACTATGGACATTCTTAAGGCACTCTTTAAAATCATGGACAGTCTCAAGGCACCCTTTAAAAGTATGGACAATCTCAAGGCACCCTTTAAATTATGGACAGTTTCAAGACACCCTTTAAATTATGGACAGTCTCAAGGCACCCTTTAAAATTATGAACAATCTCAAGTCTCAGGGCACCCTTTAAAATTATGGACATTCTCATGGCACCCCTTAAAATATGGACATTCTAAAGGCACCCTTTTAAATTATGAACAATCTCAAGGCACCTTTTAAAATTATGAGCAGTTATTAAGGCAACATTTAAATTATGGACATAAGGCACTCTTTAAAATTATGAACAGTTACAAAGGCACCCTTTCAAATTATGGACATTCTCAAGGCACCCTTTAAATGTATATATATTCTCAAGGCACCCTTTAAAATTATGGACAATCTCAAGGCACCCTTTTAATTATGGATAGTCTCAAGGCACCCTTTAAATTATGGACAGTCTCAAGGAATTCTTTAAATTATGGACAGTCTCAAGGCACCCTTTAAATTATGGACAGTCTCAAGGCATTCTTTAAATTATGGACAGCCTCAAGACACCCTTTAAAATTATGGACAGTCTCATGGCACACCATTCTAAAATATGCGGCAGCATCGACACACATAGGACACTAAACATTAGAGGTGATGTATTCTTCCAAAGCAAATACACTTTTGCATGCTGGTACTGACTAGTATTCCAATGTTTCTCTCTCCTTCAGTTTCTCTCCCTCACTCAACTAATGTGACCCCAGTGCTGACGGCAAGGGGCAGGGGAGGGTCAAATAAGGATGCATGAAATCAACACCCTTCATGACATCAGTGGTTGTTAGGATGCCGGTGGCTGGAAAGTTGGAATGGTGCACAATAAAAACCTGTGTCTTTGCGTAACTAAAAGGCAGGCTTGATCCACCTGCTGGCTTGTATACAATTTTTGGGCAATTTTTAGGAATTTTGCCAAGGCACTTCTGAGGAAACCTCAAGGCATCCCAGAGTGCCTTCAGGTTTAAAAAGGTTGGGCTAAGGAACCCCTTGTAGTGAGGAGGCAGTGTAGTATCCTAAGTAACCACTAGAGGCTCTTAGAGTAGTAGTGGGGTGTGACCATAGATAATGAGGTCACTTCAGCCCTGACCATGCCAGTATGGTGCATCTTGCGAAGTAGCGCTCAAATGTAAAAAAGTTCTGGCAGGAGTTCTCTTGGATTCTTCATGGGAAATGTCTGAAGGACCACAGCCACACAAAGATGTGAGGCTCTTTATTTTGGAGCTTCCCCTTAGCAGGGGAGGATAAGTGCAAACTTCCACAAGCTTCCGATTGTTCGACTTTGCACACCCCTCATTCCAACTTAAAGTGGATCTTCACTGCATCTGACCACCACAAACCAAAAACACGATATAACTTATTTTTAATATTCAAAGCAAATTCCCCTATCCATCCATGTCTCTATGCTTTATTTTGTTGAGAAATCACTTTAAAAAGCAAACCTCTAGCATTTCTGGCCGTGGCCATCTGGAGTAAGAGCAAATGATTCATGTAGCATTTACTTCCTGGAATTCATCTGCCCTGAGCTCAAGTATGCATACAGGAGGGTGTGCTTAGCTCAGAAAACCCCTCCTCTTCTTTTCGCCTCCTGAAGACTCCTGGGATATATGACATAATTTGCCTAGGCAAGAAACCAGGAAGTAACTGAAGAAATGTAAAAAAAAAAGTGTAAAACAAGTAAATATGAAATACTTTCCTATCTATTTACTAATGTTATTAGCATGAGGATTAAAAATAATCAATGTTGATTGAGAGAGTGAAGTTCCATTAGGATGAATAAAGCATGCAAATATGTAAATCATCTTAGATCCATTAATAGTTAAAAGACTTCATATGTTTGGACTCTTCCTGAAGATAGGGATGTCTTCTGGAAATCGATGGTGCTGGGTGAGGTTGCTGTTGGAGTCCATTGCTGTAAAGCCTAAGGAAGATATGGAATGAATTACTAGGAGAGTGGTGGTTAGGCCAGGCTGGGAGCCTCCCAGGGTGTGCTTTAGTATTGACAGGCTCCAATGGGGTACCTTGGGGAGGATCCCCTGTCCATAGCACCCTGGTAGATCTAGAGAACCATGCTATGTTCAGGCATGAATGTGTGCACATGCTCCCCCCAAGTACTTGGTTAGGCATACATATAAAGGATATGCAGCCTCCACATTTTTAGATGGGTGGCAAGAGCTGCCCTACCTGAGAATGAGCCCCTATTAGTTACATCAGAGGTCTCCAAACTGCAACGCTAGGGCCAGATGGGGGCCTTTGCTTGCCTTTATCTGGCCCTCAGGGGAACCATTCCATTCACTGACACCAACAATGGGGCATAATTCCTGTCGCTGACACAAACAATGGAGCACTATTCCTCCCACTGACAACAACGATGGACCATTATTCCTCCCACTGAGACCAACAATGGGGCAGAATTCCTCCCACTGACAGCAACAATGGGGCATGATTCCTTCAAATGACATTGATGAGACACTAGTCCTCCCAATGACACCAAAGATAGAGCATGATTTATTCCCACTGGCCGCCAGGATATTTTCTAATCGCACTGGCCGTCCGCCCCCCCCCCTAAAGTCCGAAGGACAGTATATTGGCCCTTTATTTAGAAAGTTTGGAGACCCCTGAGTTACACTGTTCTCAGAGCTCTCTGTGGACTACAAAATACATCTCCCTTATGTTATGCAGAGGTGGAGGGGATTTCTGTAGTTCAAACACATTTCTTGCCTTAGAGCAGTGGTTCTCAACCTTCCTAGTGCCGTGACCCCTTGATAAAATTTTCCAAGTTGTGGGGACCCCTAACAGTAAAATTATTTTCGTAGCGTGGGTTGTCAGCACCCAAGGCAAGACAAGTAATTTGCGCCCCTAACCCATGGACATTTAGCGCTCCCTGGGTCCTTTTAATGGCAACTATAATCACAGGTAGTGTAACTCACTGTGTCTCCGGCTTCACTGTGTCTCCGAATTTGTGATGTCTCATAGCAGTGACACCTATGGCGAAATTAGGAGATAGGGTCTCCTCCAGCCCCTCCCACTTCACATTCCTCACCAGTCATCTGACCTCTAGTCTCTGCCCCCCAGCCATGCCGTGAACTGAATGGGTGGCTGTGAAGAGGCTGAGTGGGCAGCCACGGGCTCCAGAAACAGCCCAGCTGGGCAGCCACAGGCTCCAGGGATAGCCCTGCTGGGCAGCCGCAAAAAGGCTGGGAGAGTGGTGCGTGCTTCAGGAACAGCCCACGATTCGGTGACCCCTGGCAAATCATCATTCGACCCCCGAGGGGGTCCCGACCCCCAGGTTGAGAACCACTGCCCTAGAGGGACACCACTGCTCATCCACAGATACAGTACAGTAAGTGTTGTCACACTAGGACAGGATCCCCAGGTAAAATTTAAGGAAAAGAACCCTAAAAAAGAAAATCAATGCAGCCACCATATCTAAAGACTGGTAAGCTGCAATATATGACATTTTTTAACTTGAGATCTTGATACACTTTCCATTTTTTTTTTCCAATTTTGCCAAAATTTGGTTAAAATTTTCTGATTTTTACATAAATTTCAGTAAAATCTTAAATTTTTTTTCTCGTCCTCATCAATTTTCTCCTGATCCTTTCCCACCCAACCAATATGATATGTGGCCCACTGCCATCAGCTTCTGTTTCCAGGCAGCCGTACCTCTTCCACACCTGGAAGACGGATCTACATCTAGCAGTATTGTCACCGAGATCTTCTTTTAAAAATTTCTATGTATAGATCTTAAATGCAAATAATTCTTATTCCATCTCAACTGTATCAGGTCCCCATCTGCTCCTGTAATCTCGCCTGTTACTGCTGCACATCGAGGAAGCAAAAAAGCATGTAAAACAACATAAGGCAACCCGGAACCCTGCCTCTAAAAGCAAGCAACATACTATTAATACAATCGTGACAAACAGTTTATTGCATATTTACAACTACTTCTCGTGAAAGGTTTTGGAGCTCATTCCGTTTGCCAGGTTGACAACATTTTAAATTCTCAGTTTCATTATTTGTATCTCTGTAATTACAGAAAAATCACGGAATGAGACAAAATTAGTCATAGTGAAATTAATTAAAAGGGACCGGATGTCTCTATGAATTAACGTGCTTTGATTTGATGGTGAATGTACAATACTTCGGAGTTAAACCTTCTAGCTAAAGGTGCAAATCCCCCCATTATTGTTTAAATGCTAATTTGTCACCCAGAGTAGAGGTCTCCAATCTTGTCCTGTACTTGCGTCATGTGTTTCCATGGTTGGGACAGTCGCCAGCACCATAACAACCAATGATGCTAAGTGTCCAGAGCACACAGCATCATACGTGTTATATGGTGCTGGTGGCTGTCCTGACCCCAGGGTGGCAGGATCTAAGGTCACCCCAGAATTCAGAAGAAGCCATTCTCCACCTCCCACCCTCCGTCTAGACCTGCTCCACCTCCTGCCCTGTGCCATGCTGCTGCAGTGCTGAAAACTGTAAGGTAGGGCATGGGGACTGATGACTCTGATGGGAAGTTGGGGGGGGGGATCTGAGGTGAAAATGGGGGCTTTGATATGTAAGGATAGGCGTCTGATAAGATATTATGCCTTTGCTGTGCAATGGGGGGTTCTGATTTGAAATGGGGGCTTCTGATGTGATGGGGGTCTTCTGATGTAAAGGGAGGCTTTGATGCAAAATGGGGGACTTCTGGTGTGAAGCAAAGTCTCTGATGTAAAAGGGAGCCTTTGACATAAAAGGGGGGCTTCTAAAGTGACGGGGAGCTTCTGATGTAAAGGTGGGGTTAAAAAAAGGGGGAGCGGCTTCTGGTGTGAAGCAGAATCTCTGATGTGAAAGGGGGGTCTTTTGATGCAAAGGAGACCCTTTGATGTAAAAGGGGGATACTTCTGATGTGATGGGGGTTTTCTGAAGTGAAGGGGTTCCTCTGATGTAAAAGGGGGGACTTCTAATATTAGACTTCTAGTGTGCACTGGGGGGCTTCAGATGTGATGGGGTCTTCTGATGTAAAGGGGGCTTTGATGTAAAAAGGAGGGCATCTGGTGTGAAGCAGAGTCTCTGATGCGAAAGGGGGCCTTTGACATAAAAAGGGGGCTTCTTAAGTGATGGGGAGCTTCTAATGTAATGGGGGGGTTGATTAAAAAAAGGGGGGCTTCTGGTGTGAAGCAGAATCTCTGATGTGGAATGGGGGTCTTCTGATGTGAAGGAGAGCCTTTAATGTAAAAGGGGATACTTCTGATGTGACAGGGGTCTTCTGAGGTGAAGGGGGTCCTTGGCTCTTATGTGAAAGGGGAAACTTCTGATATGAAGTTATTTCTTTAATTGTGTTTATTTAATTGCTTAAATTTTATTTATTGATTCATAAAAATGGATATTTTTAGGCCACATGACCCTCGTACTGAAAAGCTTGGAGACCCCTGATCTAGAGTTATCGGCTTTTAAATGCAACTGAGAAAGGGAAGAACTATGCACAACAGGAGGTCACATACTAACAACGACTCTAAATTCAAACCGGACCTTCATCCAATAATACAACCTTTTTTTCTCTTGCCCCCCCCCCCCCCCCCATTCACTCTCTCATATCTGGATAGAAAATGACTTACTTTAAAAACTTTTTCTGACCTTCAATGTAACATTTCCTCATTTCTTGCCTAATCAAGAATGATGAAGTGCCCCCCTTCCCATTGCCTCCTCGGATGTCCACATCACATATCCCAGCAGGCAGTTTTACTGATGGGTGAATGTGCTCTGTGGGATTCTGCGCATGTACAAATGTGCCGCAGGTCTTCAGGACCTGGTAGAGACTTGCAGCGTAGACGCAGCAGTTATCAAGGTCCCAGATACCAGCATTGTGAGTGCATGTGCAGGAAACCCCAAGCATACGCAGATGTGCTGTAGTTCTCTGCCAGGTCCTGAAGTCCTGGCACATCTGTGCACATGCAAGATTCTCAAAGATGGAGGCATGGGGGTGGAGGGGCGGGGCATAAATATCTGGGAACAGAAGTTGATCCTTACCACATGAACATACCCTAACTGCTGTGTATTAAAGGACAGCAAATCTAACTGAGAGCTGAATGACATTAAAGTCTATAGGGCGGCAGTCTCATTCCTAAATTCTGACCATTTTTAGGAATAAAAGGCAATCTACTTTAAAAAAAAAAAAGAACAGTAAGCTGAGCACTGTCATAGAGGAACCTAGAAAAACTGAAATACGAAGTGAAGAATATGAACAGGAATAGATTACTGGAAAAAAGCGAGAAAAAGAAGGAACCATATACAGTACTGATGTGGCGTTCATTACTGGATTCAATAGGCAATACCAGGCGGTAGAACATATTTTAAGGATGTACTGGCCTATTTTGAAATCAGATAGGATTCTTTCTAAAATTCTTACCAAAAGAACAAGATTTGTCTATAGGAAAGCCCCCACCCTCAGAAATCATCTAGTTCATAACATTTTTGATCCCCCCAAAAATGTGAAATTATTCTCGAACATGAAAGGGTTTTATAGATGGCAAAAATGCCTGCCAAGTAGATTGAGCAAAAAACAACCCAGAAAGAGTGAATCCTTTAGATCCGGAGTAACAAATAAAGATAAGGGGATCAATTACATGTAACAGCACACACGTTACCTATATCATCGACTGCCCATGTCAATTGCAATATGTAGGCAGAACCACTAGGCCCCTATCCATTAGGATCAGGGAACATATTAATAATATCAGAAAAGGTATTCCCAAACACAGTGTTTCTAGACATTTTAAAGAGGTACATCAAAAAAGACCCAAAGGGACTCATATTTTATGGGATAGACCAGATTAAGGGTCATTTGAGGGAATAATAATAAGAAGATAAAGGTGTCACAGAACGAAACACAATGGATATACAGGTTGCGGTCTCTACATCCTGGAGGCCTCAACATAGACATTGATTTAAACTGCTTTATATCCAACTTTTGACCACAATTTGCAATTATTCTCAATGTATTTATTGCTCATGAGCTTTTTCGAATATACATACAGTAGATTACTTCATTAAATTATTTCATCAGGAACGCTGGATTACATACATGTGCGCGCACACACACACACACACATATATATTATATATATATATATATATATATATATATATATATATATATATATATATATATATATATATATGTTTTTTTACATTTTAATTTAAGTTTCATGTTATTTTTAGATTATGATCTATTTTAGATGTAATGTTTTTTAAGATGTTATAACCTATTCCAGATCCTAATATGCACATATTATGTTTTTATAATAAGTTGAATATATGTGACTTTTACTGCATAATATCTACATTGCAATAACCATTGAGTAACGGTGTAGTGCAAACTGCCTGACAACAACTCACATGGCCACTGTAGTCCCTCAATAACAGGCTTAAGTTCTATGTCAACGATCTTATAAAAGAAATGTATGTAAGTGTCAAAGCCCCATCCATATAATTAGATCCCTAGATTAATCAGTTAGGTTCTGTCAGGGCTGGGCTCAGCCCTTCCTTCTCTTCCTTCTTCCATCGTGACACCTTCCAGTGGGCCTCCTACAACCCATACCCAATGGAGAAAGGCCCTGGACCCACCTGTCTATGGATTTCATTGTGGAGTTACCCAACTCCCAGGGCAACACAGTTATCCTTATGGTTGACCGGTTCTCAAAGTTGTGTCATTGTATTCCACTAAACAAGTTGCCCACTTCTATACGAGCTGGCAATTAGCCGACAGCTGAGCGGCCAGCTCAGAGAAGGAAGGGCTGAGCCCAGCCCTGACAGGTTTCCTTTATAAGTATATGAGTGCGCCATGTCTGTTATATACTTGTAAAGGGAACCTAACTGATTAATCTAGGGATCTAATTATATGGATGGGGCTTTGACACCAACATACATTTCTTTTATAAGATCGTTGACATAGAACTTAGGCCTGTTATTGAGGGACTACAGTGACCATGTGAGTTGTTGACAGGCAGTTTGCACTACACCGTTATTGAGGGACTACATTTGCTTCAGATGACGAAACACGTAAGACGGAGCTTGGTGCACGATCAAGTCACTGTGGAATGCACTGCGTCCCAGACTCTGGGTTGACACAATTGTCTTGCGCTAGTTCTATTGTGGCTTTCATTAGTTGTATATTGCTTTGATTAAATAAACTCATAACCTTTTCCGGACTTACGCTATGAGTGCTGATCCTTTCCATATGTGAACCTACCACACGACTGGGATTATCAGGGAAGAAGAACCAACACTGGCACTGAGATCAGAGGCAACTCTGTTTGAATGTGCATTACCCCTGCAGGGGTACATCTTTTTGGTGAGCGTGAAAGCAGGAGGGAAGCACAAGTGATTCACCGTTTTTACACTGGAAATTGCATCAGATTCATGCACAAGTCACTTTGGAAACCACAACTTTCAAATACAGAATACAGATTTAATTTAATTTGTTGGACTGTGTTTTTGATATTTATGGAAATTATTCCAATTGATGAATGGAGATACATTTTCCTGAACTTTCAGCATTTTTTATGCATTTTACACACACACACATATATATATATATATATTTCAATTTTTATTTACAAATTAATTTCTTATGCTTTTTATTTATATTTTTCCACTTTTTTCACGTTTCTTATCAATATGGTCTGATTTGCACATATGATGTTTATTAGTGTACGTGATCATCACTTTCACTGAACATGCAGAGGATATAAAACACTATATACACATATTTTTATTTACAGTTTTGGCAGCACCATTTTACCCTTCCCCTATCTCTACTTATAGAGGACATGTACCAATGCAAAAAACATTTAAAAAAATACTCTACAGTGTGGGTGAGGGTGTTTACCTACAGCTTTAGGGGAAACATTGCAAGTACACAAATCCTTTACATAAGATGCTTAGGGGATGCCTTAAAGCTATACACGGTTTTCTGGAACAGCACAATATTTATGGACAGTCTCAGTGACACCGTACCCTGGCAGCGCATATTAGGCTGAGGATTTTTTTTTTCTTTTACAATTAACTTGATTTCTATACAGCAGAAGCGGGATCATGTACTGTATATATACGTGATCCCGCACTTCTGGTTAGCGGGCGCAAGTGTGTGCCGCCGATGGCTCGCTCCTGCCGTCATTACGCCCAGCGGGAGACGATCAGCGGGTACCGTGGACTCAATGTGCGTGGACACCCACTGACTGCTCGTTACAGAGGCAGAACAGCAGTCTATCTATGTAAACAAGGCAGATTGCTGTCAGTAGGGAAGGCATGGATCCTGTGTTCCTGCAAAGCAGAGACACGGATCCATTCCTTCCCCTAGAAAAAGCACCTCCCACACAGTACGCAAACACTGGTTAGGCACACAGTTAACCCTTTGATCGCCCCTGATGTTAACCCCTTCCCAGTCAGTGTCATTAGTACAGTGACAGTGCATATTGTTAGCATTGACCACTGCATTAGTGTCACTGGTTCCCACAAAAGTGTCAGTTAGTGTCAGATTTGTCCGCTGCAATATTGCAGTTCCACTATAAGTCCCTAATCACCGCCATTGCTAGTAAAAAAGATACAAAAGTAAAAATTCCAGTATATTTTCCATAGTTTGTAGACACTATAACTTTTGCGCAAACCAATCAATATACGCTTATTGGGATTTTTTTTTTTTTACCAAAAATATGTAGCAGAACACATATTGGCCTAAACTTATGAAGAAATTAGATTCTTTACATTTTTTTTATTGGATACGTTTTATAGCAGAAAGTAAGAAATATTGTTTTTTGGGTTTTTTTCCAAAATTGTTTATAGCGCAAAAAAACGCAGAGGTGATCACATACCACCAAAAGAAAGCTCTATTTGTGCGGGGGGGGGACGACAAAAATTGTATTTTTCAACCGCGCAATTGTCAGTTAAAGTAACGCAATGCCGTATCGCAAAAAATTGCCTGGTCATAAAGGTGGGTAAACCATGCTGAGCTGAAGTGGTTAAAGCTATACAACAGCACAATATTTATGGACAGTCTCAGTGACACTGTAACCTGGCAGCCCTTATTTGGAATTTATTTTTATTTTATTTTACAATTAGTTTGGTTTAACCTTGGCACACCAATCTGATTAATTTAACTTGGAAAAAAAAATTTTTAAATTTTTTTTTTTTTCATATAGCTTAAGCAGCGACACATGCTTTTTCATCAAATGGTAATAGACTCAGTTTGACTGGCAGATAGAAATTGCCCAGTAGTTCACTACGGCTGTCCTTGTTCTCGCTGTTGCAAATCCGCCGTGCTGCTGGCCATTTCTATCAAGTTCTCATTAAGAATTAAGAGACTGCAGACAATAGAGCAGTGTAAAACTGCCCGGCAGCAGAAACATTTTAATTTTTGAGAATTGGCCAAAATATACTGAAGAAAAAGAGTACATGCAACTACAAGAAGTAAGAGACCGCAGATGACTCAACTGTGTAAATTTGGCTAGCAGCTGGACATTTTCAATGAGAGAGAGTTGGTGGAAAAGTGCTAGAGAAAAAGAGTAGAGGTAGGTATTTTATTACAAGGATTAAAAGACTGCAGCTTACACAGCAGTGTAAATAAACCATTTTAAATAGCAAGGCAAGACCTGAATTTGGATTCCAATGGGTTTTTGTTTTTTTTAGAAGCACATGATTAGAGCACGAGGCTCTAATAGGCTTCAAAAAAGGGTGGGCTCGGGGCGCAGAGTACTGCGCCCTGAGCCCACCCAATTGTATGACAATAGCGAATTAATATTCGCTATTGTCTTCCTGCTTCTCCTCCCGGCCCTTTAGGAAGTAGGTCGACCTGATTGGCTGAGAGGAGAAGCAATCGTATTGGCCGCCGAGGGAAAGAGGAGGGATGCTGCCGAGGACGTAGCCGCCGCCATGGAGGAGGAGGAGACGCAAGAAAGAGCTGAAGCTGCTAGATGGGATAAGTGTGGGGCTGGTGGTAGGACGGACGGACCAACCGGGGGTTGGCGATGGGTGTCTAGTTTGCCGCCCCCCCCCCCCCAAATATACAGCACCAGCTGCCACTGGGCTTTACTACAAGAACTAAGATACTGCAGATTATACAGCTGTGTAAAATTGAGCAGCAGAAGCACACTTTTAATCAGGGATAATAAGCCTAACTGGTGTATTTCTAACTTTTATTTTATCTGTGGGGCTAGGGGATGCGATCAATGTGAGTTATATAATGTGAGGTTTGGGTGTACACTGTGTTTGCGCTGTGTTTTTTTTTTTATCCTTTAAAGAAATTCAGCAAAGTGCTGTTAATAAACAGCAGAACAAGTGAGTGCTACACTTTAAGCAAAGGCATTATCAACATAAAATTAAAATGTAGAAACCGAAAAAAATATATATACGGTAACTAAAATACCACCCCTGAAACAAAAGGCTACCTTTAAATTGGAGGACTTGCAGAAAAAAAAATACCAAATACCCCAAGAAATAAATAAACACCCCAAAAATACCACTCCTGAAATTAAAATCCATTTTTTTAAAGGGAAACCTTGCCATAGAAAAAAGTTTCTTATGCATGGGATAGGAGCTAAAAGTGACCGCTGCCCTCAAAATAACCACAAAGTAGAGTAAAAGACATAAAAAGCCCCCAATAATAGGAACAATAGGCAGCAAATGGGTTGAATGATCAAAGATCTAATCAGGGATAATTAAAGTATATATTCCTAAATCACCCCATGCAGTTTGTTAGCAGTTTGTTAGCTTGCCCTATACTTTCCTTACAATAGCATAGAATGCATTAAGATAAAAAAATAAAAAAAAAACCTTCTACGTTTACAATTTATTTAAAGTCCAACAGAAAATAACAGTACTTATTTTGCATGATGATAGAAACTGCACACATTTTTGTGAATTACTGTGATCATAACATTGGAACAAATGTAGCCTCTGTGTATTGTAGGGGGTCACTTAAAAACTATGACTATGATTTTAACACTTGAATAGAACCAATACATTTTTAGTGTTGGAGTACCAGGGAGGATTAGTGTTGGGATTACAGGGAGGGTTAGTGTTGGGATTACAGGGAGGGTTAGTGTTGGCGTTATGGGGTATGTTAATGTTAGGGTTACAGGAAGGGATAGTGTACGGTTTATAGGGAGGATTATTTTTGGGGTTACGGGGAGGGTTCGTTTTGGAGTTACATTGGAGGGTTTGTGTTGGGGTTACAGGGAGGGTTAGTGCCGGTTCACAATGGGACGACTTGACAGGCGACTTAGCCGCCTGACAAGTCGCGTCCCGTTCTGTAGAATGGAACTGTTCTAATATGTTTGATGGGAGCTTGTTGTCGGAAATTCCGACCGTGTGTAGGCTCCATCGGACATTTTCCATCAGAATTTCCATCACACAAAATTTGAGAGCTGGTTCTCAAATTTTCCTACAACAAAATCTGTTTCGGAAATTCCTATCGTGTGTACACAATTCCGACGCACAAAGTTCCACGCATGCTCGGATTCAAGCAGAAGAGCAGCACTGGCTATTGAACTTCATTTTTCTCGGCTCGCCATACGTGTTGTACGTCACCGCGTTCTTGACGTTCTGAATTTCCGACCAACTTTGTGTGACCGTGTGTATGCAAGACAAGTTTGAGCCAACATCCGTCGGAAAAAATCCATGGATTTTGTGTACAGGGTATTCGAGTTACAGGGAGGGTTTGTGTTGGGGTTCACATGGAGGATTAGTGTTGGGGTTACAGGAAGCGATGGAGGGTTAGTGTTGGGGTTACAGGGAGGGTTTGTGTTGGGATTACAGGGAGGGTTCATGTTGGAGTTACAGGGAGGATTAGTGTTGGTGTTATGGGGTAGGTTAATGTTAGGGTTACAGGAGGGGATAGTGTACGGTTTATAGGGAGGATTATTTTTGAGGTTAAGGGGAGGAGTAGTGTTAGAGTTACAGGGAGGATTAGCATTGGGGTTACAGGGAGGGTTTGTATTGGGGTTACAGGGAGGTTTAATGTTGGGGTTATAGGGGGGATTAGTGTTGGGGCTACAGGGAGGGATAGTGTGAGGATTACAGGGAGGGCTGCTGTTAGTGTTTTACAGAGGGTTATAATGTTAGGATTACATACTGTAATACATAATAGGGGTTATAGTCTTACAGATCAGTATTTTATCCAATTATTTTACTTCCAATAACAAAATCTATTTTTTTCTGCTCCCCTCAACAGCCAACTTATAGAAATAGTTACAACCCACCAGAAATTAGCAGTATATTACTTGCACAATGATAACCTGCGCAGTATTTTTTGTGAATTAACGTTTACGTATAAAATATCACAAGAATTGACACAGTGAAGCGCACGTGGCCAGTTTAGCTGATCAGTGCAATAAAAACTTTAATGAACTGAAAATTGCATATCTAATCACATGAAGAACCATATTAACCTTTGGTAATAAAAAAAGAAAAAATCATGTATAATGTGGTATTGAATTTGGCCCTCATACATATAAACATGGTGTATAAAACATTGACTCACATTAACAGGATTATTTAAATTAAGCTGTTCACTTTCAAATGTGTATCGAAAAATTAACTGAAAATAACTATACCCCCTATGATAATATTCATGGGTATTGTATTCTGGTAATGGTATGGGATTAAAATGTGTAGTAATAATATTCAGTATATAAATTCATGTTTTACCTATTTCATAGTTACATAGTTACATAGTAGGTGAGGTTGAAAAAAGACACAAGTCCAACCTATGTGTGATTATATGTCAGTATTACATTGTATATCCCTGTATGTTGCTGTCGTTTATCTAATAGTTTTTTTAAACTATCGATGCCCCCCCCCCCCCACTGAGACCACCGCCTGTGAAAGGGAATTCCACATCCTGGCCGCTCCTTCAGTGAGGAACCTTCTACGCAGTTTAAGGTTAAACCTCTTTTCTTCTAATTTTAATGAGTGGCCACAAGTCTTGTTAAACTCCCTTCTGCGAAAAAGTTTTATCCCTATTGTGGGGTCACCAGTACAGTATTTGTAAATTGAAATCATATCCCCTCTCAACCGTCTCTTCTCCAGAGAGAATAAGTTCAGTGCTCGCAACCTTTCCTCATAACTAATATCCTCCAGACCCTTTATTAGCTTTGTTGCCCTTCTTGTACTCGCTCCATTTCCAGTACATCCTTCCTGAGGACTGGTGCCCAGAACTGGGTTGCTGCCAGACCAGAGCCTTGTAGAGTGGGAGAATTATCGTTTTATCTCTGGAGTTGAACCCCTTTTTAATGCATGCCAATATTCTGTTTGCTTTGTTGGCAGCAGCTTGGCATTGCATGCCATTTCTGAGCCTATCATCTACTAGGACCCCCAGATCCTTTTCCTTCCTAGATTTCCCCAAAGGTTCTCACCCCAGTGTATAGATTGCATTCATATTTTTGCCACCCAAATGCATTATTTTACATTTTTCTACCTTGAACCTCATTTGCCATGTAGTTGAGCACCCCATTAATTTGTTCAGATCTTCTTGCAAGGTTTCCACATCCTGCAGAGAAGTTATTGCCCTGCTTAGCTTAGTATCGTCTGCAAATACAGAGATTGAACTGTTTACTCCATCCTCCAGGTAGTTTGTGAACAAATTAAATAGGATTGGTCCCAGCACAGAACCCTGGGGGACACCACTACCCACCCCTGACCATTCAGAGTACTCCCCATTTATCACTACCCTCTGAATTCGCCCTTGTAGCCAGTTTTCAATCCATGTACTCACCCTATGGTCCATGCCAATGGACCTTACTTTGTACAGTAAACGTTTATGGGGAACTGTGTCAAATGCTTTCGCAAAATACAGATACACCACGTCTACGGGCCTTCCTTTATCTAGATGCCAACTCACCTCCTCATATAAGGTTAATAGATTGGTTTGGCAAGAACAATTCTTCATGAATCCATGCTGATTACAGCTAATGATACGATTCTCATTAATAAAATCTTGTATATAGTCCCTTATCATCCCCTCCAAGAGCTTGCATACTATTGATGTTAGGCTAACTGGTCTGTAATTCCCAGGGATGTATTTTGGCCCCTTTTTAAATATTGGTGCTACATTTCATAAGCATGTATTTATATTCTTCTCCACATATACACATCCCCATAGCTTATGCCCCGTACACACGGTCGGATTTTCCAATGGAAAATGTCCGATCGGAGCGTGTTGTCTGAAATTCCGACCGTGTGTGGGCTCCATCGGACATTTTCCATCGGATTTTCTGACACACAAAGTTCGAGAGCAGGATATAACATTTTCCGACAACAAAATCCGTTGTCGGAAATTCCGATCGTGTGTACACAAATCCGACGGACAAAGTGCCACGCATGCTCAGAATAAATAAAGAGATGAAAGCTATTGGCCACTGCCCCGTTTATAGTCCCGACGTACATGTTTTACGTCACCGCGTTCAGAATGATCGGATTTTCCGACAACTTTGTGTGACCGTGTGTATGCAAGACAAGTTGGAGCCAACATCCGTCAGAAAAAATCCTAGGATTTTGTTGTCGGAATGTCCGAACAAAGTCCGACCGTGTGTATGGGGCATAAGAATGGCAAGGCACTCCCCCACTCCTCCTTTCGTTAAGCTAACAGACTGGCTGGAGACTGCACTGTCCACTCTTTCCTGTCAAAACCGGAAGTTCAGGGAATCAGCACAGAGAGAGCAGGAGCCAGCAGCATTGAAAGCTGTCAACTGCAAATACTGGAGTAATAATCCTAACAAATAGTTTATTGGGGAATTTTTATTTTATTGAGCTCTGTCTGTTAAGCTAAAAAAAAAAAAAAACGCTAAGATTTGAATACTATTATAAAGTGGAAACGGTATGGCGAAGCAATCAGAAGGTTCAGAATTACAGGCAGGCAGCTGAAGTTATATAAAAATCTACACTTTTCCTGGTAAAGTCCAGCTTGGCCACACCCTGTCCCACCTACTAAGTTTCTACTGAGGTCTCACTGACCTATAAGAAGGTTCAATGGCTAGGAGAAGGAGGAGCCAGCCAAGATTAGCCCATAACTTCAGCTGCCAATATTTCCAGTTCTACTGATAATTCCGACATACAGATTTTAGTGAAGGCCCTCTGCTTACACAAAGTGAAACAAAGGGATTGTATCTCTCCAGGCAAATCATCAGGTCTCCATTGCTATAAAGCAAGCGAGGTGCCAGCCTTGGTCCAGAGCCAAAAGATGCAAAATGATGAAGAAAAGGGTAGCGGGACATACAGCACAAAATGATTATTTTATTGAAATTCCATTAAAAACGAGGGCATGACCTGACCTGCAGCCAGCTCAAAAAAATTCAGCAAACGCGTTTCACACACCTGTCCTTAGTCATTGCAATGACTAAGGACAGGTGTGTGAAACGCGTTTGCTGAATCTTTTTGAGCTGGCTGCATGTCATGTCCTTGTTTTTAATGGAATTTTTAATCATAGGTTAGTATCAGTTTTTTTTATATATATCTCTGTCACTCTACATAAACACAGGTCACAGCAGAAAGGTAAAGCACCCACGGTAAGCTCGGGAAGATAATGAATCCTAATTTTTTCAAATTTGCAATAATAAATCAAAAGACGATTTATGGATTTCATAACTTAACAATCTTCCATCAAAACAAAACTCAATCAAATGAAGGTGCTTATCAGGTGCTCCCAGAATTATCGCTGAAAAGAAGAAAATGTTCCTTTTTAAGTATAACAAGAAATTCTGATTACATCCTTGTTACACTAAATTAGTACAACTGCTCCACACCTGTATGCTACCGCTAAATGCTCCGCCGCTGTGTTGCACTACTAGTCCCAGCAAGCCCAAGGCCTCCTGTTGCATGTTAAATATTTGGAGAAATTCAAATAATTTAACTTTTTGTACTTCAAATTTTCTGCACACTAAGAGACTCATTTACAGTGCCTTGAAAAACTATTCACACCCCTTACAATTTTCCACATTTTGTCATGTTACAACCAAAAACGTAAATGTATTTTAATGGGATTTTATGTGATAGACCAACACAAAGTGGCACATAATTGTGCAGTGGAAGGAAAATGATAAAATGGTTTTCCTAACTTTTTACAAATAAATATGTGAACAGTGTGGTATGCATTTGTATTCAGCCCCCTTTACTCTGATACCCCTAACTAAAATTTAGTGGTGCCAATTGCCTTCAGAAGTCACCTAATTAGTAAATAGAGTCCACCTGTGTGTAATTTAATCTCAGTATAAATAGAGGTATTCTCTGAAGCCCCCCAGAGGTTTGTTAGAGAACCTTAGTGAACAAACAGGCCATGAAGGCCAAGGAACACACCCGACAGGTCAGGGATAAAGTTGTGGAGAAGTTTAAAGCAGGGTTAGGTTATAAATAAAAATATCCCAAGCTTTGAACATCTCACGGAGCTCTGTTCAATCCATCATCCGAAAATAGAAAGAGTATGGCACAACTGCAAACCTATCAAGACATGGCTGTCCACCTAAACTAACAGACATATCTGTATGGATGTCACATCACTTCCTCAAACTCAACCTATCCAAAACCGAGTTAATGATATTTCCTCCCCCACGTGCCCTGATTTCAAAATCAACGGCTCAACTATCAACCCGTCCC